>OX333078.1:38181156-38725336 GCA_946863875.1 Alloplasta piceator | reverse complement strand
GAACAGAACGACTTCATTTTCTCTCTCTGCGCGCCCCATTGAAAATATTCGCTCCCGCTCTCTGTTGAAACGATAAATCAATGTTATGTATGTATATATATACATATATATGTGTATATAATGGCCCTCGAGGGGACCACCCCTGGTCATTCTTTCTATTTCGCAATACGAATTTTGCAGGTGATGCAGGAAAAACCGTGCCGACTTCACTTATAGTTCAATTTCATAGGAAAAAATTGCCCTGTATTTTATTTTTTATTTTTTTTGACAATGATATTCAAAGCCAATTGATTTGGGCATTGAGAAATCCATCCAGAGAGGTTTTTTTGGTTATAAAACAATTTTTTTCGAATTTTTATTTATTAATTTTATAAATTTTATAAATTTTATAAATTTTATAAATTTTATAAATTTTATTAATTTTATTAATTTCAATTCACGATTTTGGGTAGCATCAAATTTGGAAATAATTTGGGCCTCAAAAATTTCAACCAGCAATTTTTTAATCAAATGTAGATTGAAGAAATTTCAATCAGAAATAAAATTAATTTTAATTAATTAATAAAATAATCAACATAAATAATTAATAAACATAAATAAAATTGATTAATTTTAATTCATGTTATTAAATTGCAAAATAAATAGTAACTCAAAATTAAATTCACACTTTAGTTGAAATTCAGTCTCTGTGCCAATTTATCAATCCGAGGAATATCAATTTTTCCTTGTTGTTGTGAAAATAAAATCGTTAACAAGTTTCTCGTTAACCCTGACGGCGATTATTCTTATCGCGATAAGGAAATTCTCGTCGAATTACGATGAAACATTCTCGTCTACATGCGAAATGCTCGTTGCTCCGAGAAAACGTACATTAACGAGTCCATTGTTGTCCCTTATCTCAATTTCGCGAATAATAACCGATCAAACGCGTGCTACAATCCATATATAATATACAGGGTGTCCCAATTGAACATGAGACACTGAAATAACTAAATTTGTACGAAGAATCAAATAGTTATCTTACTTTCTCATTGGTTGGACGATTTCAAGGTTATATCAAGGTCAAGTTTTTTTAAAAATGCAAATGTATATTTTTTACGACATCAACGTTTCATACGTTAAAAAATGTACAACTTTTGTCCGAGATATTTTTTTGATTGGACCAATAGTTTCCACGGCAGATAATTGACCTCTACATAACCTTGGAAACGTCCACTCAGCAAAAAAGTAAATGAGCCGTTATATTCTTCACCCAAATCAACTCGACACGTGTCTCGGGATTTTTCGATCTACCGCGTAAATATAGAGTTATTTAAAAAATAAAGAGTTTCATATACAGGGTGTCCCGATCGAACGTGAGACTCTTGAAATAACTCGATATTCACGCGGTAAATCGAAAAACCCCGAGACACGTATCGAGTCGATTTCAATGGAGAATCAAATGGCTATCGCACTTTTTTATCAAGTGGACGTTATCAAGGTGACACGAAGGTCAAATTGTTTTTTTCATTGGAAATATAATAAACCAAGACATTTTATTGCCCAAAAATTCTCAAATCAAGTCAATGAAACCACGAACAAAAAAAAACTACCCCCATGACAATGTAATATCGGATGATTGCAAAAAAAAAAATAAACGAGACCAAAAATCATCCCCTTTGCTCCGAGTGGAAGAAATTTGGAGAGACCAAAATTCACCATTCATTTTTGGAGAAAAGGAGGTGAAAAAAAGTGCGCACACTGGACCGTGCAGAGGTGTGTCTCCGATGCGGTCGTTGGTTATGCACGGAGAAATTGTAGGGGTTGAAAAGAGCGAGAGGGAGAGAAAGAAAAGACGAGTTGGACGAGCGGAGAGAGCGAGAAAAAAAAAAGTAGTCCGGAAAAAATAATAAACAGAGAGGCACTCGTAATTTTGGGGGATCGTCGCTCGAGGGGTTGACAACGGCGTGATATATGCCCGGGGGATGCGGTATGGTCGTGAAAGAGGGAGAGAGAGAAAGAAACGAGAATTGGGATGCATATGTTGCCCATCGTGTCCCGTCTCATTTCATGCACACGAATCCTCGAAAAGGAGACGAAGAGAGAGAGAGAGAGAGAGAGAGAGAGAGAGAGAGGGGGGAGAGGGGAGAGAGAGAGAGAGAGAGAGAGAGAGAGAGAGAGAAGGGGTTGAAAAGTACAAATGTCAGGGTTTAGAATCATTGGTTCATCAAAGCGGCACATGTGTAATGCAGCAGCAGGCTGAAAAGGGTTGATGGAACGGAATTTCATTCATAGAAATGGCGTTGCAGTTTGCAGTAAATGGTATACAGAGATTGTCGATATAGGGTTAAGGTTTAAGGGTTTAGAAACATCTATGAGGATTCTATTAATTAATAATTAGTAATCATTGGTAATTAGTAATTATTAATAATTAGTAATTATTAGTTAGTAATACTAATTATAATAATTGGTAATTACGTATTATTATTAATTATAAATAATTACTAATCAATAGTTACTTAATACTAATTATAATAAATGGTAATTACGTATTATTATTAATTGTGGTAATTAGTAATTCTTAATAATTATTATTAATAATTTCATTTCAGTTAAACATTTTTTGAAGTGTTTTTCCGCGCCCTTTCACGAATAAATTTTTTTTCGACAAAAACCCTGCGATATTCGAAATCAGCGATGAATTTTCCATCGAAATAAGGTTTTGCGACAATTGAAAAAAAAAAATTTTTTTTGGTCCTATTTTGGCTGATTTTTCAGAAACCTCAAAATAGCGAAATTTCAAGGGCTCATAACTTTTTTTCTCTTTGACCAATTTTAAAATTTCTTTTTCGTATTTAAAGGCTTTCATTAAACTTAGAGAATAGCGTTTGATTCATTCCGATAACTTAATTTTTGTAGAAATGAGAGCACTTTGAAAATCGCCGAAAAAAATGGAAAGGGGTATGTATGCAAAAATTTGCAAAAATGGATGGTCGAACTTTAAAAATCTGCCAAAAATCGAAAAATGATCCTAATTTCATGAACCAAGCGACATTTTGAAGGTTGAACGATTACAAAGAGAATGAGCTAAAGTCGAAACCGAAATCTCATCTAGAAAAAAAATTACAGCTATTTTAGTGAACCGATTAAATTTTCGCCAAATTGCAAAAAAAAATTTTTTTTTTTTCAAGTCTCATATCGATGTATTTTTCCCTCCTGAACACGAATTTACCAATAATTTTCCTAAAAACTCAAAATTTTTATAAATTTTCATCAAAAACATTTCTGGCCCAATTTGGGCCCTATTTTCCCAATTTATATTGTAAATAAATCTTCAATAAAATCCAGAGTCCGATTATCATCGACGGTTAAATTTATCCATCCCCACGCCAAAATTCTCCCCGACGGGTACTTCCTCGTTATAAGGCCCAAACAGTTCGGGGCCTCATCGGCACCTCTCTGAATACTCGACCGAGTCATTTGCATAAAGCGATATTTCTCTCTTCATCGACCATTATTATGAGTGGCATCCCCATCATCCCCCTCTCGACGTTGTCATTGTCCGCCCCGAGAGAATCGGGAATAATGGGCCCAAAAGAGGACAGGGTGTATCGAAATATTATATTCTCTCTGGCACTGACATTTGCATTCGTGACAAAGAGAGCATTCACGCCTTTTCTCCGCGTTCGCCCCTCCACTTTTTTTTCGAGTGTCCAGAAGCTTCGTTGGGCCCAGGGAAAACAATATGGCGGAAGGGCGATATAGCGTTTAACTATACATTTAGAGGGAGGGTTGACGAAGAAAGAAGAGACACGAATGAAAAAATATTGTAGTAGGAAATAGTGGAGAGTTTCTCGATGGGTCTCACCACTGGACAAACAAACTGGGCCCATTCCGTCATGCCCTTTACCAACAATGCAGGTCTCTCCGCATACGATTATTATTTTCTCATTCTGCGAAAGTTTCTTTGTCCAAAACGTTCGATTTATTCCAACATGATGGATAATATAATCATCCATAATGGAACGTTCGTGGACGGTCCCAAAATTCGGCCCTACAATGGTCAATGGAGGGGGGGAAGCCGAGGGACCATTTTCGTTTTTTCTCACCTCTCTTCGGGACGTTTTTATTCCAAAAAAAATTCAGAGAGACGAGACAATTTCCCAGTAATGCCCTTTTCCAGTGAGGGGCCTTTTTTCCCCCACCCATTTAAAACGACTTATAGACAATGCATAATATTTCTGTCACCGATAAAAAGCGTCAAGGCATAATTTATAACACTCCACGTGACTTTTTCGTTCGAATGGTGATGAGAGAAAAAAAACCACCCCCCCCCCCCCCCCCCCAAAAGGGCCCAATTGTGTTTACTTTCTCACTGCCAATCGCCCGTTGAATTTAATTCGTCCAGATGACGAGATGGTCTATCAGTTTTTTTTCTTCGTGGGGTGGGGTCGTCACTGTTTTGCCCACACGTGCCTCCCCCCCCCCCCACTTTTTAATATCTATCTCTCGATCGACACGCGCGTTCCTTGTCTCTGGATCTCTATACAGGCGTGTAACGTGTTACTCGGACAGTTGGACATGCGACAATGATACGTCTGAAAAATGAGGGGGTGAAAGGTTAGCCAACGTCCGAGTTTAATCGTGGGCCACACTGATGGAATTTACGATTGGTAGATAGAAATCTTTGGGGGTGAAAAGTTGGGCCCGCACGCGCCGAGGGGGGGCCCGCTGATGGACGTCGTCACACGCGGACCCCACGCGATCTACGAAGCTTCTGTCTCGCATTTTAATCGCTCTCAATATTGTTTTAACCATGAAATTTACATTTCTCGTGTAAAATGGGGCCTTAACGGCTCTTTCCATATGGTTAAAATTGCTCTGAGGGCATTCTCTAATATCGTAATTTATTTGTTATGTAAAAAAGGAACCGAAAATATGGTTTGCTTTAACCATCCTTTTATTGAAACGAGCTGCAACCATATACAGGGTGGTTTGGCATTAAGGGGTCATATCTGGTGGAGAAAGTCGAGATATCACTTTCTTGTACATGACCTTTTTTTCGACGACACATCTCACAAATGTCCTCTTAAAATTTCAAGAAGATCGGATGGAAACTCGCAGAGTTACAGGGCATTATGTCCTTGCTCGTTGGTCACGTTTTATTCACTGTTGAGACTAAGTCTCAACGAACAAATCAGTGCTACAAATTGTCGCATTGAGCTTTTTAAATTTTTTTGCAACTCTTTCCCGGTATAAATTTCGTGACTGATCGAAGGATTTTGCTTTTGCGATCTATACTCTCGATCTGACGAGTGAAAAATGGTAATTACTTCAGTCTCAATCGACTTTTGAGATGTTGAGACAAGGAAAATAACCGCGTTATCTCAAGATGTTACTTTAAGAAAATAATCTCAACTCTCGTTGAAACAAATCGTTATGATTTCTTAGAAAAAAATTCGTTGAGACTGAAGTCAGCTCGATCGATCGGCGCTCAATCAAAAAAATTGGGAAAATTAACGTTGAGACTAAAAAAATGTCTTTATTGCACTCCGTGCGCAAAGTGCCACTTTGCGCACGCTGCGCGTGCTCAAACTGGCACTTTGCGCACTCGTACAATAAAATTTCGTACGAAACTCGTGCGAGAAACTTTTTCTCAACTCGTGTGATTGCAACATTCGCCTTCGGCTCATGCTGCAAACTCACACTCGTCAGAAAAAGTTTCATCGCACTAGTACCGTAATATACTATTGTCTTTGCCCGAGGCAAATGAGACATTGAATGAAATTGTTTCATTTTGGCAAAGGTGACGAGAGAATTGACCCGCTGAGAGAATGTGCACAAAATACAAACAGTGACCACGCTCTCATGCGTACCATTTAAATCGTCGTTTAGCCACGTTTGCCATTGTCCAAATTGGCAAATACACGATTATTACAAAGCGCACGAGTCCTGACCACCCCCTCAGGGGATAAATAAGCACATTCGGGAGATGAAAGAGGGGGGGGGGAAGTGTTTGAGACTCCCGTGATGTTTTTGACACACACGCGCCCCAATTTTCAACGCACACGTATCGACGAGTCCTTGATTCCTTTATGGGGCATTTTTTATTATTCGTAGGACCAACATTTGGCGCGACTCGTTCTTATACACACGCTCGAGTACCCCGAGGGAGACAATATAAAATCAGCGAGAGGGACGTTAGGCACCCCTACGAATTCCATTAATTAAAGTGCTCTTGAGAACTCACAACGTATACTGTAATTTACGACCATGCGGAGCCCACAATTTTAGCTATCCCATTGGCAATGTGACGTTATGCGATAAAACCCTCCACGAATATAAATTCAAGCATGATGAATTAGTCCAGTTGGTCAGGACAAAGTCAACCTTTTTCATGATTAAATTTGCAATTGGAAACCGCAACTTCCAATCATCTGCATTCCTAATCTTCAATTTTCATAAATCAGATGCCATTTGGGTAGAATCATATTCGCTAAACCACTCCAATCTAGTAACTAAACTTTAGGCTCTACCTAAAGTTCCTAGAAATTTTAAAGTGGATTAACCAAAATTCACGATGTCTCAAGCTTGATAATATTCTGTAAAAATTGAAACAACTTGGGTTTGTAATCGGAAATCGATTTCCAATGTCCAATCCTCCTAAAACAAAGTCCATTCGAATAAAATCCATTTAACTAACCCACTTAAATCTAATAACTACACTGAAATAACTTGCCTACAGTTCCAGGCAAAATTCAAGTGGATTACCAACGATCGAAGATGTCTCAAGTAGGTAAACCTTTTCAAAAATTGAATAAACATTGAATCTGTGATCATAAATCGATTTCCAATCGCCAATCCTCCTAAATGAACTGCCATTAGAACAATGTCGAGTTTATCAACTTAACTAGCTAACCAAGCTTTGAAACCTTGCCCAAAGTGCTCAGAAAAATAGTTTTTCGTGATCAAATTTGCAATTGATAACCACAACTTCCATTCCTAATCATCTGCATTCCTAATCTTCAATTTTCATAAATCAAGTTCCTAGAAAGGTTCAAGTGGATTAACCAAAATTCAAGATGTCTCAAGCTTGATAATATTCTGTAAAAATTGAAACAACTTGGGTTTTTAATCAGAAATCGATTTCCAATCTCCAATTCTCCTAAAACAAAGTCCATTCGAATAAAATCCATTTAACTAACCCACTCAAATCCAGTAACTACGCTTTAATCACTTGCCTACAGTCCCGGGAAAAATTCAAGTGGATTACCAACGATTCAAGGTGCCTCCGATAGATAACCCTCTTCAAAAATATGATTAAACATTGAGTCTGTGATCAGAAATCGATTTCCAAACGCCAATCCTCCCAAATAAAGTGCCATTTGAACAAAATCAAGTTTATCAACCTAACTAACTAACTAACTAACTTAGCTTTGGAACCTCGCCCAAAGTGCTCAGAATTACAGTTTCTCTTTGGAAAAATCTCTTCCCAAGTGAAAAAAGGGCGAGAACTGTAATTTCCCCCCAACTAAACCTTGATGAATGATAGCCAAGTAACTGGATCCCGCGGATAAAGCCAATCAATAAATCCAAACGAGAGTGGGTTTCGCATTCAGGGTGTTCTCGAGTTTCTGCATACTGGAAATAATGCACGCGAGGGTAGGAATGAGGTGGTCGGGAGGCACGTTTTTATTCTGAACACAGTTTGGGGATTCGCGCAGACGCTTGTTTTTTCCCCGGGGAAAAACGATGACGTAGGATATCCTCGCGTGTAATCCTCGATGTTCCGAGGTCCTTATTTGTTCCTGCGTACATGTGGACAGACGGAGGGTGCTCGGAACACGAGAGGAATATCTCTGCGTGGTTATATATTATTATACATACATGGGATGAAATTGAGACGGTCCTTTCCCGCGACAGATTCTCCGGGGCAGAAATCGAAACCCATAAATTCATTCTTTTTCCCTGCGCCATATAATTCCGCGTCCGTGTCTTATTTCCCTTTCTCCCTTGATCTTTCTATACTACGATTATACATATATACATGTGTCACTGCTTAATCGTGATTTAAGGGGAAGCATTGCGCAGAATCACAATAGCGTTCGATCACGTCCGATAATTGATGGTTATCGCATTAAATCCCGGAGCAGAACTTATCGAACGCACTTATGGCTTTGTGCGCAAGCGCATTAATGCATCCACTAACCAGTGCCGATTTTAGGTATTTTAGGTGTTTTAGGTATTTTAGGTATTTTAGGTGTTTTAGGTATTTTAGATTTTAGGTATTAATGCATCTACTATCCAGTGCCGATTATAGGTATTTTAGGTGTTTTAGGTATTTTAGATTTCAGGTGTTTTAGGTATTTTAGATTTCAGGTGTTTTAGGTATTTTAGATTTTAGGTATTAATGCATCTACTATCCAGTGCCGATTATAGGTATTTTAGGTGTTTTAGGTATTTTAGATTTTAGGTATTAATGCATCTACTATCCAGTGCCGATTATAGGTATTTTAGGTGTTTTAGGTATTTTAGACTTCAGGTGTTTTAGGTATTTTAGATTTTAGGTATTAATGCATCTACTATCCAGTGCCGATTATAGGTATTTCAGGTGTTTTAGGTATTTTAGACTTCAGGTGTTTTAGGTATTTTAGATTTTAGGCATTAATGCATCTACTATCCAGTGCCGATTATAGGTATTTTAGGTGTTTTAGGTATTTTAGATTTTAGGTGTTTTAGGTATTTTAGATTTAGGTATTAATGCATCTACTATCCAGTGCCGATTATAGGTATTTTAGGTGTTTTAGGTATTTTAGATTTTAGGTGTTTTAGGTATTTTAGATTTTAGGTATTAATGCATCTACTAGCCAGTGCCGATTATAGGTATTTTAGGTGTTTTAGGTATTTTAGATTGAAATTTTAGATTTTTTCGTATTTTGGGGTGTGGTTCAAATTTGTTTTTTGCAACTTTTTCGTCATACTAATAGCTCGGGTAACTTCTAAATACCTCTAGTAGATATCGATCCTCCGCGTGTCATCGAACGGAACGTTTTCCCGAGGGTGCGCTCGAGGGGGTTTTCAACCCCGTCGCCATGCACCTCGTAGTCGTTGCTCAGCATCGCACCCCCGGGGGGGCTTTATATACCCAACACCAAGTTAGTTAGCGAAATATTCACACAATGTATGAGCAAAGGGAGAGCGGGGCAAAACGAGCATCCTGAGAAAATGGAGACGTTAGGGAAAGCGGAAGTGACTTTGAAAAAATGTTTTTGGTGAAAATCTCTGAAAATTTTGATTTTTCGAGGCGAAAAATACATCGACATAAGGTTGTATAAAAATTAGTTAATTTTTATTCTTGAATTTTGGTAAAAATTGAGTTTGTTCGCTAAAATGACTGTAATTTTTTTTCTAGATGAGATTTCGACTTCAACTTGGGTTCATTCTCTTCGTGATCGATGAAGCTTCGAAATGCCGTTTGGTTCATCCGATTTGGATAATTTTTCGATTTTTGGCGGAATTTTAAAGTTCGATCATCGACCTTCGCAAATTTTTGAAGGCTTTCATTTTTTTCGACGATTTTCAAAGTGTTCCTATTTCTACAAACAATGAGATATCGGCATGAACCAAACGGCATTCTCAAATTTAAGACAGAACCTTTGCGCACGAAAAAGAAATTTTCAAATCGTCAAAAACACAGTAAAGTTATGAGCAAATTTGAAATTTCGCTATTTTTGGATTTCCAAAAATTCGGCGAAAATAGGATGAAGAAATTTTTTTTTCTTTTAACGTTTCAAAACCATCTTCCGATGAGAAATTCACCGTTGATTGCAAATCATGCTGAATTTTTGTTTAAAAAAAAATTATTTATGAGCGAGTGCAAAAAAGACACTTTAAAAGATGCTTCTTTTCAAAGTACAAACATACTGTGGGAAAATTCACTCATATTATGAAAATCTATTCTATTATCTACTATTTTATCTATCTATTATTAAAATCTCTTGATTATTATTTTTTTTTGTTTTTCTCTCAATGATTTTGGAGGTGGACTATTTTGTCCCAGGTGGCCATTTTGCCCCAGTTTCCCCTTTCTATAGACAGAATGTATGACGAGCAGAGAGCTTTCGAGCTGGAACTCGATTCCCGGATACATTCGATTCGATGACGCGCCCACAGAATTACACCAGAGTTCATATATATGGGGCATTCCACGTCAAATCACGCGTTCATCGGCCTGACCCCCTCGAATTTTGATGCCCAATGAATTGTGGATTTCGTTTGGCCCAAAATATGACCTCAAATTTTTAGAAATGTTAATTCCATTTTTTAGGGTTTGCCTGAGCTAAAAAATCATTAAATTGAGGGAAAACGTAAAGAAGGCCCTTTTTCAAATTAATGAAATTTTTTTCACAGAAACTAGGGCCCGAAACAGATATTTTCGTCATAGTTCGATAATGGACCAAAAATAATGACTATTTTTTTAAAAATTATAATTGCTATTTAAAATTTTTTTTTTTAATTAACCGTTTTATTTCAGGTCGTCGAGGTTGATATAAATTTTCGAAAAATGTTGTCGTTTCACTCTTGAGACAAGAAAAAAAAATCAAGCTTCATTGGAAAAATATTTTTATTGTTGTTATTCTCACTACAAGAAACAATCAAAATAAGTTATAAAAATAAGTTATAAAAAAAGAAAGATAAGTGGCAGAAGTTGGAGGACCTATTGTAAAAATGTAATATATGGTAAAAAGGGTATACTGGAAATAAATATCTATCTATCTATAATAAAAGAAAAAAAAACCATTATAACTATGACGAAAATATCTGTTTTGGGCCCTAGTTTCCATGAAAAAAATTTCATTAATTTGAAAAAGGGCCCTCTGTATGTTGTCCCTCAATTTAATGATTTTTTAGCTCGGGCAACCCCTTAAAAATGAAATAAAAATTTATAAAAATTTGAGGTCATATTTTGGGCCAAACGAAACCCACAATTCATTGGACATCAAAATCCGAGCGGGTCAGGCCGATGATCGCGTGATTTGACGTGGAATGTCCCATATGCATATGTAGCATCTCTCCCTCTCTCTCGCTCTCCCGCTCTATATATATTGGCTATATATGCAATTTCGGAAATTTGATTCGCTCCATCGACGCCCAGCTAACGCGGCGTCGGGATTCCCTAATGATAATTCAATGACGCGAGAGAGAATGCGTGTTATCGCCATCTCGCGATAAAAGTGCCGACTATTCGTATAATTGAATAATTTCAGATTGCAGGAAAATTCAATTTTTTCCATTTTAAAGCCAAGATTTGTGCACAAGCCGATTATAATAAATGAAAAAAAAAACAATCATAAGGATCATGAAAAATTATTTAGTAAACAATCAATTCGAATTTTTTGAAAAATCGCATGTTTTGAAAATTTAAATTTACAATAAATTAATTTGATAAAATTGTTGGAGTGAAAAAACTGTTTAAATAGAAATTTTGACTTTTCATTATTTTGAAAATGAAAATTAAATATACACTTTATTTAATAAGAAAATTTCGATTAAAAAATTTCCATGTTGACTTATTGTTGTCATTTTGAAAATTCTAATTTGAAAAGAAAAATTAAATTTGATAAGATACTTTGATTAAAAAGATTTTTACATGATTCTTCGACTTATTATTTTGTTTTTATTTCGTTTTTATTATTTTGAAATTAAAAATTATAAAAGAAATTCATTTGATAAGAAAATTCCGATTAAAAATTTCCATTCGCTTCTTTGACTTATTTTCATTATTGTGAAAAACATAAATAATTTTTTTTTGTTTAATTTGTTAAGAAAATGTCGATTACAAAATTTTCTATGCTTCTTATTCATATTATTTCAAAAAATCAAATTCAAACAAAAATTCACTTGGTTACGAACTGTTGATCAAGTAAATGTATCATTCTTTGATTAATTTTCATTATTTTGAAAATTCAAATTACAAAATAAAATTAATTCCATGAGACAATTTCGATGAAAAAAATTCTGGGCGGTTCTGTAATTCATTTTTTTTCTCATTATAAAAAAAATTAAATAAAATTAATTCCATGAGACAATTTCGATGAAAAAAATTCTGGGCGGATATTCATTTTCTTTTTTTTTTCTCATTATAAAAAAAGGGCAATCGTGTAAACAGAGCTTGTCGGAGTTGAGAGAAAAAATCTCCCGTGTTTTGTTACGAGCGGGCTCCTTCAATGCAAAGGATGAAAAAAAAACAATCCCAGAGGATAAATTCTCTCGAGCGACTATATCCTCTCGCGGGAAACGCATATAGAGCTTTTCAGGTTAACGAATGACCTCCGGGAATTACACCGGGTCGGAAGGAAGAGGACGAAGGGCGCAGCGAGTTGTATTGAGTGGGACGAGCGAGAGACGCGTTTGCGCGCGGGTCGCGCCGAAGAAGAACAGAGAGCGACTCGACCCAATTAGCCGTCGGCGCGCGCCAGCGTATGCTGAATCCAGCAGCTGTGAAAAATCTTCCCTCAGGATCTTTTTCTCCTCTCTCACGTGTCAGGCGCTACGAGTCAAGCGCTTTTCGATGATTAGGGAACAATTTCAAACACAAGTCAGAGAAAAACGTGTTTTTTTTTTCAAATTTTAGGAAGTTTAGAATTTTTTTAATTCTATGGGGCGTTCTGATTTTTTTCAAATTTTAGGGTGCTTTGATTTTTTTTTTTTCAAGTTCTGTGTACTTATTCAAATTCTAGGACGTTTCAGATTTTTAAAATCTACAGGATATTATCAATTTTTTTTTATGGCATTTACAATTGTATTGAACGTGAAGGTATTGTTTTTATTTTTAATCCAGAGCGTTTAGAATTTTTTAAATTGTAGGGCGTTTTGACTTTTTTCCAACTTTAATTTTTCCAACTTTTTAATTTTTTTTTAATTTTAGGGGCCTTTGAATTTTGTTGAATTTTAGGAACTTTTGATTTTTTTCTAATTTTAGAGCGTTGTGAATTAAAAAAAAAAATCTTCAAAAGTCCATAACTAATTTGTTAGCTATTGCTATCAATTTTTCTCACAGATTATAACCAAAAGAATTTTTGACGTTGAATTTAGGAAAGATATGGAGTATTCCATATCAAATCAATCACGTTTAAACCCGATCCCTTTCGATTTAATTTTTTTAAATGTCTATAACTTCTTAAAAAATTAACTAATTGGGACGTTTTTTTTTTGGAAAATTTTCGTTTTTGAATGGACTTTCCGAAAAAAAATACAAAAAATCTTTTAGATATTAAAATCTATGAAATTTTTCACTTTTTCGAGAAAAATAATCTTTTTATCGAAGTTCACCATTTTTAATTTTTTTTTTTCACTCAAAAAATACTTTGATTAATTCTGGAAAAAATGCATGAAAAAGGCATTCCTTTTCCTTCTATTTTTTTTTTAACGATTAAAAAAAAAATTCTCCATTGGGCTTATTTCACAATGTACCACTCTGGAAATTTGTGAGCATTTATAAAGGATCTCGGAATTTTAAAAGTTGAGAAGAAATAAAAAATTGAAAGTGGTAATTGCCGAAATTATTTCAAAAATGTGAAAAAAAAATAGAAGGAAAAGGAATGTCACTCCAGTTTGGGCGGGATTTTTTCCGGAATTGATCAAAGTATTTTTTAAGTGAAAAAAAAAATTAAAAATGGCGAACTTCGATAAAAAGATGATTTTTCTCGAAAAAGTGAAAAATTTCATAGATTTTAATATCTTAAAATTTTTTTGTATTGTTTTTTCGGAGAGTACACTCAAAAACGAAAATTTGCAAAAGAAAATATTTCAATCAGTCAATTTTTTAAGAAGTTGTGGTCATTTAAAAAAAAAAGCTTTTTCTTTTGGGTTGGACAAAAAAAATTTGAAAATTTCCTGAAATAATAATTTCCCCATAATAATTCCCGTAATAATTTCCTCATATGTAATGATGTATATTAAATTTAATGATTATTTTAAGTATGTCTATCAAAGCTCCATTTTGAGCCATTTTTAACTTCAAAGTGCTACGTTTTCTTTCCAAAATTGCCAAGTGCAGAAAATTCGATTCTAATTCAATTCAACTTCATCCAATTTTTTTTTTAATAATAAGAATTTTCACTCAAAATAAATTACTTTAACAAAAAAAAACCCTCAATAAAGTATATAAAAAAATATTTCAAATTCCATCTCGATTCATTTCACAAAAACAAAATATAATTACAAAAATTACAACTTTAGAATAAAATCAATTGTTTTCAAAATTCCCAAATGCATAAAGCTCAATATTAATTTACCAATTTCGTTCAAATCTATTTTTCCAGAACAATAATACATTTTTTTTAAATCTAAGAAATATCGATCGACCTTCTTTGGAGAACGCAAGAGAGGATCCAAAGAGTGAATGAAAGCATGAAACATAAAAAGAAAGAGAGAGAGAGGAAAGAAAAACAGAATGAGAAAAAAAATCGCTTTTATAGAGATTGCAGTGTAATAAATTCCCGGTTGCTCATAGTCTTCGTCCTCGATCTCGGCGTACATGCGCGCGCATAATTTTTTTTTTTTTTTTCAATTTCTGCCATTGGGGAGTCAGAAGTGAGAGTGAGAGGGGCGATAAAAGGTCGCGGTGGCCTTTTAATTGCCCGTTTCCTGTCCAGAAGACGAAGAAAACGAGACGAAGCGCGCGCGCGTGTTAAGAGAGATGAATAAAAAAAAGTAATAATAATAATAATCCTGCGAGCATCGAGAGGGCTTTTTACACGGGAATTATGCCCTACGCGCATCTGGCATTCTCTCGCATTCTTGCGTATTTGCGAGCAACACACGAAGACGTTTTCACGATGAATCTTTGACCCGTCTTCATTGAGCTTCTTGGTCTTCATAAACGCTGAGAGAGAGAGAGAGAGAGAGAGAGAGAGAGAGAGAGAGAGAGAGAGAAAGAGAGCGAGAGAGAGAGCGAGAGGGAGAGAGAGAGAGAGAGAGAGAGAGAGAGAGAGAGAGAGAGAGAGAGAGAGAGAGAGAGAGAAAGAGAGCGAGAGAGAGAGCGAGAGGGAGAGAGAGAGAGAGAGAGAGAGAGAGAGAGAGAGAGAGAGAGAGAGAGAGAGAGAGAGAGAGAGAGAGAGAGACATAGATTTGTCGTTCGATTCTCTTGCTTCATTCTTCTTTTCCTCTCTCTCTCTCTCTCTCTCTCTCTCTCTCTCTCTCTCTCTCTCTCTCTCTCTCTCTCTTCTCTTTCTCTCACAAACGCGACTCGCAATATTTTTCATCAATTTGGCGAGTTAAATATTTTACACTCCAGTCCAAAAGTTTGGAAATACTCGTCCCGATTCCGCGCCGCACAAAAAGTTTCACTGCTTGTTTAAAAATGAAGATATTTCAATTCAACGAGCGGCGTTTCAAATAGGACATATTCAGCTTCATTTAGCTATTTCCATTAAAAAATTTCAATTTTTTTTTACCCGGTTTTTTTGAACCCTTTGAAAAATGGTTGTTTTTTTGCTTTTTATTGGCGTTGAAATTTTGGCGCACGACCCATGACAATTTTTTTAACTATTTTTCGCGTAAAAAATTTGTGGGGGAAGTACAAGCTTCAATTTCGTTTTTTAAAAAGTTTCGTACGATTTTTTTTCGCAAAAATATTCAATTTTTCGCACAAAAAAGGACCATATTTATAAAATGTATCGTAATTCTGAAATAACTGGGTATTCGTGGAATCACCAAGAGGGTAAAAAGTTGCATATTATCATTCTGGGTTTAAGGGAATTTTTTCAGAATTTTTTTTCAAAATTTTTTTTTCACAATTTTTCCTGCCAACGAAAAAAAAATGTTGAAAAAATTTAATTTAATCAAAAATAATTGTATGCAACTTTTTAATCTCTCAGTGATTTCACGAAAAACCGAGTAGTTTTAGAGTTACGCTACATTTTATAAATATGGTAGTTTTTTAAGAAAAATTGAATATTTCTGCGAAAAAAAATCGTATGAAACTTTTTAAAAAACGAAATTGAAGCTTATACTCTTCCCGAAAAGTTTTTCACACTAAGAACAGTTTTTAAAAAATTTCATGGATGGTGCACCAAAATTTCCACGCAAAAAAAAGCCAAAAAAATACAATATTTCAAAGGGCGTACCAGATAAAAAAAAATTGGTATTTTTTTTTGGAAAAAGCAAAATGAAGCTGAATTTGTTCCTTTTGAAATGCCGCTTGTTGAATTGAAATATCTTCATTTTTAAAAGAGCAGTGAAACTTTTTGTGCGGCGCGGAATCGGGGCGAGGGTTTCCAAACTTTTGAACGACAGTGTATACATATATGTATACTAAACTGGTTCATTCATACTTAACTCTTCAATGGCGAGCTCATTCAATTCAAAAGAATTTAATTCATCGCTCGCTCTTTTCGCAATTCGCGGATAAGAACTATTTTTATTATTTTTTTTTATTATTTTTCTTTATTATTAATCTTTATTCATTTTTCAATTATTTATTTCATTACTTGTCTTGCTAAGTATTTAGGTATTTAATTTTTTAAAGTTTGCTATTTTCACGATTAAAATTTATTTTTAAAAATTATTTTTAGTACTTATGTTATTGTTGATTTTTAAATTTATTTTATAATTTTTAATTACTCATCTCATTAGTTATGTCATTATTCATTATCTTTACTTACTTTATTTATTATTTATTTATTTACTTTTTTATCATTTGTATTTTCCCCTTAAAGAATTTTTTTATCCATTTTCGTGAACATTCAAAGTTTCGAATAAAAAAAATCCATTCCGGACGTTTGTCAATTTTCAAATTTTTCAAAATTCCCAACACTTTTATTCTCTCTTCTCAACCGCCCTCCCCTCCTCTGGGAGTTTCACACGACCGATCTGTATTCGATTTACCGTGTCAATGGGAAACAGAGTTGGTGGGATTTTTTTTGTGAGGACAAAAAAACCAACTGTACGCCCTGATCGATTAATCGATGATTCGTGCTCGCGGGCGTGAAACGAAATTTACGAAATTGCAAGGGAAAGAGTGCATGAGAATTCATATATATATATATATATATATCTTTTTTTTAAATTGAAAAATTTAATCTCGAGCACGTGTCCAACTATAAATGTCTGCACGAGCGTGAAGAGATAGGGGCGAATGTTGGAAAAAAATCGAGCGTGAAATCAACGTAGCGAGTTTTTTTTTCCTCATACATGGAAACCTAAAAATCCCCTTGAAATCGTTAATTCCAGCTCAGCGTGGAAGAAATACTAAAAAGTACGGATTTTCTGGATTATCAAAGGGCAAAAAAATCCTAAAATGCTAGAAAACGCTTTGCACCGCCAATTTATCGACATTATATTTATATTAATTATTAATGTCATTAATTAATAACAATAATTATATATAATATACAATAAATTATATAATATATATAATATACCTAATTTCACAAATGGACTGTCCATTTGTGAAACAGAAATGCGCGATAAATCATGAATTCGCTACTCACCTCTCTCGCCTCAATGTTCTCTCTCAATCGCCGGGCAAACACTCGGAGCTCCCTCGCCGAAGGTCAGACAGAGGACATCACAGCGTTCGTCGAGCGTCTTCAGTGGGCTGCGCGTTGATCCTCGTGAAATTACGCCCGGAAATGCAGCGCCTCGAATAACGCGCACATTCTTCTTCCCCCGCTTCACTCGCGGTTCACGCTTTTCACCGATTAAATTACAAGCCGATAGCTAGAAAAAATTTAGCACGATCGTATCACTCGAACGCGAGAGACGCCATCTTCTTTCCGACGATATTTCTCGATCGAAAAACCGACGACGAGAGCGCGAGAGACTCCTGAAAAAATTGTGTTTCACGTACGCGAAATTCAACGTCGCGTCCTTTCACACAGACTCGATTTTCTCTATCGCGAAACGTTTTTCATTCAAGACGAACGAGCATCGATGCATCGACTCGGCAATTACGATCGTCGAATCAACGAAATCCCCGCTTAAACGCGTCGAACGAGTACACGATGAAAAATTATACGATACAATTCTATCACGAGAAACGGAGATTTTATTTATTTTCGAACATACGAATCGCGCGACGTCGAAAGTAAAAAAAACTTACCCCGAGATCGTCGTTCTTGGATCCGAGAAATCCGTATTTACGCGTTCGAATCGTGGACAGCGAGAAAAAAAAACGAAAATATATTCTCCGAATTATCGTCAGCGATCTTTTTGCACTCGGTATTTTGCTCGCGCCCTTTTTCCACGCTCTCGCTTCGCGAAAAAACAACGATCGTTCGTACCGCGAATTTACCAAGCACCGAACAAAATGGCCGCAGGTACGCTAATAAGACTGTCTCGTTGAGAAGCGAGAAGAAAAGATGGCGGTTAGGGGAGAAAAAACTCACGAGAGGCGCGCGCGCGCCACCTGCACGCGGCGTATATATATGTATATCTATATCTGTATACTCAACGCAACGCGATATAATCTTCCGATATTTTTCGCAATATTTAACTCGATCCCAATGAAGCATTCTGATATTTGACGCTTTACAGTGTCTCTCGTAACATCGGCCACGCTTGATTGACGAAAAAATATATTTTTCACTCACCCTTCGCGATGTTTTTGTTTTCTCTCCACGCGCGTCTTTCACGCTCCACCGAATGTTTTTCTCTGGCTGAACAAACACGAATTACGCGAATATTTTATCATCGACCGCGCAACGACGATCAATAATTACATTATTCGTCGATCAAACATTTATTACGCGAGCTCGAAACACACTGAACTCCAAAAACGACGGAAAAACGTTGATACACGATACGTTGTTATCGAACGAGATCCACCGGCGAGACTGGCGTCGCGAGAGCAGTCGCGGGAGAGTGGGGAGTGAGAGAGACAGAGTGATTCGCAAATCGAGAGTAGGGGGAAGGAGTGGGGGAAGAGCGAGCTTGTGTTTCTCGCGCTATTCGTACGATATTCGCGAAACGTCGATCTCAATTATATTCTATCACGAAGGAACGTTGAACCGTGTAAAAGAAATTCCAAACATTGAGAACAAAAAACATACACAGCGCGTATTATTTACATGTACATACCGGAAGTCTATCGGTCTCTCTCTCTCCTATCCGTTGTCCCCACTCTGCCCGCGCGCCATCTCTCGCCCCCCCACTGCACTCTCGTCGATCTCGCGCGGTCGATAATGATTTACCTGTTGTGTTTTCGCAAATTCAATATATTTATCAGTTGCTCTTGAGCCGTGTGTGTGTCAAGTTCGCGTTCGTGCTGAGTCTGGACAATTTCGTGAGTAGTTACGTATCTTCCCCCTCTCCTCTTGTTATCGTCGTGGCGTACAAGCGAGAAACATTCGGCCGAGCGAGCTGCGAGAGTGAAGCGCGTCAGGACAAAGCCCAAAACATTGCAAACGGTCAGTGAGAAATTTTTTTTCGTTATTATAGTGCGTGACGAGATACCGATCGAAAATCGCAGTGCTTTATCGGGTCTCGTGTCAAATATTGCGAATAATAAATTGAAAATATCGAGAGGAAATATCGCGTGGCGTTGAGTGTACAGATATACATATGTCATATACATATATGCGCCGCGTGCGGGTGGCGCGCGCGCGCCTCTCGTGAGTTTTTTCTCCCCTAACCGCCATCTTTTCTTCTCGCTTCTCGCGGGACAGTCTTATTAACGTACCTGTGGCCATTTTGTTCGGCGCTTGGTCAATTCGCGGTACGAACGATCGTTGTTTTTTCGCGAAGCGAGAGTGTGGAAAAAGGGTGCGAGAAAGATACCGAGTGAAAAAAGATCGCTGACGATAATTCGGAGAATACATTGTCGTTTTTTTTCTCGCTGTCCACGATTCGAACGCGTAAATACGGATCTCTCGGATTCAAGAACGACGATCTCGGGGTAAGTTTTTTTTCTTTCGACGTCGCGCGATTCGTATGTTCGAAAATAAACAAAATCTCCGTTTCTCGTGATGGAATTGTATCGTATAATTTTTCACCGTGTGCTCGTTCAACGTGTTTAAACGGGGATTTCGTTGATTCGACGATCGTAATTGCCGAGTCGATGCATCCATGCTCGTTCGTCTTGAATGAAAAACGTTTCGCGATAGAGAAAATCGAGTCTGTGTGAAAGGACGCGGCGTTGAATTTCGCGTACGTGAAACACAATTTTTTCAGGAGTCTCTCGCGCTCTCGTCGTCGGTTTTTCGATCGAGAAATATCGTCGGAAAGAAGATGGCGTCTCGCGCGTTCGAGTGATACGATCGTGCTAAATTTTTTCTAGCTCTCGGCTTGTAATTAATTCGGTGAAGAGCGTGAACCGCGAGTGAAACGGGGGGAAGAAGAATGTGCGCGTTATTCGAGGCGCTGCATTTCCGGGCGTAATTTCACGAGGATCAACGCGCAGCCCACTGAAGACGCTCGACGAACGCTGTGATGTCCTCTGTCTGACCTTCGGCGAGGGAGCTCCGAGTGTTTGCCCGGCGATTGAGGCGAGGGGGGTGAGTAGCGAATTCATGATTTATCGCTCATTACTCGCCAACGATTTATCCACCGTTTATTATGTTCCCATGTGAAACATGATTTCACAGAAATTTATATTACGAATTTTTACCACTTTAAAAATATATTCTATTTAAAAATATTTAGCAATGAAAAATGAACGAATATAGAAGAAGAATTAAACACTTCCCTGAATCTCGTATTATATATGATGTTAGGGATTGCATAATTGCAACGCAACGAGAATAAATTGTTTTTAATTCATTTTTAGTAAAATTTACGAAATTTAACTTATCATCACACAAGTCCTTAAAAAATGCCGCAAAATATATTTGAATGATTTCTTACTTTATAAACTGTTCGGGAGAAATAAATTTTATTAAATTGACTTTTTACGTTACATTGAAACTATGCAAACTTCAAAATCATTAAAACATTTCACTTTGATTATTTTCAAGCTCAAAAACAATTCTATCGCAACAATATTTCCCAAAAAATATCCCTAAACAAAAAACCTGCAAATCTATTATTTCGATGAAAAATAAAAAAACGAAAAAAACTCATCAGAACTCGCTAAATAATTATTTTACAAAATGAAAAAAAAATTTCAATAAACTATTTAATTAATGGACGAGATTTTTCACATAATAATTTCAATTTTTATCAAAAAATCTACATTCGTCGTTTCTCAATTTCCAAAAAATTCAAACTTTCATCAGTAAACGATCTCAAAATACGAACAAAAAATTCTATTCAAAGTTTTAAAAAAACTACCCACCTACAAATAATTTACTAAAGCTACAAATAGAAAAAAAAAAAATAAAAAAATTGAATTAAAACAATTTTTTTTTTAAATTCCCAGAATATTGAAATGCAATTCTCGTTGAATTTTTCATGTATGCGATATAATGCGTGTACTCGTGAATATTGGGGAGGGGGAATATGTGATCGTGCGTGAAATTGCAAGGATAAAGTCGATCGTTTGTCCGGAGAGCAACCGAGCGAAAATCCGTGATTCCAACATATATATATATATATATATACATATATATATAGCCATAGGCCTATATATATAGAGGAGAGTACAAAAACGCATGTACACGTCAGTGAATATAATCCTATGGTAAGCCGAGCGTAATCCTGGGGTATTTCGTTGCCCCTGGTCATTATATATAGTGGTCACTGGTTGGTTATATATCCTACAGGAGCTGCTGCGAAAAAAAAATACACATCAGCCTTTCTATAGGAAATAAGACGCGACTGATTCACGTTTAAATCTATGTATATTAGGGTGGTCCTTATTCAGAGCTCGGACGAATTTTTGATCAGACGCCCCCAAAATCGATTCCAAATAATTAAAAAACAACACCCCAATTTTTTAAGATTTTTATCTAGACTCCTCCCGAAAAGAGGGTAGATTTCGAAATACACGTCATATTCTCAGGATATATTTTATTCCAAGTGTAATAATTTTTTGAAAAATCTGTAACTGCACGATTTTAGTGTTCATTGATGATACTATTTGAGAAAAAATTCACATTATCATACGGGTCAATCTAGACGAATTGCAATTCGTCTAAATTGGCCCGGATTAGAATTTTAGACTGAATTTTGAATTGTGAATTTTTCCTCAAATAGTAGCACAAAATAACACTAAAATCTTGCAGATATAGATTTTTTCAAAAATCATTACACTTGGAATAAAATATGTCCTGAAAATATGGCCGAACACGAGTATTTCGAATGAGGAAATCTACCCCTTTTCGGGAGGGGTTAGAGTCTAGATAAAAATTTGAAAAAATTAGGGTATTGTTTTTGAATTATTTGGAATCGATTTGGGGGGCGTCTGAAAAAAAATTCATCCGAGCCCTAAATAAGGACCACCCTAATATATATGTATATATGGATTTGTGAAACGTGTTTATTATACGCATAAAACCTCCCCCTTTGCTTTCTTTTACTTTCACCCTTATACTTCACGTTTCACTCGCATTTATGCCAACGATCACAAACATCCAAATACAGACGTACATAAATATAGTCACGTAACACCTTAAAAACCTGGTCTATCCATTCTCTCTCTCTCTCTCTCTCTCACTCTCTTTATTCGAGTCCGCCTTCACTCCTGTTAATCCTTACATCAGGACGAGGCAAATACGACCTCAGATCGGTGATTTAGTGGCCAAGTTACAGAATGACGTGGCAAAAAGGGAAATTTTGAGGGATGAAAAACAAAATCCCCCATTTCTTGGGCTCACGTAGAATTATATCAGATTTCTGGATTTTCTGTTGGGCGAACAATAAAATAAATAAAATAAATAAAATAAATAAAATAAATAAAATAAATAAAATAAATAAAATAAATAAAATAAATAAAATAAATAAAATAAATAAAATAAATAAAATAAATAAAATAAATAAAATAAATAAAATAAATAAAATAAATAAAATAAATAAAATAAATAAAATGAATAAAATAAATAACATAAATAAAATAAATAAAATAATAATTCCATGGGAACAAAAAATGAGATTTTTGCGGAAAATAAAATTCAAGGATCATTTTAATAATCATAATTTTGTAAATTAAAAAAAAAAAAAACACAAATTTTAAATACTGAGAATTTAGCAAAAAAAATTATTTTCAATGGTAATAAAATGACGAATCAAGGGCATTTCAAGGACGCCATCGTCTTTTCCGTTGCTCTGATGTTTGGTGATCTAAGAAAAAAAAAATTGAGGGTGTGGAAGAAGAGGAAGAATCTTTGTTAGTAGCTTTTACGAGCGCCAGATGGCGCAGTGAAAATCGACTTCGATATTTTCTAATCTCGCCAAACGTAGTCGAGCGACGAAGGGAAGGGGAGGGGGGTGGGTCAGATGCATCATAATGTCGGAATCTCTGGATCGGTTTTTTTTTCGATACAGACACACACGTTGAGTGTGTGCTTAAGGAGTGAACGTTGGCTCAGAGCCCATGGGGTTTATTACTCCCCCGGGGTGCATCAAAGAGGGGCGGGAGAGAGAGAGGAGGAGGGGGGAGAGGGATGAACTCTCATGCACGCTCTTTAAAAATGTTATATATGGGGCGTTCTATCCCAAATCGGACAGTTTGGAAAACTATTTTTTTTTACACTTATGCACTCTCTTTAAAAATATATGGGGCGTTCCATCCCAAAACGGAAAGTTTGAAAAACTTTTTACATTTTTTATTACCCATTAGAAGACCTTTGCTGGTAAATTTTGAGATTTTTTTGAGTTCTTGTTCAAAAGACCAAAAAACCACTCTTTTTCGGTATTTTGGTCATAACTTCCTTCTTAATTGTCCAAATTGAAAGTTTTTTTTCGAAATTTTTTGTTTTTTTATGGCCTTTTCAGAGAAAAATACAACAAAAATATTCGACGTGTTTTTGAATGAGTTTTTTGAGTTTTAAACTTTAAATCGCGTTTTTTAGAGTGAGTGTATATTTTGATTTTTTTTTAAATTTTTTGTTTTAAACCTCTATATATTCAACAACTTTTAAGACTAGTCCGATCATGGGCCTTCCATAACTACTATTTTTTTTCGATTTTTGAAAATTAAGATTTTTTTTCTATAAATTATTATGAATAACAACTTTTGTTACTGTATAGTATTTTTTTCATTATTTAGAATTCATTTTGACACTTTTTTAATAAAATAAAAAATTTTAGTTTTAAAAAATCGAAAAAAAATAGTAGTTATGGAAGGCCCACAATCGGACTAGTCGTAAAAGTAGTTGAATAGATAGATGTTTAAAAAAAAAAAAAATTTTTTTAAATCAAAATATACATTCACTTTTAAAAACGCGATTTTAAGTTTAAAACTCAAAACACTCATTTAAAAACACGTCGAATATTTTTGGTGTATTTTTTTCTGAAAAGGCCATAAAGAACAAAAAATTAAAAAAAAAACCTTTGAATTTGGACCATTATTAAAAGAGTTACGATCAAAATACCGAAAAAAGAGCGGTTTTTTTGGTTAATTTAATATCTCTTGAATGCGTAATAAAAAAAATCTCAAAATTTACCAGCAAGTCTTTTGATGGGTACTAAAAAATATAAAAAATTTGAGGAAATACAAAAAAAAAGTTTTTCAAACTGTCCGATTTGGGATGGAACGCCCCATATACATTATACCTATAGTATATTGTATATATATGCTGTATTGGATACCCCGTGGCGCTGTTGAGTTGACTATACCACAAACTCCCCCGATGGCTACTTCGATTGTCCACCTCACCTTTATTTTTTTTTTCCGACCTTTTTTCATTTTTAATCCATTCTCGCTCTTTCATTTCTATTGTGCCAACATATATTATGTATATAAATATATGGGAGAATAACAACCCTTTGTAACTTTTGACTTTGAAAAATACAAGCTGTTTCGAAAATTAAAAAAATTATTTCAAAAAATGTATTTTAAAATTTGATTTTGTTAAAAAAATTAACACCAAGTCAATGATAATTATTGGTGCAGAATGTTGTCGTTTCACTCTTAAAACAAGAAATAAATATCAAGTTTCATTAGAAAAGTATTTTTGTTGTGGTTATTCTCACTACAAAAAACAATCAAAATAAGAAATTATAAAAAGAAAAAAAAAAATAGTAATTATTTTTGGCCCATTATCGAAGTATGACGAAAATCTGTTTTGGGCCCTAGTTTCTATGAAAACAATTTCATCAATTGGAAAAAGGGCCCTCTATATGTTTTCCTTCAATTAAATGATTTTTTAACTCGGGCGACCCCTAAAAAATGAAATAAAAATTTCTAAAAATTTGAGGTCATATTTTGGGCCAAACGAAACCCACGATTAATTGGGCATCAAAATCTGAGAGGGTCAGACCGATGACCGCGTGATTTGAAGTGGAATGCCCCATATATGAAATTGCACATTATTTTAAATAAATTAGTTTAAATTAAATTTAATAAATTAATCGTTTTGAAAACCGCGAGAGTTTGAAGAAAGTTTGGAGTCTCAAAACAAAGGAAACAAGGCGCTTTTTCGAGACTCATTAATCAGGATCGCTCGCGGGAGAAGATTTTAAATTGTTGGCAGTGAAAACAAAGTTCTGGAAGAGGGTGCATAAAATAATCGTAAAAAAAAGAAAAACCAAAGAATTTTCCACTAGGTATTCCAAAAGGCGAAATGCGAGGAAAAAAAATTATTTCCAGACGAACCGAAGTGTCGAGTACAAAAATAGAAGCGAAAAAAAAAAAATTGGGTTATCTTAACCTTCTGGCAGAGGCGAGAGCGAAACCAGAATACCAAATCGAGTTTTATCATTTTTCATTAGCATAGATAAGCTGGACGTTCTATTTGTATTTTATTTATTTATTTATTTAACTCCCTGTCTTTTTTATCAAAAATTCAAAGAAAATGCTTTTAACCTCGTTTTGGCAAAAATATCACGTGGAATTTTTCTCGCCTCTTTTAAAAAAAATTTAAAAAAAATAATAATAATAATAATAAATAATAAATAATAAATAATAAATAATAAATAATAAATAAATGTAACAAAAATATTCTTGCCGTCGCATAAATCCTCACGCGGGTGCATTGAACGTCATTAAAAAAAGTAAAAAATAAATAAATAAAAATAAACACGACAAGAATACGTAAAATCGTTTCATGAATTTTTCTTGGATCTTCAGGAGAACTTGTTTTACGTATTCATCGTGCAAATCGTCTCGGAGTTCGAACATTCCGCGGATCTTCAGTATACACATTGATATGCCCGACTGATAGTCAAAAAAAAAAAATATAAATATAAATATATATGGGGCATTTCATACCAAGTCGACCTGAATGTGACCCTCGACCTTGCTGATTATTTCGCTTACGATTTTTTATATGATTCTTCCAACTCAAAATAGCATTCAGAATTTTTTTCAGATTTTTAAAACCAAATTTGAGTACGTTATGATTATTTGAATTTTTTTTTTCGAAAACCTCGAGGGTTGCAATTTAAAAATCTGAAAAAATTCTTAAAAATTCTCGATTTTAGGTTTTTATGAAGAAAACGTAAAAAAAAAACAGATGCAGAAATTAACCAACTATTTTTGGAAATTGTTGGTTAACGATAAAAATATTCAAGCCACTTTTCACGGTAGATCAATTTCTGCATCTATTTTTTTTTACGTTTTCTTCATAAAAACCTAAAATCGAGGTGGAAGGGCAATCCGGGACATGATGAATTTTGGGTCAAGAATTTTAATTTTTGACAACGGATTTTTGAGAATTTTTTCAGATTTTTAAATTACGGCTCTCGAGGTTTTCGAAAAAAATGTTCAAAAAATCATAACGTACTCAAATTTGGTTTTAAAAATCTGAAAAAAATTCCGAATGCTATTTTGAGTTGAAAGAATCGTATAAAAAATCGTAAACGAAATCAGCGAGGTCGAGGGTCACACTCAGGTCGACTTGGTACTGAATGCCCCATATATAAAATCGATTAATTAAAAAATAAATAAAATCGAGTTTGTGTAAATTCAGAATCGCAGTTTTAGCCCTCGGAGACGCGCTCGATTCTGTTGCTCGCTCGATCGAAAATCCGCTTTTCTTCGCGATAACTCGTGGAACCGCATGTTACGCATTTTATCGACGACGTAACATCGCAAACGAGTAAATTCAAACCGCACAGTGGACTCGATTCATTCGCGGCGAGAATCTCCCTTGACCGGATAAGACGGGAAAAAATAGAATTTTGATTATGAGAAAAATCGACACTGTGCCAATTGCAATGTTCCACTTTTTAGATATGTTAGAATTGACTTTGATTTGAAAAACTTTGAATTTTTTGTTCAAACAATTATTTTTGGGAGAAAGGAATTAGGCTTTTTGCTTTTTTTCGCTGAATTAATCGAAATTTTATTTTCTGCATAATTTTCCTCGAAGAAAATTGAAGAAAACTTTGGTTTACTTAATTTTCCGCAATGAAAATTGAAGAAAATTTCGCTTTTTAACTTTCGTCGATAAAAATTGAGAAAAACTTCACTTTACTCAATTGTCCTTGAGAAAAATGCACGAAACTTTAAAAAAATGAAATTTAATTTTCTGCGCAATTTTTTCCGAGGAAAAATAATAATTTCAAAATATAATTACATTTTTTTCCGGCAAGTAAAAAAAAAATCTCCCTTAATGAACCTCCTTCTCATAAAAAAAAAAAATCTTCATCAACAGCGCTACTTTTTTCTGTACCAAAATAAATTGAAAAAATAAAATTGCCGTTTAATCAATTTTCAAACCCAAAAAGATTTTTTCTCAAAATTGAAATTCTGATTCGAAAGATTCACATAAAATTTGATCCTATTTTTTCGCTAATGAATGCAACGATAAATAAAAATAAAAAAATGCACAAATTCTCAAGAAATAATTAAAATATGGAACGCCTCTGTCGTTTGTTTTTTTTCGGTGAAAATACGAAGTGTGAATTGTTGAATTGCAAAATATAAAGACAACCGTCAACTCCAACGCGTTAGTCTCGCATTTGATTTTACGAGGAAAAAAAAAAAAAAAAAAAAAAAAAAAAAAAAAAAAAAAAAACCGCGCGAGCGTTGGATTTTCGCTCTGCCGGGGCGAGATCAACCGGATATGCGCCGGTCGAGCATGCAGAGCGTCGTTTCTGTTCGCTCGCCTGGCGCCATATCATTGAAATTGAATATAGTGGCACGAGGAGCGATCGTCGAGGAAAAATCTCTCGTTTTTACGATTTATACATCCACATGTATGGGGCATTCCACGTCAAATCACGCGGTCATCGGCCTGACCCCTTCGGATTTTGATGCCCAATTATAATTGTGGGTTTCGTTTGGCCCAAAATATGACCTCAATTTTTTAGGAATTTTTATTTCATTTTTTAGTGGTTGCCCGAGCCAAAAAAATCATTAAATTGAGGGAAAACATAAAGAGGGGCCTTTTTTAAATTAATGAAATTTTTTTTCACAGAAAATAGGGCTGAAAACAGATATTTTCATAGTTTCATAATGGGCCAAAAATAATTACTATTTTTTTTGTATTTTAATTCTTTTTAAATAATTTCTTATTTTCATTGTTTCTTGTAGTGAGAATGACAACAACAAAAATATTTTTCTAGTTGCACTTGATTTTCTTTTTTTGATTCAAGAGTGAAACGAAAACACTTTTCGAAAATTTATCAACCTCGACGACCTGAAATAAAAAGGATTAAAAAAAATTTTTAATAGTAATTATAATTAAAAAAAAAATAGTTATTATTTTTGACCCATTATCGAACTATGATGAAAATATCTATTTCGGGCCCTAGTTTCTGTGAAAAAATTTCATTAATTTGAAAAAGACGCCTCTTTATGTTTTCCCAATTTTTTTTTTTTGCTCGGACAACCCCTTAAAAATGAAATTAAAATTTCGAAAAATTTGAGGTCATATTTTGGGTCAAACGAAACCCACAATTCATTGGACATCAAAATCCGAGGGGGTCAGGCAGATAACCGCGTGATTTGACCTGGAACGCCCCATATATATCATAGAAGTAAAAATATAAATGTATACACTTCTATGATTGCAATATGCATATTATTTGCAACACGTCCCACTAGTGATAAAACTTGCATTCAGATTTATCTGCATAATATACAAACATACGTGTATAAATATATATATATATATATATATATATACATTGAATAATAATTGGATATAATGAATAATAATTGGATAAAATCAAATAATTGAACTTAATTGAATTTTAAATTAATTTAATTAATTAATTTCATTACATATATTGTGTTATTATTTGTAATCATAATTTAATTGAACTGGAATTGATTTGAAAAAATTTCATTTTTCACAAAATTTTTGTTTTCTGCTAATAATGCTTTTTTTTCGTTGCTGAATTTTTTAAATTAAGGTTGAATTGAAAAGAAAAAAAATTGGGAGGAAGGGCTCGAGGAATAAAAGAGAGCGTTAACGAGAGACGATTTGTCGAATGTTTACGAAAACAAACTTTGCGGTTCTGCCACCTCGAAAAAAAAAACATCGACGCTCTCTCGTCCCGCGCGGAAGTGCAACGCGCCCACTCATTCGTATTTTACATACAGTGTTGTTAAAAAACATTGAAGGGAAAAAAAATTGAATCACGAATGTGCACGGATCTCTCTTGTACGGCAAAATTATTGCGCGCTCGTTCATCGCCTATATACGTATATATGGGGCATTCCACGTCAAATCACGCGGTCATCGGCCGGACCCCCTCGAATTTTGATGTCCAATGAATTGTGAGTTGGTGTTTGGCCCAAAATATGACCTCAAATTTTTAGAAATTTTTATTTCATTTTTTAGGGGTTGCTAGAGATAAAAAATAATTAAGAGGGAAAACATAAAGAGGGGCCTTTTTCAAATTGATGAAATTTTTTTCACAGAAACTAGGACCCACAGATATTTTCGTCATAGTTCGATAAAGGGCCAAAAATAATAATTATTTTTTTTGTATTTTTTATTTTGATTGTTTCTTGTAGAATAACAACAAAAATATTTTTCTAGCGAAACTTGATTCTTTTTTCTCGGTTTAAGAGTGAAACGACAAAATTTTTCGATAATTCATTAGCCTCGACGATCCGAAATAAAACGGATAATTAAAAAAAAAATTTAAAAATAGTAATTATAATTTTTAAAAAAATTGTAATTATTTTTGGCCCATTATCGAACTATGACGAAAATATCTGTTTCAGGCCCTAATTTATGTAAAAAAAATTTCATCAATTTCAAAAAAGGCCCCTCTTTATGTTTTCCCTCAATTGAATGATTTTTAGCTCGGGCAAGCCTTAAAAAATGAAATAAAAATTTCTAAAAATTTGAGATCATATTGTGGGCCAAATGAAACCCACAATTCATTGGACATCAAAATCCGAGGGGGTCAGGCCGCGTGATTCGACGTGGAATGTCCCATACACATGTATGTAAATCTTCTGGGAGGGACGATGAATTGTTTCAAAAGTTTCCGCAATATTTGCGCGTGGGATTGCCGCTATTTTCCTCTTGGATAAAAAATACTCATTTAAAATCGCCAATTGATAAATCTTTTCCACGAAAAATTTCACTTCGAGATTTGCCTCGTTATTTTGTTTATTATTTTTCATTTTATTTTTTCAGTTATTATTATTATTCTATTTATTATTTTATTTTTTTAAATTAATATTTTCAAACATTTTTTTTCTCGCGATGGAAACAAAGATTTTCCGCTTATTCTATAAGAGCCAAAAAAAAAACATTTTTCGTTACCGTTTCTTCGACAGGAGAGTGTAGGACTCCTTCGAGGCGGTGCAAAGACGCATTCGCATTTTCCGCGCTCTCTCACCCCTCTTCTTGGCCACCCCACCTTCCAACACTGGCATCCAGATTCACAAAAAAAAAAGTTTATCCCACGAATGCACTTTCCATTAAAAAAAAAAACCAAAAATCCAACAATTAAAAAAAAGCTCAAAATCGGAAAATTAATGTGATTAGTCGTCCGGGGTTCATTACAATGTGGCAAAAATTCATCGACGATTTACGAAAAACATATTTTAAACAAAACAAAAATTATTGCACTCAATCTTTGAATTTTATCACTATCACCGTGTTTTTTTTTTTTATCAATTCCCACGAAAACGCGCACACACGTGAGATTTAAAAAAAATCAAAATTCACTTTCAAAGGATTTAAAAAAAAAATTATGGCGCGTCTCAGAGTGAAAAATAAAATACACTTGTTTTGAGGGTTGAAAATCACGCGGGCGAACGACGGAGAGAGACTTTTCCGACTGTGTCGATCCGCGCGGATCGACGAACGAAACGCGAGTGAAGAATCGGCAGTGTGAGGTCTGAGAGCGAGCCCCCCCTATGCCCCCCCCCCCCCCCCCCTCGATCCCCGCGCGTCACGCCACAAGCGGCGATGTAAGGCTGCGATCTCTCATTGAGTGCGTATAAGTATGTTGATCGTCGGACCCCAACCGAGTAAATCGAGGGTGAGCTCCCGCGCGAGCGAGGGACATGCGAATGAGGGAGGAAGGAAGGATGCACGAAAGTACGACGGGTAGAGGTGCGTCAGGCGCGCATCCCCTTCGCCTTCGAGCGTTGATCGAACTTGATGAATCCCCGGTATATTTTTGTTAATTTGTTTATATGGGTCATTCCATGTCAAATCGACCAAGAGTTGGAATGGACTCCTTTCAATTTCGATGAAATTTGGTCAGACGTTTTCGTTTTCTATAAAACGAAGTTCCAACAAAGGAAAAAAAATTTTTAAAATTTTCTCATATGCTTTCTTTTAATTTATGCTATACATTATGGAATAGTTGTAATTTTTGTAAATGTTCGGCCCACATTCATCGATTTCCCTTTTTTCATTTCTGGCGAAGGCAAATTTATGATCCGAATTTAGGTTATGTTATTTTTTTTTGTTGGTTCTTTGACGAGGAAAAAGCAAAAATTGGACGAATTCAGGTTCACGGATAAGTCTGACAAAATTTTTATGATCGCCACTATTTTTATTGCCTTTTTATCTGCTGCCGTTTTGCATCGGTGAAAATTATAGACTCTAGATGTGGAAGTTGATGAAGCTGACGGATTTATCATTGGCGGCTTTGATAAAACGGTCAGTTTCACCGTTTTGTTGTATCGTTTTTTTTATCTATGGCGCATTTATTACTCTCTCCGATGCATATAAATGAGAATGAGTTTTGCATAAATCGCTCCGTCGAGATTTAGAGAGGAATGAGCTCGAGCAGGTGATCTTCTCGTTTTTTTTTTTTGAGGAATATGAATTTGTAGTTTCTCTACCTTTTTTTGGGAGTCTTTTTCTCTCTGTCTCTCTCTCTTATTTTTAATATTATTTTTATATATTTTATTAGAATAATTGAAAAAATGCATTTTGAATATTTATTTAAAAAATTACAACACTAATTTGAAAAGCGAAGATTATGCTCATAAATTTTAGAGAATAAATTTTGGACATTAATTAAAAGAAATAATACTCAACTAATATTTGCAGAAATTACCATTTTATATTTTATTGCAATGATTAAAAAAAATGATTTTTGAATTTTTTTTAATTGAAAAAAAAACGTTTTTATGACGAAGCAAAATTGCTTCAGTTTTGGATCGTAAAAAAAATAAACGTGATGCTTGTATTTTTTTTCCAATTATTTTATAATTATCGGTCTATCGTAATGGTCTGTATATTATTGGCTAGTGAAACGATGAACACGTGTTAGGAATACACGAATAATATACCCGGGGGACGTGCGTAGGTCGTGTGCCAAGAGAGAGAGAGAGAGAGAGAGAGAGAGAGAGAGAGAGAGAGAGAGAGAGAGAGAGAGAGAGAGAGAGAGAGAGAGAGAGAGAGAGAGAGAGAGAGAGAGAGAGAGAGAGAGAGAGAGAGAGAGAGAGAGAAATTATAACTGGCTTCGTTTAATATGGACACACGCGAGGTTAATTTAATTGCCACGGACAGGTGACTCGATGTAAGTTTACCTATTTATGTACAACTGTGACTAGTTATAATTTTTTTTTCCACCTCGCATGAGTCATTGCAGAATTTATTGTGTCTCCCACAAGAATTAAAATAACTTAAAATAAGCAAGGAAAAAAAAATCTAAAAAAAAAAAAAGAAAATAAATTCTATAAAATTAAAAAAATAATCGAGGAAATAAAAATAAATAAATCCTTCTATAAAATCCAAAATAATCAAGGATTAAGGATTCCTTCCTTGATTATTTTGGATTTTGGTAGGATAATTTATTAATTTTTATCAAGGAAATAAAAATAAATAAATTCTTTTTTATCAAGGAAATAAAAATAAATAAATTCTCTTTTATCAAGGAAATAAAAATAAATAAATTCTCCTATAAAAACCAAAAATAATCAAAGATCAAGGGTTTCTTCCTTGATTATTTTCGATTTTATAGGAGAATTAATTTGTTTTTATTTTCTTGATTATTTTGGATTTCATAGGAAAATTTATTTATTTTATTCTTTTGATTATTTTATTTTTAATTAATAAAACTTTCTTTTTTTATTTCCTCCATTTTTTAAATTCATTTTAATTCTTATGGAAGACACAATAAATATTGCAATAACTCATGTGAGATGGAAAAAAAATTATAACTATTCACAGTTGAAAAACAAAATGTCCTACAAAACCTAAAAAAATCAAGAAAATAAAAAAAAATTCTCCAAAATCCAAAACAATGAAAAAAATGAAATAAATTCCCCCATAAAATAAATTCACATTGATTTTACGACGATCAATTTGGGATGCATTCGACACTCTTGAACTGTAAGAGCATCGGGGTTGTTTCTATTGAGGGTAGGATTTTTTTTCAAATTTATCTTTAGAAAAAAAATCAATATTTTCCATTTCCTTTCGGTCGTTCTATTTTTTTAGTCGAGTGCGAATGGCAAAAAGCGGGGAAATTTCGAGTGGAGCGGAAAATTCAGCCGCGAATGGGGTAAATAGTTAACCCCTTTTTTTCTGAGGGTTCGAAGACCTCATAAATTTGGGGAAAAAAAGCGCGAACTAGATCCGACAGATGTCGGGAGTCTCGATTCACGGAGATTGCTAGAAATTTCGATAACCACTCGAAATTCGTTTTTTATGTCAATGTTTTCTTTTTTTTTTTTTTTTGGCTCCCCAATTCCGTGGAAGCGTCGAGGGGCGCGTGCGACACCACGAGGGGTGCAAAATGGGGGTAGAAAAAATAGGGGTGGCGTCGATATGTGGGAGGGTGGGCGACCATTTTTTTTTAGCTCGAGAGGTAAATATTGGCGTCGAATGGGTCAAAAACCCATTTGGGGGCAATTAATTTCGAATTTTCATTTACAACCCCTATTTACAGTTCATCGGGGGTGAATAATTAAAAAAAAAGTGTAATTTAATTTTTACCTCGCAAATTGGAGATTTGCAAGTAGCTTCCGGTTTCATTTTCATAGTTTTTTCATACTTCCTCTGTGAGGAAAGTATAATTACTCATTTTGGAGGGGTTGAAGAAATTCCTCATAAGGGTGGCTTGGCCGACGATGGAGAATAAAATGGGCCAATTTTTGATTTACAGGATAAACATTTTTTTTTTTTGCAATTTTTTTAGATTTTTTTTTCTCGATCAATAATTGTTGAATTTATTTTATTAATGAAATTGTTAATCAGTAAGATTGAACAAATTTAAAAATTTAATTTAATATAATTTATATTAATTTTTTGGAACTTCCGCGGTTATCGTTCGGGAATTTACTCTGCTTTATCTTAAGAATTTTTTTTTGATGATCTTTTTATAATAAAAAAAATGTTAATCATCGCTGTGGGGTAATGCATCCATTATACATTACCATTTTCATTTGTAATGGAACATGCTTACATTACACATTACTATTTTCATTTGTAATGGAACATGCATATATTACACATTACTTTTTTTATTTGTAATGGGACATGCATTCATTACACATTACTTTTTTTATTTGTAATGGAACATGCATACATTACACATTACTTTTTTTATTTGCAACGGAACACGCATCCATTACACATTGCTTTTTTTATTTGTAATGGCACATGCATCCATTGCACATCACTATTTTTATTTGCAATAGAACATGCATACATTACACATTACTTTTTTATTTGTAATGGAACACGAATTCATTACGCGTTACTATTTTCATTTGTAATGGAACATGCTTACATTACACATTACTTTTTTGATTTGCAATGGAACACGAATTCATTACACATTACTATTTTCATTTGTAATGGAACATGCATATATTACACATTACTTTTTTTATTTGTAATGGGACATGCATTCATTACACATTACTTTTTTTATTTGTAATGGAACACGAATTCATTACGCGTTACTATTTTCATTTGTAATGGAACACGCTTACATTACACATTACTTTTTTGATTTGCAATGGAACACGAATTCATTACACATTACTATTTTCATTTGTAATGGAACATGCATATATTACACATTACTTTTTTTATTTGTAATGGGACATGCATTCATTACGCGTTACTATTTTCATTTGTAATGGAACACGCTTACATTACACATTACTTTTTTGATTTGCAATGGAACACGAATTCATTACACATTACTATTTTCATTTGTAATGGAACATGCATATATTACACATTACTTTTTTTATTTGTAATGGGACATGCATTCATTACACATTACTTTTTTTATTTGTAATGGAACATGCATACATTACACATTACTTTTTTTATTTGCTACGGAACACGCATCCATTTGCTTTTTTTATTTGTAATGGCACATGCATCCATTACACATTACTATTTTTATTTGCGATGGAACATGCATACATTACACATTACTTTTTTTATTTGTAATGGAACACGAATTCATTACGCATTACTATTTTCATTTGTAATGAAACATGCATACATTACACATTACTTTTGTAATTTGTAATGGAAAACTTGTCCAATACGCATTGTTTAAAGTAATGGATAATTCGTTACTTTTACATTACCATTTTTACAACTCTGATAATATAATACATTATAATATATTATAATATAATTAATATAAATTCACACGAATGAGAACGATAAATCGTTTTTTCGTCGATCTTGTGGCCTCGCTGACACAATTCAGGACATAAATTTAGGCTGCTTTTCGGCCCTTTTCCCGAATAAAATTTGTTGGGTCAGTTGGCAATTTTCAAAATCCCCTTTTCCCTCATTCGGAATTCTTAAACTTTCCCCCTTTGTTCGTCGATGCGAACGATTCTCAATCGAGAAATATCTCGATGGACCAACGAATACAAACGCAGAATGCCCATTTCAGACGTTTGTGGATTTAGCTCTCACGGGGGAGAAAAATAGCAATCCCTCTCTCCCCCCCCCCCCTCTCTCTCTCTCTCTCTCTCTCACAATGACTTCAATTTGACACCCTTGCGCGGAATTTTTCCATTCTCTTTTTTCTCTCCACCCCGCGCGAAGTGCATTCGTGCCCGTTCGCTCGAGCAAACACCGAATGACCTGTATTTGACCACCGGACAATTTTCCACCCTTCCCCAATCGACCCTCCGAGTCCTGACCCGAGTCCTCCGGGACAACGACCCTTGTGAATGTGACGACAAATTCGACGATATTTCTCACACAAATTATTTCACATTTCCTTTCATTTTCCTTTTTTTTTTCCTTCATCTTCGTATGAAAAGTCAAATGGGAAAGTGAAGAATGAAAAAAAAAAATCATGTATAAATATATGGAAACAAGATGGGGGGAAAAAACGATAGATCTGTGAATCGTGAGCTTTCCACATCGTTTTTTTTCCGCGGGAGAAATAAATAACAAAGGAAATATAATGGCAACAACAACATCAACAACAATAATAACAATGACACCAATAACAATAACAATAATAATAATGGTGGAATTAGTGAAACAAATATATATATATATATATATATATATATATATATATATATATATATATTTGTGGAATGCCCCATATATATATATATATATATATGGGGCATTCCGTGTCAAATCAACCACTTTTAAACCCGACCCCTTTCGATTTGGCTGAAATTTTGTTTTTCTTTTCTACCCCACTAAAAATATTTTTCAGGAAATGTTCAATTTTTTTTAACCAATCCAAAAGGAAAAGGCTTTTTTAAAAAATGGCTATAACTTCTTCAAAAATTAACTAATTGTGAAGTTTTTTAAAAAAATTTTTATTCTCAATGTACTTTGAAAGAATTCTAAGATATTAAAATGTATGAAATTTTTCACTTTTTCGAGAACAATCATCTCTTTTCGAAGTTCACCATTTTTTTTTCTCATTTGGGCTTATTTCACAAAACACCACTCTGGAAATTTTTAAGGATTTATAAAGGACCTAAAAAGATGATTTTTCTTGAAAAAGTAAAAAATTCCATAGATTTTAATATCTTAAAGATTTTTTGTATTTTTTTTCGGAAAGTACATTTAAAAACGAAATTAAAAAAAAAACGTCCCAATTAGTCAATTTTTGAAGAAGTTATAGCCATTAAAAAAAAACCTTTTCTTTTGGGTTGGGTAAAACCAAAATGAAAAATTTGAAAATTTCCCGAAAAATATTTTATTGGGGCAGAAAATGAAAACAAAATTTCACCTACATCGAAAGGGGTCCGGTTCAAAAGTGGTCAATTTGACATGGAATGACCCATATATGGGTATTAGAAAACGCTTGATCGGTGCTTGTTCGAGTGCAAATTCGAGATTTTTGGCTCGTGATCTTCCACTTTTAAATTCGCATCCCGCGATAATCGTTCATTCGCTCTTGCTTCGCGATCAATGAAATAATATAAAAGAGTGAAATATGGCTTGTAAAATATTGCACAAGGGAGAGAATAAATTGCTCATTCGTTTGATAGTTTTGAAAGCTAACAAGCGGCTCTCTTTGAAATTACTGAAAAAAAACTCACGTTAAACAGCGATGGAATTGAAAAAATTAAAATCTCAAAAACGATAATATTTGTATTCTAAATAATTAAAAAAAATACATGAATAATAATAATTAATAATAATAATCATTTTTTTTGTCTTCCAGCGTTTTTCCTTATGAATTTATGAGTAATTTTCAAGAATCGAAAAAACATATCATTGATCGATAGTAGCGGTGAATAATATATTTATATCTATTTCTACATACGTATTTATATATACATATGTATTAGGGTGGGTCAAATGAAATGACTAATTTTTTTTTCCTCTACATAATGAAAAATGTATTGTTCGGCGTCTCGAAAAAATCCTCTGCAAGTATTAGCCCTTCATATTTAAATAAAAAGGTCCCTCATCGCAAATTTTTATTTCCCATTTAAATAACATAAGAATTTTTTTTTTCAACTTTGGAATTTTATTAGACTTCACCCGTTGAGGTTAGGAGAGTTTTTTAGCACATTTTTGTAGAACATTTGATGCTCTCCAAAAAAGCTCTCTTGCGTTTGAACGGTTAGTTTTTTGGACGGAGAGCTTTTTGGTAGAGCATCAAATGTTTTACAAAAATGTGCTAAAAAAACTCTCCCAACGTCAACAGTTAAAGTCTAATAAAATTCCAAAGTTAAAAAAAAAAATTCCTATGTTATTCAAATGAGAAATAAAAATTTTCGATGAGGGACCTCTTAATTTAAATATGAAGGGCTAATACTTGCAGCGGGTTTTTTTGAGATGCCAAACAATACATTTTTCATTATATCGAGGGAAAAAAAATTAGTCATTTTATTTGACCCACCCTAATATGTATATATCAGCGTATATACCCACGTAATGTGTGCGCGTCGCGTGACTTTTTGCGGAGGGTTAACGTGATTTAGAGGTAGGTGGTTGTACGATAGAGTACATATACCTACGTATTAATAGTAGGTAGTAAACGAATGCGTTTGAGGATTACACAGTCCATATGCCCATACATATTAGGGTGATTAAAAAGAACCTCGATTTTGTAACGAACTGGGCACTGAAATCCAGTAATGTCAAATTTTTTTCAAATAATCATATCATAAAATTTTAATAACATCATAATTAATTTAGAATTATAACTTAATTATACCTAACAACATCAATAATTAATTACAATTATATAAATTGTTATTATAATTTTAAATTAAATTAAACAATTTTTATAAAATTATTTTCCCATGAATTCCTATTTCTAAAATTTTTCAAAAGTTTTTCCGGATCTCCCTAATATATGTTAATATATAATATGAGGATCGGTGAACAGAGAACGAAGTTGGGAATATTTATTTCCGTCGATGAGATCCGCGCGGTTGCCGCCCCGACGCCGAAGAAAATTGCACATATGTGCGTTTTCTAACAAGTAAAAGGGCAATTTCACGTTACAATGTGCGGCAGAATTTTTCTCAGGTTACGCCATTTTGTATTTTAACAGTCACCAAACCCTTAATAATCATAACATATTATTATTATTATTATTATTAAAGAGTTTCGGTTAAGAGGAGAGCTCACATATGCTCAAGATCGTAAACCATAATTGGGGATGTCGAATAGTGACAACGATACTTTTCTCCGCGCTCTGATTCTCATTGAACTTGTCAGCCCCTCCGTGACGTATATTTCTTTTATTTTATCCAGGTATCACGTATATACAGGGTGTCCTCTTTAACTTGTGACACCGAAATATACTTTTTCATAAATTGATATTTAATTGAAGAATTAAATGGCTCACTGAGTTTTTTACTGAGTGAACGTTTTCAAGGTGATATAGAGGTCAACGTTTTTTCTTAAACGGAAACTTACGGTCAGATTAAAAAATATTCCGGACGAAAGCTGTACATTTTCTTACGTGAAAAACGGTGCTGCTATAAAAATTCCAAAGTTTCATTTTTTGAAAAAGTTAACCTTGATATCACCTTGAAAACGTCCACTCGATGAAAAAGTAAGATAGCCATTCCATTATTCGTTGAAATCGACTGGATACGTGTTTCAGGCTTTTTCGATGTACCGCTTAAATATCGCGAGTTATTACGGTGTCAGGTTTGATAAAAGAACACCCTGTATATGGGAAACTTAATTTTTTAAATAACTCGCTAATGACGCTGCAAATTCAAAAACGCCGAGACACGTGTCGAGTCAATTTGAACGGAGAATGAAATTGCTCATTTACTTTTTTTTTTAGTGGACGTTTTCAAGGTGATACAGAGGTCAACTTCTTTAAAATGGAAACAAATTGGTCAAATGAGGAACATTTCGCACAGAAGCTGAATATTTTACGTATAAAACGATGCTGGTATGGGAAATTATGACTTCCATTCTTTTTTGAAGGGTTGACCTTGATGCGACCTTGACTAAGTACAGTTCTCGAGGTTTTCGGTGTACCGCGTTAATATCAAGTTATTTCGGTGTCTCAAGTCAAATGGGACACCCTGTAGACTTATATGCTTGTATATTGTTTTACATGCGAGTTTTTATTCGCGATACCGTTAAATATCGCGTAATTTTGCGAAGCGAGCAAGCAAAACATGCCGCAAATTAACGTTGAAAGAAACGAACGAGAATATTCATTTTATCGTCCCATCATTCGAGAATGCCGTTAACCCAGTTGAATATATTTTTTTCTAATTTTTATTGATCTTGAGAAATTTTTTTAACGTTCAATTGAGCAATTAAATAAATACAAAGTTAAATATCATAATTTGCCATAATTACACGTTGCGAGAAAGGAAAAGAGTTGCTGCGGCTTTTTTCACTTTTTTTTTTAGAGGTCAATATTTTTTTTCTTTTTGGTAAATTTACTATCAGTGAGTTCCTCATGAAACACAAATACGTCTAAAATGATTTAAACTGGTTTTTGATACATTTGTAATCTTGGACATGAGAACCAAAATAATGTGTGTCAATTTTTTGACTTTTTCTCACGAAGAAATTTTTTTTTCACATAAACTCCACGTGATTCACAATCAGCGGTGAATTTCCCATGGAAATATGGTTTTGTGGCGATTTAAAAAAAATAAAAAAATTCGGTCCAATTTTTGGACCCATTTTCAAAAACCTCAGAATAGCGAAATTTCGAATGCTCATAACTTTTTTTCTGCTTGACTAATTTTAAAATTTCTTTTTCGTACGCAAACCTTGCGAGTAAACTTAGAGAATGGCGTTTGGTTCATTCCGATAACTTAATTTTTGTAGAAATGAGAGCACTTTGAAAATCGTCGAAAAAAATGGAAAGGGGTATGCCTTAAAAAATTTGCAAAAATCGATGGTTGAAATTAAAAAATCTGCCAAAAATCGAAAAATGATCGGAATCTGATGAACCAAGCGGCATTTTGAAGGTCGAACGATTACGAAGAGAATAAGCTCAAGTTCAAGTCGAAATCTCATCTAGAAAAAAAATTACAGTCATTTTAGTGAATCGATTTAATTTTTGCCAAATTGCAAAAAAAAAATTTTTTTTAATTTTTTTTTTCGGGCCTCACATCGATGTATTTTTTCCCCCTGAACAAGAATCTACCAATAGTTTTCGAAAAAACTTGAAAATTTCATTGATTTTCCATTAAAAACGTTTTCGCTCATTTTTTGGCAAAAAATCTGCAGCTTCAAAAATCTGCGAAAAATCGAAAAATGACGATAGTCGACTGAACCAAACGAGATTTTGAAGCTTGAACGATCCCGAAGAGAATGAGCTCAGGTTGAAGTCAAAATCTTGTCTAGAAAAAAAGTTACAGCCGTTTTAACAAACCAACTCAACTTCCTCCAAAATGCAAGATGACAAATTTTTCAAATTAATTTTTTTAGCACTTTATATCGACGTATTCTTTCCCTCTGAGCACAAATCTACCAACAATGTCCCAGAAAGTTCAAAATTTTTGGAAAATTTCATTGAAAAAATGTTCTTTACTCAAAAAAGATTGGAAAAGCTTCCTCTGGGAATGCATCCTTAAACGTACTGAAAATTCAGTGGGAATATTGCAATTTAGTGGCGCAAACGTGTGTTGGCAGCGATTCAGTCGTATCTCTGCCAGATCACGCAGACGACCTACTCAAACCATTCTCGATATTCTATGAAATCCTAACCCATTCACTCTGGCACATCGAATTATCCTCTCTCTCTCTCTCTCTCTCTCTCTCTCTCTCTCTCTCTCTCTCTCTCTCTCTCTCTCTCTCTCTCTCTCTCTCTCTCTCTCTCTCTCTCTCTCTCTCTCTCTCTCTTCTCTGACTCTCTCGCACACCTTCCGTTTATTCACCGCGTGTTTTGCCTCCTATACGCACAATTGCACCTTCTCGGGCTTGTAACATTGAGAAAAACATGGTACAAATTGCACGGATGAAGTGCACACCGTGTTGAACAAGCTAAACACGGCATTAGAGTGCATGAAATATATATACGCACACAAATAACTGCGAACGAATCGCGAGTAAAGGGGAATTACTGCCGATGGAAATTTTCAGCACGCGATAAACCGTATTTTGACCCCTAATATTAGAATTCGAAAAAAACAAATTTTTCAAAATTATTTTTACAGAAATTAAAAAAAAATTATTTTTTCCAATTATTCTTTTGCGAAAATTTGAAAAAATATTTTTTTTAGAATGATTTCAGTACAAATTTAAAAGAAATATTTTTTTCAAATTTTTGTGAAACGAGAATTCGAAAAAATTTACTTTTTTAAAATTAATTGTACAAAAAATTGAAAAAAATATTTTTTTTTGCAGAATTTTTAAAAAATTCGCCCATGTAATTTTTTTTTTTTAATGAAAGAATTTTACCTGATGGAAATTTTCAGCACGCGATAAACCGTAAATTTAACTCTCCATTTCCTCCTTTATTTTGACCCCTAATATGAGAATTCGAAAAAAACAAATTTTTCATAATTATTTTTACAGAAATTTAAAAAAATTTATTTTTTCCAATTATTCTTTTGCGAAAATTTGAAAAAATATTTTTTTTAGAATGGTTTCAGTACAAATTTAAAAGAAATATTTTTTTCAAATTTTTGTGAAACGAGAATTCGAAAAAATTTACTTTTTTAAAATTAATTGTACAAAAAATTGAAAAAAATATTGTTTCTTGCGCAGAATTAAAAAAAAAATCCCCATATAATTTAATTTGTTGCACATATATAGCAAGAAATTGGGGGCTTTTTTTTATTGCATCGAAGTTATATTTGATTCTATGATTTTATTTAATTATTTCATTGACTCAACATCGTGATCAAAATTTCCATTTTTTTTAAATGAAAGAATTACCCGATGGAAATTTTCAGTATCGTAAATTTAACTCTCTACCTCCTCTTTTATTTTTGCCAATGAAATAAGAAATAAAAAAAATATATTTTTTTCAAAATTGTGCATAATTTTCAAAAAATTCGCCTTGTAATTAAATTTTTTAACAAATAACAAAAATATAGCGACAAATTGGGGGCTCTTTTTTTAATGACATCTAATGTTATATTTAATTCTATGATTTCATTTAATTCTTTAACTAATTTAATATTGACATCCAACTTTGGATTTTTTTCTTCAACAAAATTAAAAACCCTCATTTTTTATATTGATTTTTATCCATTTCATCCGCTTTTCTCTCCTCCTCTCGAATTATTTCATCGTGACGTTTGCTTTGAGATGGTAAAAAAAAAAAATTCGTCCGCCGAGCATAAAAATGCCACGTCGAAGGGTTAGTTCGTCCGGTATTAATTGTGCGAGTCCTGAATGACGCTAAATCGTCCATCGAGACAGGGCTTGACGAATTTTTCTGACGAATCATCGTCGCGTGACTGTGGGGATTTTACAATGGGCTTTTCTTTTTTAACCATTGATTCAGCTTGAGTTCTGTAACGAAATCATTTTAAACGCACGTGCGTCTGTTTGTTGCTGAATTAACAATTTTTTCCATGCTTTGAGAATTTATAAACAATTTATCAGATAACATATCAGTGAAATAATCTATCGATAAAAAAACCAGCAAATTAAAAAATTGGGAATAAAATTTGTTATCTAAATAAATAAATAAAAAATTTGAGCAAAAAAATGCAAAAATTTATGAAAATAAATAAACAAAAATTTCAGATACATTTTTTTCGTTAATTTCGAATTATTTGGAATATGGCAACATAAATAGATTATTTTATTTTTATCAAATTTATTGCCAATTAAGAATTAATTCTAATTTATTTTACAATCAAAAAGATTAATAACTATTACATAACCATTACATAATTATTATTAATTACTAATAATTATCGCGAATTAATTATTATTTTATCATTTTATTTCTTTGGATTCGAGCTATTATCAAAATCGTTTCAATAGTCTCTTTTTTGGGAAATGGAGAATTGACCATTTTTCATTATTTCAGAATTTGTAAATTATTTTTCAAAATTAGCATCTAAAAAGCATAATTTAAATTCATTATGGAGAGTTGTCTCTTCTAACTTTACAGAAGTACAAATTTGAAAAAGAAAAAATGAAAAAAATTAAAGAAAATAAAAATGAATGTTTAATAAGTCTAAAAATGAATAAATAAATAAATAAATAAACAAATAAATTTATGAATTAATTGATTAATAAATAAATAAATAAATAAATAAATTAATTAATAAGCCTTTCTCGAATATTCGGTTTTCACATTCTCCACCCTTAAAATCTGCAAAGTGCATAATCCCAGGATAATCTTACTAAGCATCCTAGACCCAAAACTGCAATAATGAAAAAATAAAAAGGCCCAAAAAATCCACGATAAAAAAAAATATCACCATGGGATGGAGTTCGTCAATGGGGAGAACAATGGGGCCATTTGTAAAAACGAACGAAAAGGGAGCATCGTGCAAAAGGGGTGAATGAGGGAAGCCTCCCTTTCTAAAAAACCACCCTTGCCAAGGAAAACCTGTGCCCGAGCAACGAAACCTCTAATTCCGTCCATTCTACTCCAGGATGGAAAAAAAAGAGAAAAAGCATTTTCATCCCCTCGCAAACCTGTCCACGTTGGCATTTTTCATACCCTCAAAAATTCCACCCTTGTGGAGGGGGGTAAAAAAAACACGCGTGCCACTTTTTTCACGGTTCTACCCCCCCCCCCTTCATTGTCCTTCAGGCCCAAAAAATGACGGACAACAAAAAATAAAAAGAGGTCAAAAAAAGCCTCCCCTTTTCGTTGGGAAAAATCGATGGAGAAAAATCCGACTGTTTGTGGCGCAACGTCGAAAGGGATAATGATTGTTTGCGCCGCCATTGACGATTGATGATGGCGATCGTATAGGAATCATCGTTTCTCCCGCGATTTATTCACACGAATACGATTCGTATATGTATCCATCATTCGCTCGGAATGATTTATCGACGAATCCGAATCAAGCAGGATAATACTAACTGGATTCGTGGACGCTTGAGCGAGGGTTGTTTTCGACGCGCGTGTTCTTCCCCGAGTGAAAATGAAAGGATAACAGCATGAAGAGGGGAGGGGAGGGGTGGGGGGTAAGATTCACCCGCTTACAATGGTCGCTAATTGAGAATGGAGAACTTCTCTCCTTTCCTCTGTGGCTTCCCCCTCCCTTTCGCATTGCTTGGGGCCTCTTCCCCCTCCCTTTCGCGTTGTTCGGGACCTCTTCTCCCCCACCTCGAAGATAAGGCCCCGCGAGAAAGACCCACCGGGACTTCCGGCCGATAATTTTCATCGTTTCCTCCTACACTTTATCATAAGGCCCCACCACGGACCCACATAGGGCCCAATTTTTTTTTTTTTTTTTTCTCGAGGATGTTGGACGATGTAATTGTAGCGATTTGCAGGAAACGGAAACGGATCTTGAGGAAGGTGCACAATTGTACAAGACGAGGGAAATAAACGAGACACCCTTTTTGGGACCTGTTACAACGTTTGAGGGAGGGGGGGGGGGAATTCTTCCCTGGCCCCTTCACGCTTCTGTGAATGCGTTCTGGACTCGCATATCGAAATTACAATGATTCGAGCATGACGAGGACGAGCATTATTAATACCTCCTCCTCGCATTCCTTTGTCCATGTATATATATTTTTCTTTTGACATTTTTGCTTTTGAAAAAACGGCCTATATATCTTCACGACTTTCCGGCAATTTTCTTTGAAATTAGTCAAAGACCCAGTTGTTTTTTTTCTTTTTATTTTTTTCCATCGACGAGAATATTAAAAAATTATGTTGAAAAGTAGGGGTTCATTTCTGATGCAATATTTACATTTTTATAATTTTTCCAATTTTGTTGAAATTTGTTCCTGATTCGGAATCAATTAAAAACGGGATTTCAATCGTAATTTATTTTACGCTCAACTTCAAATACTTTGACAAGAAATTCCAAAGCTTATTATTTTTTGAAACTGCGATACCTGAACTTATAATTTATTATCATTATCATTATTATTATTATTATTATTATCATTATTATTATTATTATTATTATTATTATTATTATTATTATTATTATTATTATTATAATTATTATTATGATCATCATCATCATCATCATCATCATCATCATCATTGCATTCATAATTAATGCAGTATATTTTACTTAATATGAATTGACGAAATTTTTAAGTAAGAATTTTTTTTTAAGTCCATTTTAAAATGGCGAATATTTTTTATTTCTGCTTCAAAATCTCCAAAACGTCATAAAATCATACTTGGAGAAAAAAGTTCTCTGTGTGTTTGTGCTGAACTTGAAAAAAATGAGAAAGCCACGTTTTTAATTTGAAGTATGGTTTTTTTTTTTTAAATTAATTTTTTCAAATTTGAGACGAAATACTCTTCTGAGAGCAATAGATAAATCAATAGAAATAATTAAAAAATTAAAAAATAATACAAAATAATGAGAAGAGTGCAAAAATCTTAAAATAATTTCTAATTTACATCTCCAAAATGAGACTTCTTTAAAAATCTAGAAAAAAAACTTGAATAATGATTTTTAGTTCCGCCCAAAAAGGGCAACAACAACATTTTCTAAATAAGAAAGAGTCAGCGGTGAGATTGAGAAAAAAGAAACGGGACAAATTCTCATAAATAGTGGAAGGCGGGGCAAAATGGCCCCCTCGTCAAAATGATGGAAAAACCATGAGATCTCCAAAATAAATAAAAATTCTAAAATTATCATTACGATCAACATAAATATTCCAAAATAGACTCCCTACACTAAATTAAATTTACACAACATTTTCATGACAATTTTCCATCCAGAGTTGGAAAAAATTAAACAAAAAATCTTATTTCGATCGCATTAAGAAAAACCACCCCTAACATAATCCAACATAATTAGGGTCCATCCATTTGAACCAAAATACCGGTAAATCCGCGTTACCGAAGCAAAAAAGGTATCTGGGGGCAAAATGGGACACCGGGGTTAGTTATCTTCTTATCGTGACCTTTTTGACCCTTCATCCCCTAAATCCGGCGTTTTTCTCGTTTGGGCTTGTCTCAACTGTCTCGAGGACAGATTCTCGAAAAATAAAATGGCAAAAAAAAACTCGTAGAGTATCTTGGAACGTGAGATCAGACGAAAAAAAGAAAAGGGTCGAGGGAAGATTATTCTTCAAGGGGGTTGCTCACCCCTCGAGATGAGCTCTCTCTCGCTCTTCTTTTCGTCAGACAAATACAAGAAATTTGTGTTTGTGTGTCGAGCAAAGAAAAGAGATGAAGACACGCGAGAAAGAGGAAGGCGTATTCGAGGTGCCACTTTCCGGCGGAAATAAACGACGAAAACGCCCTCTTTCTCCTCAACCACTTTCTTCTTCCTCTCCCCCCTCCTTACAAACAAGTCTCGAGACCAGATTGAGATAATTTTCACTCGCCGAGTCTCGTTTCTACAAAAGTAAAGACAGCCCGAGAGAATGGAAAGGAAACACCGGAAAAAAAGGACAATAAATAAAGGGAGGAGGTTCTCGGTTATAATCCTTTGTTTAATTTGCACGTTTAATGCAAAATGGCCGAGCGAGAAAAAATAAGAGAAAAAAACGTTACGGCAGAATTCTTTTGCAATGAAAACTGGTTAACGGTTCTTGCTTCTCGAATGAGAAAGAGAGAATGAGAGAGAGAAGAAGAAACTTGAGAACTTGAAAGGGGATGTTAAAAGAGACCTCGATGAGCGATGCAAAAAAAACATGATAATGTGGGCGTGGATCAAAAATATCGTTGATGCCGGAATTTGCATTTGGTATTTGAAATTCTAACGGTCGAGACTGCGGAAGAGCTCTGCCGATAAAGCAGATTCCTGCCGGGACGTTTTTGCCCCCTTAAGGATCGCTTTGTTCGGCTAAATTTTTCCCATTTAGTCGAATATAGGGCTAATTAATTTTGGCGTCATTTTCAAAAACCTCAAAATAGCGAAATGTCAATTTTGAAATTTCTCATGGGGTCCATTTTGCCCCCACTTTTCCTATATATAGATTCTTGATCGAAGCGCGCAATACACCGGTTTTTCCGTATCGCGGGAAACGATTACGAGAGGCTATTGCGAATTTCTGTACTTTATTATTGCACTTTTGGTCTCGAACGAGACGAAATCGCTCGCTAAAGACCTCGATATCCGAATTTGGCTGAATAACGCGTCTCTCGCGAGAATTTGAGCTCCGAGTTTGGCCAGAATTGAAGGATAGAGGAAAGTTCAATTGACGCCATTTGCAGAGCTCTACGGATTTTTTTTTGCTCTGGCATTTTATAGTTTACTGCAGTTTAAATGAAATTATTCGAATCATTCCAATTATTGAAATATTTCAAATTGATTTTTTTTTAAATTCAATATTATTAATTTTTTAGGTAAATGATGATAAAAAAATTAATATTATAATATTAATATCATCATTTTTTTTATTTAAATTATTATTTGTAATTTTTTATTTGAATCAGTGATCGGTAGTATCGATTTTTTAAAATATTACTAATTTTTTATAAAAATTCGTAATTAGCTGAAAAATATTAGTAATTTTTCCAAAAAAAATTAGTAATTAGTGACAAAATATTTCTAGTTTAAAAAAAAAATTGTAATTAATGACAAAAGGACAATTTGAGCTTCGAGTTTGGCCAGAATTGACCGACAGAGAAAAGTTCAATTGCCATTGGCAGAGCTCTACGGATTTTTTTTTTTAATGATGCTTTGAAATTTCATAGTTTACTGCAGTTTAAATTAAATTCTTTAAATCATTCCAATTATTAAATTATTTCGAATTAAAAATTTTTTAAATTAAATATTATTAATTTTTTAGTTAAGTAGTAATTAAAAAATGAACATTATAAAATTAATATTATCATTTTTTAATTTAAATTTTTTATTTGAATCAGTGATCGGCAGTATCGATTTTTTAAAATATTACTAATTTTTTATAAAATATCGTAATGAGCGGAAAAATATTGGTCATTGTTCTAAAAATTTAGTAATTAGTAAGAAAATATTTCCGATTAAAAAAAAATTAGTAATTAGTGACAGAATATTTTAAATTTTTCAAAAAAAAAAGTAATTAGCGAAGAAATATTACCAAGTTTTTTTCTAAATAAAGTAATTGAAAAGGAAGATATTACTAATTAATTTTTTTTTAAACATTTATAAGCTCAAACAACTTCATTAAAAAAGTTGTTTTATTTTCTATAAAAACTAGATCTTTCGAATATTTCACACATTAGTATTTATTGTATCGAATGTCATACGATATCGCATAAGTTATTATTAATACGAATTTTTAATCAGTACCTATTAAAAAATGCATTAGTAATTTTTATTTTATTTATTATACTTTTTCCAAAATTAATACAACATTTTTCCACAAATTATTGATTTTTTCGGTTATTTAGCAATATTTTTCTCGTTAATTACTAATTCTTGAAAAAAAATAATAATATTTTATCGTTAGTTACTCATTTGGAAATATTACAAATGTTTTGTCATTAATTACTTATTTATTAGAAAAATTAGTAATATTTTCTGCTAATTATTAATATTTCGAAAAAATTGGATAATAAAAACAGATAAAATTGCTGATTAAATTTTTTTTAAAATTAATTATTATTAATTTTTTAGTTAAATATTAATTAAAAAATGAATATTATAAAATTAATATTATCAATTTTTTTAATTAATTATTATTAACACTGATATTCGAATTTTTTTTACAAGTAAATTAATTGAAGCTAGAAAGGCTTCTTTTTTTTGCTGTGGTTTTTATACTTACAGGAGGGCAGTTTCTCTGTCGTAATTTCTCAGGAGAAAATAGGACTCTGGCCAATTCAAGCAGCACTCTTTGATATCTTATCGTGTCGAGAAAGAGAGGAAGATCGAGTAATTGAATTCACAGTGACTCTTTCTCTCTCTCTCTCCGGTCTTTTATCGTTTGCCATAATAATGTCTTCTGTACGTGATGCCTCGAATAAAGTGTCCCTCTGTCTCTCTTTGATGCACGAAAAGTGAGTTAACTCACTGGAACTCTTATCCGTCGTCGCTCTCTTCCCTTCGTTTATAAACCGAGGTGAGATTTCCCCTCTTTGCCTTCCTGTATGCGTAAATTCCCTCGGCGACGACACACAATCTTCCCTATTCTCTTTCTTCTTTTTCTCTTCATTCATTCATCATTCTCTCGAGTCTCGAGTTGCCAACCCTCGAAAGCACATTCACAGCTATAGCATTCATTTCTCTGCTTGAAATGCACTCGACGAGCCTTCCAGTTTACGAGTTTCCGGATTTTCAACTCGGCCGGTAACTTACCGACGCCGCGGCCCACCCCAATGAAAAAACGCCAGGCGGTCGGTGAGTTACCGATTGAGTTGACGCAATTCACGTAATTTGCAATAAAGAAGTCTCCTGTCAACTCGGCCGGTAACTTACCGACGCCGCGGCGCGCTCCAATGAAAAGGCGCCAGGCTGTCGGTAAGTTACCGGCCAAGTTGACTTCCTTATTGCGTTGGAGATTCATTTGTGGTAGAGAAATAAATAATACAGCTGTAAACGTGTAAATTTTGTAATCCACATTGTCTCATACTAATTCTGCGAGTTGTAAATTAAAGTTGAATTAATTTTCCCGCATTTTCCATTCTCGAATTCACGTAATAACAAATTACGTGAATTTCCCACGTTTCCAATGTGTTAATTGTCGTAATGCCGTTGATAAAAAAGGGACAAAAATAGTATGATATATTTGATCTTATACCGGGTGAAATGGGCTCGTTTACGGAGCTGGGAAAAAAAAATTCAAAATCTCGTGTGACGAAAGTTCGATCGTAACTTTGAGTGGCTCTTGAGTGCAGTGGGTCGACGTAAGTGTACGACTTTGATATACTTCACGATGATTCGTACAAGTGTGGACCACTTTTTTTTTCTTCCTCTTCAACGACGACGTGGAATTATAATGCGGATTACAGTGATACATGTTGGACGAGAAAATAGTGTGTCGAACGAGATTACAGCGGCATATGCGATGCTTATAAATTCTCGAATGTAACGTGCATTATATTATGTGAAAAAGATTCATTTCTCACACATATCGTCTCAAACAAAACGAGTATAAAATGAATGGACAACTTTTAGCTGGATTTTCTCATATACAGGGTGTCCCATTTAAATTGAGACAGTTGATTTGCAATTAAGAATCAAGTAACTATCTTACTTTTTTATCAAGTGGACGCTTTCAAGGTCATACGAAGGTGAACTTTTATTTTGCTATAGAAATCTATATTTTTTACAGCAGCATCATTTTGTACGTAAAAAAATGTACAACTTTTGTCTGGAATATTTTTTGATCTGACTGTAAGTTTTCATTTAAAAAAAACGTTGACCTCTAGATCACCTTGAAAACGTCTACTTGGTAAAAAAGTAAATGAGCCAGTTGATTCTACATTCAAATTGACTCGACACGTGTCTCGGCGTTTTTTGATTTACCGCGTCAATATCGAGTTATTTAAAAAAAATAGAGTTTTATATATACAGGGTGTCGCGTTTAACTCAAAACATCGAAATAACTCGATATTTACGCGGTAAAACGAAAAACGCCGAGACACGTATCAAATTGATTTGAATGAAGAATGAAACGGCTATTTTACTTTTTTATCAAGTGGACGTTTTCAAGGTCATACGAAGGTCAACTTTTATTTTGCTATGGAAATCTATACTTTTTACAGCGGCATCATTTCGTACGTAAAAAAATGTACAACTTTTGTCTGCAATATTTTTTTATCTGACTGTAAATTTCCGTTTAAAAAAAAACGTTGACCTCTAGATCACCTTGAAAACGTCCAATTGGTAAAAAAGTAAACGAGCCAGTCGATTCTACATTCAAATTGACTCGACACGTGTCTCGGCGTTTTTTTATCAACCGCGTAAATATCGAGTTATTTAAAAAATATCGAGTTTAACACATACAGGGTGTCGCGTTTAACTCGAAACACCGAAATAACTCGGTATTTATGCGATAAAACGAAAAACGCTGAGACACGTATCGAATCGATTTGAATGAAGAATGTAAAGGCTATTTTATTTTTTCTTCAAGCGGACGTTTTCAAGGTTACATGAAGGTCAACTTTTATTCTGCAATAAAAATCTATATTTATTATAGCAGCACGGTTTTATACGTAGCAAAATAGACAACGTTTGTCCCAAGTATTCTTTTATTTGACCAATATAAGCTTCCAAAAACAAAAAAATCGAACTAAGTCATTTCAGTGTCTCAAAATAAACGGAACACCGTGTATAACGCATCAACGCGATTCCCATGATAAAAGCGAGCAAAAAAAAAAGATATAATCGAAGAGTCTTCTCACGTAGAGTGAAAAATCAACTCACCCAGTGTCGGCGATGTAATCCAGCATTGTGATTTTCAGCATTTCGAATACCAAATTCGTTGAATTTTTTTTTTTTTTTTCACCGATCACTCGCAAATCGAAAATCTCGTCCCCATTCACGAACTTCACACTGAATTCAATGTTTCTCGTATTTAATGTCCTTGTCAATTTCCTTTTTTCCTCAAAATCGTAATTTAAAAAAAAAAAAACGTCCTGGACGAAACGAACGAAAACATTTTTGTCAATATCTATATGGATCTCGATTGCAATTACGAGACGACGAGACTCGCCGAAGAGGAGAAAGATATCGCGATACCGTTATCGCATCGACGAAGAGAAATAAGAGAGACGAGGTTGAAATAAGACGACAGGGGGCGCGAAGGGAGGGACCGGAGGGGAGGGGGGAGGGGAGGGATGTGCAACGAAGAAGAATATATATATAAGAAGGATATATTCGAGCCTCGTGTCGCGGGGCCCATTATACGCGGCACGTATACACGCGTTTGCGTACATTTCGATGGAGGAGTGCCCCTCTCATTTTATCCTTTTTTTGTTTCAAATTTTTCTCCACATCTTCGTCCAGGATGCACTCGAAATTAAAAAGAAAAAAAACCACAAAAAATCATCCAAAAATGTTCGAGGGCAAAATCCAGCGTCGAAGTCTCCGGCGAGACCGATCCCAGGAATCAATTTTTTCTCTTCTCGTCCTTCCTCCTCCTCTCCGATGTACCGGGAGATTATTTGAGCCTGGGGGAAACGATCGCGAGATCGATTAGCCGAAAATCCCGAGAGAACACGATCTCGTTACATACGTCGCGCGCGTGGTCCAACGACCTCGATATATACCGGGTGTCCGCTGCACGTGCGAAAATTCGATCGATCAGAATATCTCGCGAAATCGATGTTGGATCAAAAAAAAAAAATTCGACAAGTAAATTCCCAACATCTAGGATTGTCACTCCGTCGTTTGGCCGAAGATTGTATTTTTAGCTCGATTTTTTCTAATTGTTTTCAACGCCCCCATGACCTGAGTCAATATTGGCGTTTAAATGCCGTCCTAAGGCGGGAGATTCGAATTTTCCTCTCGTTCTTCTTTTCTCACGCGAATTTCTTGCGGAAAATTCCCTTTTCCCGATGATACAGAGTCAGCGAAGTTGATTCTGCGATTCGAGATGAAATACGGGCTAAAAATGTGTGTCAGGGAGACGCAGAGTTGCACGCACGAGAGATGCGAGGACGGTGAAAGAGAGAAGCCACGCTCGTCAGCGCGGTGAGAGCGTCGATGGAGAACTGTTTAGTGGGAGTACATGACCAGCAGGACTATGCGAGAATTTTCCATCTCTCTCTCTCTCTCTCTCTCGCTCTCTCTCTCTCTCTCTCTCTCTCTCTCTCTCTCTCTCTCTCTCTCTCTCTCTCTCTCATCCTGCTCATCGATCTCTCTCGCCTCTCTCTCTCTCTCTCTCTCTCTCTCTCTCTCTCTCTCTCTCTCTCTCTCTCATCTTGCGTCTCCCGACGCTGAGCTCCCGCCGCGTGGGGATGCATCAGAGCACAGAGCACACTGGGAGCGCAATGAGCGCGTACACCGATCGAGCAACATCGAAGAGAGATGGAGCGCGTATGCGAGAGAGCGAGAGAGAGAGAGAGAAAGTGAGCAAAAAGTGTGGGCGATTTCTCAGCGGCCAATCCCTACTTTTCTCGTCCATAATCCCAATCGTATTTCCCCCACCATCGCCCTCGTTCAAACTTCATTAGTAGGCATTTCAATATCAAATTATAATTTAATTAATTAATTATCATTATTAATTATTATAGGATATTTTTTAAATTTATTATTGAGTGAGAATACAATTATCGAATTTCTATGACAAATTCTTCATCTGTGGGACAAAAAAATGGCCCCTTTGATGTGGAGGTTTCATCTGTAATGTTTTTAGATATTGCAATATGAAATTATTGTTATTAAATTAATTATCGTCATTAATTATCATTATAAGATATTTGATTTTTTAAATGTATTATTGAGTGAGAATTGAATTATCAAATGTCTATGGCAAATTCCTCATCTTTGGGACAAAAAAATGGTCCCTTCGATGTGGAGGTTTCATCTTTGATGTTTTAAGATATTGCAATATCAAATTATTGTTATTAAATTAATTATCGTCATTAATTATCATTACAGAATATTTGATTCTTTAAATTTATTATTGAGTGAGAATTCAATTATCGAATTTCTGAGGCCAATTCCTCATCTGTAGGGCCAAAGAATGTCGGGGACAATTATCGTCGGGGACAATCATCATCGGGGGTTCATCATCTCTCTCAAGAGAGATTTCTCTCGATTGAAAAAAAAATCGCAAAATGGCGGTTGCCTGAACAAAAAAAGGCATTTTTTTTTATTTTTTTCACAGTTTTTAATTTTTTTACAATAGTGAAAAAATTAATTTTCATCCAAAAATGGTAGAAGCGATAGGAAGTTATATATTGAAGGTCGGTAAAAAATTTGAAGTAAATCGGTTGAGTAGAACTTGAGATATCATGATTTTAGCCGAGTAGAGAAAAGTAGTTTTAAAAAAAACTGCTGCGTCACTAAAATAGCTATAACTCCGTAAATTATTTGAACTAAAAAATTTTCTTTCGAGGATATATTCACAAAGGTCTAAAATTTAAGAATATGAAGAAAAAAATAGTACATTATGATACGAGTACGATAAAACTTTTTCTGGCGAGTGTCATACAAAATTTTATCGCACGAGTACGTAAAATGGGCACTTTACGTACGGAGTGCAATAATAGTACATTACATCACGAGGACGTAAAAACATTTTCTGACGGGTGTGAGTTTTCAGGACGAGCCGAAGGCGAGTCATGCAATCACACGAGTCAGAAAATGTTTTTACGCTGAGTGATGTACGATATTTTATATCACGAGGTGCAATATGGAGGTTTTCACGTCCGCTTGCGGACGTAAAAGCGTACATTATTGTACTGAGTGATATAAATTGATTCTTTCAAGATTCTATACCAGAATACTGCCTTAATCCGTTGCTTTGAGTCCACGAAATCGCATATTCATGGAAAGATGAATCAGGCTCTCCCGCCCTTTCTCTTTCGATCGTATTATTGCCAAAGGGAGGGTATCAAAAACAGAATCCAGGGACAGAAATACGAAGATGCCCTCTCGGATGGTTGTCCGGAGGGAAAAGTGTCTCGAGGGTGGCCTCCTTCAATCAGGATCAGGAAATTCCATCAAAAAAAATATGTTTATTATTATTTTATTTTATTTATATATTTTTTATTATTTATTATTACCTTAACCTTCTCTACCTCAACCTTCTCTCTTTCTCTCCTGAAGATCGATAAATCTATAGATATCGATCTCTTTTCGATCAGAATCACCTCGAGACCCTTCCATGCAAATATAAATAAATATAATCCATCGATATATCGATATATCAATATATAAATATATCGATATATCACTATATATCAATATATTAATATATCGATATATCCAGCTTTGACTGATCGAATTCTCCGGGAGAATTGTATCCCAATAATAATGTGGTTCTTCCTGTGGGTATTTTGCCAATTTACATGCAAAAGTATCTCTCTTTTGCAGAGAAAAATCGATGAAATAAAATATACTCTGGGATGTGTCTGTATTATGGAGACGCGATCGTAATATCGGTTTCTCATTTCATTCTCCCCGCGATCGAGCAACTTGTCTTTTTCCCCCTTTTTTGTATAATATATACATGTATATGGGTCATTCCATGTCAAATCGACCAAGAGTTGAATCGACCCCTTTCAATTTCGATTAAATTTGGTCAGGAGTTTTCGTTTTCAATAAAACGAAGTTCCACCAAAGAAAAAAAAATTAAAAAAATGTTCTTCGAAAGTTATGCAAAATTCAAAATTTCACAATTTTTCAAATCTTTCAAGTTTATTTTTTAAATATCTCGAAAACTATTATAGTTACGAAAAATCATTCTGAATTCGTCTTAAAGAGTATACTTGGGGCTATGACAAAAAACATTTTGAAAAATGATGAATTTGGAGAATTTTGAATTTTCAAAAATCGTGAAAATCCAAATTCTATATCAAATTTTTGATTCAATTTTTTTTATGTAATACCTTGTACTGATCTTGAAAGATCCTGACATTTTCAGAAAGGTGTTTTTTGTTTTTTCGAAAATATGAATTTTTGAATTTAAAAAAAACGTGTAAATCCACGATCAACATTTTGGTTCAATTCTTTTTTTATATAATACCCTGTACTGATCTTAAAAGATCCTGAAATTTTCCGGACGGTGTTTTTTTGTTTCAAAAATATAAATTTTTTAATTTTGGTAAAAAAAATTTTTTTTGTACCACTCCGTTAAGTAAAGTTGAGCAATCATGTAGTTTTATAATTTTAAGACGTAAAAAAAAGTAAAAGTAATTTTGGTAAAAAAAAAATTTACCAAAATTCAAAAATTTATATTTTTGAAACAAAAAACACCATCCTTAAAATTTCAAGATCAATGCAAGGTATTATATAAAAAAAAATGGAACCAAAAATTTAATACGGAACTTGGATTTACACGATTTTTGAAAACTCAAAATTCTTCAAATGCATCATTTTTCAAAATTGTTTTTCGGATTATTTTTTTTTTTTCGTAGCCCACAAGTATACTCTTCAAGTCGAATTGGGAACGATTTTTCGCAACTATAATAGTTTTCGAGATATTTAAAAAATAAACTTGGAAGATTTGAAAAATTGTGAAATTTTGAATTTTGCATAAATTTCGAAGGTATATTTTCAAATTTTTTTCCTTTGGTGGAACTTCGTTTTATTGAAAACGAAAACTTGTGACCAAATTTCATCGAAATTGAAAGGGATCGATTCCAACTCTTGGTCGATTTGACATGGAATGATCCATATCTTTTACATATTTTTTTTCCTTTTTATTATTTAATTATTATTAAGAATCCTTTTTTTTATGTTATATTTATGTATTTTACAGTATGCGGGGCCAACTCTTGGTCGCTTTGACATGGAATGACCCATATATATTTACCGAAGGGAATCTCTTATTCATGAAGAATTCAGCCAAGAATTTACCAAGATTTGTGCGCGGTGGTTGCTCCTGGAGGAAGAATCGCGTCCTTTGCCCTCGGGCACGACATCGAATTTACAATCCGTCCACAAGGGGAGGAAGAATTTCAGGGAGAACGATATAAAGAGAGAGAGAACTCAATTTTCATTATGTTATTTTCAGCACGCGCGAACAGAATCCGAGCGAAATTATATAGATGTATATGGGGCATTTCACACCGTTTGACCTGGATCTGACCCTTCACCTCTCCGATTTTTCCTGCGATTTTTTATGGTTTTGTAGTCCCACTAAAAAGCACTCAGGATTTTTTTCAGATTTTTTTGGAGCGATTTGACTTAACTATAATTTCATAAACAAATTATTTTTAGCCCGTGCCTAAAAATCTTTAAAAAATCACAACAAGAATCCTTTCGTTTATAACAAGCTTTTTCGAACAAAAATTTTTTTTAATAGAAAGAGAAACCTGAATTGAGTGGAAACCTGAATCCAAATTTTTTTTTAAACGCCTTTAATTCGGACAAAAAAATGTTTAGATAACGGCCAACTCAATTAAGGTTCTTCCTTCTATAGAAAAAAAAAATTTGTTTGAAAAAATTTATTATAAACAAAAGGAAACCCCTGCCAACTTGGGCTCAACGCCTGAAATTTTTCATATAAGAAACGGGATTTTTGTTATTTTTTTCAGATTTTTAAATTTGGGCTGAACGTAATTTGTTTATAAAGTTTATAAAAGTCAAATCGCTCCGAAAAAATCGGAAAAAAATTCTGAGCACTCTTCAGAGGTATTACAAAACCAAAAAAAAAATTTCGGACAAAATCGGAGAGGTGAAGGGTCAGACCCAGGTCGAATCGGTGTGGAATGCCTCATATATATGTATTACTAGCTGTAACCAGAGAATTCTCGTTCGAGTCGAGTGGAAAATTTAATTTATGCCGCTCTGACGTTCTGGGCTCTAAAGTACTCCACGATGGTACACGTTGTCCCTATATATTACACATTTGTAAATTGCATGAACATATAAAGCGTTTCAATGAAGTTACCTTTTAGAACGACCCTCGGAATCGTTAAAAAAATTCGTAAGAAACGCCCTTTCTCATCTTGATTTGTACAGCTTTATATCTATTAAATATGATATATTAATATATTAATTTATTAATAATAATTTATTATTAATTAATTAATACATCAATTCATAATTAATTAATACACTGCGGTTTTCGAATCTTAGAATTTGTTATAACTCTCAAAAAAAACAAATTTGGAATTCATAGTTAATCAAGCAAGATGTTTTTTTTCGCTTCCTGATGAATTTCGATATAGGAAGCATTTTATAAAGTATTTTGAAGAATTTGTCGCGAATTTTAGCGCGAATTCCAGGCTCGAGTTTTCCTTCGAAGACTTTCTTCGATCGTCGTCGACGACGATGGTTGTCTCGAAAAACTGTTCGGTGCAAGATGTGACGTAGATTTTCATAAATAAATTCCTCTCCATCTCTCTCTTTGGTTCGATAAATAATTTTTCTATTTCGTGAAACCTCGAGACTCGTGAGACATTTCTTTCTCACAGAATCCCTCGAGGCATTTTCGACCATTTTCCTTTTCCCTCGCATCGTCCCCTCGAATGAAAAACAAACGTCATCTGTTTTTCATGCGTTTCTCTCATAATTCACAAATAAACGAGAATATATTCGTCCATTAGTCGAATAAACAGAGAAGCTTCTTTTATTTTCCAAAGGAGATAACCCCTTTGAAATATCGATTTTTCCACGTTTTATTATTCTATTCATCTTTATAAGGTATATCGTCAAAATATAAGCCTAATCATGCCGGAATGGAAGAGAAAGGATTTTTTTCAATTTTTTTAATTTCACAAGTTCTTAGGGTTTATTTAAAAAATCTTCTAGCGTCGTTAAAATTCAAGATATCGGGATGATCCTTGCGCCAGTCTCTTCGTTATCACACGCCCTATCGACTGGAAAAAAGAAATCCCAGATCGGACAAATGGGACCGGAGTTATGGTCCTTTTAATATCGACCGAAATGGTTTTTGGCGCTTTTAAGCAGAATCCATGAGTAATTTTACCTCTAGCGTCGTCAAAATTCAAGATATCGGGATGATCCTTGCGCCAGTCTCTTCGTTATCACACGCCCTATCGACTGGAAAAAAGAAATCCCAGATCGGACAAATGGGACCGGAGTTATGATCCTTTTAATATCGACCGAAATGGTTTTTGGCGCTTTTAAGCAGAATCCATGAGTAATTTTACCTCTAGCGCCGTCAAAATTCAAGATATCGGGATGATCCTTGCGCCAGTCTCTTCGTTATCACGCGCCCTATCGACTGGAAAAAAGAAATCCCACATCGGACAAATGGGACCGGAGTTATGATCCTTTAATATCGACCGAAATGGTTTTTGGCACTTTTAGCAAGATCCATGAGTATTTTTACCTCTAGCGCCGTCAAAATTCAAGATACCGGGATGATCCTTGCGCCAGTCTCTTCGTTATCACACGCCCTATCGACTGGAAAAAAGAAATCCCAGATCGGACAAATGGGACCGGAGTTATGATCCTTTTAATATCGACCGAAATGGTTTTTGGCACTTTTTAGCATGATCCATGAGTAATTTTACCACTAGCACCGTCAAAATTCAAGATATCGGGATGATCCTTGCGCCAGTCTCTTCGTTATCACGCGCCCTATCGACTGGAAAAAAGAAATCCCGGATCGGACAAATGGGACCGGAGTTATGATCCTTTTAATATCGACCGAAATGGTTTTTGGCACTTTTTAGCATGATCCATGAGTAATTTTACCTCTAGCACCGTCAAAATTCAAGATATCGGGATGATCCTTGCGCCAGTCTCTTCGTTATCACGCGCCCTATCGACTAGAAAAAAGAAATTCCCGATCGGACAAAGGGGACCGGAGCTATGGTCCTTTTAATATCGAGCAAAATGGTTTTTGGCACTTTTTAGCATGATCCATGAGTAATTTTACCTCTAGCGCCGTCAAAATTCAAGATATCGGGATAATCCTTGCGCCAGTCTCTTCGTTATCACACGCCCTATCGACTGGAAAAAAGAAATCCCCGATCGGACAAAGGGGACCGGAGCTATGGGCCTTTTCAATATCGGTTGTTCGACGTTTTTCGGTCGAATCCGATCAGAATGGTTTTTGGTACTTTTAAGCCTTATCCCTGAGGAATTTATACATTGTAAATAGCATATTCATATTTCTCGGGCAATGCAAATCCGCTGTGAGTGTATGGATGATTCTTGGCGGAAGCGCTGCAGCGCCAATCGCAAACCGGTCGCGCGTATTGGATCCTTCTACATTTATAAAGGACACTGGATCGTGCCAAGTCGTTTACAAAGTTCCATGCACCTTCAGGACTGTTGCACACTCTCCAATTTATATGCCAGACTTTTTTGACCCTCTCTTCAATCTATTATCTCCCTCTCTCACACTAGTCTAGTATTCTTCTACATAATAGAGAAATATATATGTATAAATAATCGTGGTCCATGGCGTGGATCCCGGATCGAGATGCGGGATCGCGAGAGATTTCTCGCTTTCTTGTCGAACTCCCGTTTTCTTCTCTATTCACCGTTCATTAATCATAGGGGCGAAAATGGACGGACAAGAGACTAAGAAAGAGGTCGACGTTAAAAATGTGAGAAAGGACAAAAAAGAGATCTTTTCATTCGGTTCCTGCTGAATTTCTGCAGAGGAAGCATTTTCCAAATGATTTTGAAAATGTTGCTCTAACTTTTTTCATAATTCCAAGTCTGAAATTTTTAACACTACCGTCAAAAAATTTGGAAACATTCGGCCTGATTCAGCGCCGCACAAAAAGTTTCACCGCTCTTTTAAAAATGAAGATATTTCAATTCAACAAGCGGCGGTTCAAAGCAGACATATTCAGCTTCATTTTTCTTTTTTCAAAAATTTTTTTCGATTTTTTTTTAGCCCGGTACGCCCTTTGAAACATGATCGTTTTTTTGGCGTTGAAATTTTGGCGCACGATCCATGAAATTTTTTTTAACTCTTATTCGTGTGAAAAACTTGTGGAGGGGAGTATGAGCTTCAATTTCGTTTTTTAAAAAGTTGCGTACGATTTTTTTTCGCAAAATATTCAATTTTTCGTAAAAAACGACTATGTTAAAAAAACGTAGCGTAACTCTAAAACTAGTGGGTTTTCGTAAAATCAGTAAAACGGTAAAAAATTGCATACAATCATTTGGGAATCAATGAAATTTTTTCAGAATTTTTTGTCAACAATTTTTTTTTTCAATTTTTCCTGCCAACGAGATATTTTTTTTTTATCTTAAGCAATCGCGTCTCTTACCTCATCTACACGGCTTTTTCATCGAAAAACTTTATCTACATGGCTTTATCATTGAAAAATCCATTTAGATGAGGTATGATACGAGATTGATTGAGATAAAAAAATATCTCCTTGACAGGAAAAAAAATCGAAAAAAAAAATCGAAAAAAAAATTCTGAAAAAATTCAATCGAGTCCAGAATAATGATATGCAACTTTTCACCCTCTTAGTGATTTCGTAAAAACCTAGTAATTTTAGAGTTATGTTACATTTCCTAAATATGGTCGTTTTTTGCAAAAAAATTGAATATTCTTGTGCAAAAAAAACGTGCGAAACTTAAAAAAAAAAAATTGAAGCTTATACCCTCCCCCACAAGTTTTTGATACGAAAAATTGTTTAAAAAAATTTCACCGCCAAAATCGAAACCGAAAAATGACCATGTTTCAAGGAACGTACCGCGTTAAAAAAAAATTGGAATTTTTTTTTTTTGAAAAATCGAAATAAAGCTGAATTCGTCCCCTTCGAAACGCCGCTTGTTGAATTGAAATATCGTCATTTTTAAAAGAGCAGTCAAAAATCAGAGCGAGTCTGATTTTGATAATTTCAAAATGATCAAAATCAGGAAATTTCCCAGAATTCTTATTACATTAAAATTCTACAAAATCGGTAATCCTTGAGTAATTAAATACCAACAATCTGAAAGGAAAAGTTAAAAACAAAAAACAAAAACTGTATTTATAACGAAAGCAAATCCTTCATCGGAAAGGAAAAAGAGTTGTTCCTTTCCGAGAGAGGGAAAACAATGTAGAATCCCTCTCGTCCTTTTGGTGCGATTTAACGCACGTGCGGGCACGCCGATCTGTTATTATATATCTAAAAACGAGAATCTCGGTGAGAATCTCTCGTGTCACTCGCACAGATCACCGAGCTCATCTCCTTTTTTATAATATATATACATATATATACAAGACATAATCGATGATCGCTATCCCAATATATTGATCGATGGAAGAATTATTAGTGTAATCCCCCTCCGTTACAACTTTTATCCATCGTCGCAGAGTCCTTTTTTCCCATTCGTCCTTTGCCATTGACACAAAATGGGCTCGTCATTGTCATTTATCGTGTCATCCCGTGGAGAAAAAAAAATCTTTCAATATCGAGGTATTATAGGGGAGGGATGGGGTAAAATGGACCCTCTAAGAAAATAACTCGATGTTTTAAATATTTTAGTAAAAGTGGGTTATCATAATATTGGAGTATTTTGGGAGTGTTTTTGAGGGGTGAGAATGACAAAAAAAATGTCAACCCCCGATAAACCATTGCCATAAGAATGTGGAAATTATAGTGAGAAACCCCCCAATTTTTTAAAAAATTTTGAAAATAATTTCAATTTTTTATAATTCAACTTTTATATATTTTTATTTTATAATTTGATTTTTAATAATTTTTTATAATTTTCGATAGGGTCCATTTTGCCCCATCTTCCCCTGTGTATAAATATGAGTGGGGAGCTTATTATACAGGGAAAGGGGATGAAAACTAAAAAATTCACAGATTTCGCGACCCTCGTCGGATTTTGTTATTATTCCTCATCTGGCGTAACGAGCAACCCTTTTTCTTTTTTTTTTTTTTGCTACCCCCGTAGGCGTTACCTCCAAATGTATACGCGCGTCACGCCGAATTCATGAATCGAGGGATTAAAGTTGTCTCTCGTTTTGGACATGGAAAAGCCCGTGGATTGATGCGTCGAGAAAATGGGGTGCGAGAGAGGGGTGGAAGAGGGAAAAGGAAAAATCGTTGCATATTAATATGTAAACAAGGAATACATTATTATGGGAATGAACGTTAGGGATCTCTCCCTCAATCCTGTTCATATGTATTACACACAAAAATAACACTTGGCTATGGGACTTTCAAGTCCGTGTGATCTTTTCGACGGGGTATGCAAAATTCATTCGCATCGATAATAATTAATCTCGAATCTCGACCGGGATCTTGAAGGTTCCCACCGTATTTTTTTCAAACTGCCAACCGTATGTTCGTGAGAATCACGAATTCGTTATCAGTTCAAAAATTCAAGGTCGAGGTTTAGACTCTGAGGATGAGTTTAATTTTCAAAATCTGACCAAAATCCGGGAATTTCAGATGCAAATTACGTATTTGTATTTCTGAAAGGATTTCCCATTCCAGACTCATCCATTGAACCCCCAAAGAACGAAAAAATAGAGTCTCGACTGCCCCGAGTCGAGGATCAAAGCCACCCCTTTAGTAAAATTTGGGGATTTTTGTTTCTTGACTTTTTTCAAATTTTAAGCGTCAGGTCGATGGGAAATTTTCCCCCAATCACGAATATGCAATTAGAAAAATTAAATTTTCATGATAACATGGCGAAAAGGCCGAAAATCATGATTTTCGTGTGTTTTTTAACTTTGGCCAAGGTCATCAGAGGTCAAGACGATTGAAACTTCGCAGAGTTATGTTTAATTGATAGTCAAACAGCTTAGATATAATCCGGAGAGAAAAACAAAATTTTAGCCAACATTTTTAAGGGATTTTGTTAATCAGTAATGGTAAACAAAATTTTTTAATTTTTGTTTCTCGATTTTTTTAAAATTTTGAATACCAGGTTCATGATAAATCGTCTCCCAATCACGAATATGCAATTTAAAAAAATAAATTTTCATGATAACATAGCGAAAAAACGAAAAATCATGATTTTCATGTGTTTTTTTACTCTGGCCAAGGTCATCAGAGGTCAAGACTATTGAAACTTCACAGGGTTATGTTAAATTGATAGTCAAACAGTTTAGATCTGGTCAGAAACAAAAAAAGTTGTAGCAAAATTTTTCGAGGTAATTTGTTGATCAGCAATGGTAAACAAAATTTGTTAATTTTTGTTTCTTGACATTTAAAGAAATTTTAAGCTCTATGTCGATGGGAAATCGTCCGCTGATCACGAATATGCAATCAGAAAAATTAAATTCTTACGAGAACATGGCGAAAAATCATGATTTTCATGATTTTTATTTTTTGAGTCTCGTCAAGGTCACCAGAGGTCAGGACAAGTCAGGTTGCCAAATTCTCGGGCAAACCATATTTCCCATCTGAGAAAATCAATCAAACTTTCAGGGAACGAAGCTGAAAGATGCAGTAAACATATTTTGGGAAACTGAAAATTTTCTAGCCCTTTAATTCTCATCCTTCCTCTTTTCTATTACATTTACACATGTAAATATGTGTGTGTAAATAAAGGACACATGTACCACTCTGTCAACGATGCGCTCCAGTTACACAGTAATTGAAATTCAAGATATGAGATCTCAAACGAGAGATTCTCCACAAGAGTTTCATTATATATATGTATATATATATATATATATATGGGGATGCTCGATAATTTTTCTTGGCTGTAAGACTCGCAGGGAAGCAATTTTTACGGCTTGTAATTCCTGAAAGACGATATTCCGTGTCGAGAGAGAAAATAACGTGTGCTCATGTATTTGTGTTTGTGCTAAACGCCATCTTGTAAACCGAGAGATATTCCGTGTGCCGCTGCATAGCTCGTTTTTCCGCAATTTTATTTATTTTTCATTCCTTCCTTTTGTTTCCCTCTCTATCTCGCCTGATCGTGCCACGATCGTGAACTTTCCTCTCGACCCATTATTTCCGATGTAAGGGGATCCCCCCCCCCCCCCACCCCCATCGGCACCCCACGCGGGAAAGAGAAAAGGGGGGGGGGGGAGATCGACGATTTATTTACTGATCAGCGTGTCGCGAGGAAAAATCGCAAGGAGAGAGTTATTCTCCTTGAAGCTGGCGTCCATTCGAACACGCGTGTGTGGAATAGAGAAGCGGAGGAATAATAAATAAAATAAAAATTAAAACCTAAACAAATAAGAACCACATACTGTTTCACGACTGTACGAGCATCCGCGATCCTTGGGGATCGGTACGCCAAGGATCAAAGGTGTTGTTGCGTGTATATTTATATATATATATATATATAGATTCATGTATATGGGGCATTCCATACGAAACCGACCAATCCGTAACCCTGACGGTTTTTGATTTTATTGAAAATACAAGTTATGAATATCACAAGCTACAAATTTTGTTGTACTTTGAAAATGTCTCTCAAAAAGCTGTGAATTTAAAAAAATCGCAATGGTTCGAGTTCAAAAAAATTTTTTGGGTTTAAAACTGAAAAAAACGTATGAAAATTAATTTTCATATTATTTTTTGTATTTTTTTAATAAAATTATAACTCAAGACGAAGAAAAAAGATCTTGGATCATATTTTGATATCTCCATTTTTTTAAAAGTTACGAGAATATAAAAAAAAATTGTGTGAAATTTTGAAAAATTTATTGTGACTGGAAGGGTTGAGCCAAAAATCTAAAAAAATTCTGAAAGACTGCTTCTAGTACGTACAAAATAATATAAAATTTTCACAAGAATCAAAATGGTCTGGCTTACGGATGGGTCGATTTCGTATGGAATGCCCCATATATTTAAAAAATTAAACATTTTTTTTTTCACGTCCCATTTAATAAAATCATAGTTTCTACTGTAATATTGAACGTCGCGAAAGGAGGACTCCGTACGATTTTTTTTAGAGGTGTCTCAATGAGTTTTTCCATTTTTTTTTGTCTTGACACTCGAACAAATTGTTCAACCAGGCGCCCTTTTGAAAAAGAGTGTTGACACTATCTCCCCAGACCATTTAGACTTCGTTGTATTCCATGAAACAAATGTTTCCCCTATTCAAACTACGGACATCGATCATTTATGTGTCCAATCAAGTGGCAGATAGAAAAACCCTTTGAGACACCTCTAAAAAAAATCGTACGTAGCCCTCCTTTCACTATGCCCAATAGTATAGCAAAAACTATGATTTCATTACATAGGAGGTAAATAAAATAAATAAAATAAAGTAAAATTTAAAATATAAATAACAGAATTCAAATAACTAATAACAACGTTTTGTGAGATCTATTGTTTTTTTTTCAGGTGCGATTCTTTATTTCCCTTTGGGAATGCAATCAATCCAAATGTATGCCTGAATATAGTTGCTTGTACAAATACAAGGAGAGTTTAGGAACGCGTCCTACGTCAATACCGAAAGATAATTCCCCAAAGGCTTGCATAATCGCTCCACTCCGCCTTCTCTTCCTCCTTGCAGCCTCCGTAACTTGTTATATATATATATATATATGTGTATGTTCATGTTCCTTCCCCCCATGCAAAACTTTACGTTGTCACCACCTGGCAGAACTAATTTATTATACTCAACCGATCATCTCCGGCGGGCATTTTACTGTATATATCACAATATACCTATATATATGTGTAGGTAACTATATAGAGAGAACAGCAACACGTAGTTCAAGAGATAGTGGATTCTAGGGTAATGTGGGGTAAAATGGCCCCCATCAGAAGATAACGCAACTTGGGACACATCGCACAGTGTAAACTCGTTGTTTTTTCAAAATCTAAAAATGGGGTTTTTATCGATTTTAATTGCGCATCGAAGAAAAACCGGTTGGGGGCAAAATGGCCTCCACCCTGATTTTTTTTATTACCTGAGAATTCAAGGAAACGGGGGAAAATGTTGGGAAAACGATATCCTTCGTTTCTGGTCTTTTCACTGGACCTTAATTTTTTTTATATCATGGAGGGGGCCATTTTACCCCCAATACTTCATTTTGCATTGATCTTAGGATTATCGAAGATATTTTGGTAAAAATAGGCGACTATAATTCTATTAGAGTGAATTGGGGGTGGGTTTTTTTAAATGCAATGAGAATGGTAATTATTTTATTTTTTAAATTTTATTATTATTATTATTATTATTATTATTATTATTTTCATTTGGCGTGGACGAGTCCATTTTGGAATTGTTACTCTTATTGTAATAATAATTCTCACATTTTTAGATTTTTGAGTCATCAATTTTTTATGTTAGTTTTTAAGGGGGGGCCATTTTGCCCCACCTTTCCCTATACATCTGTGTATATGTATATATATATCTATGATGCCAGTAGTCACGCAATGAGGATTTCCTCTCTTGGCATTTTTCCCTCTCCCTCTTGAATTCCTCCATCTCCATCGTTCTCTTTATAATATCGTAGTCGACCCACTGTCACATATTCGATATCCCGCTCTTGTCCTCCCCCTCGAATCTCGTTTAACAAACTTTAGGGTCATTTTTCCCCATTATCCGACTCCAAATCGAGAAAAATTAATCACGTCGTCGTAACGAGAGCCTCAAGTGAAAGATAATTAACAAACGACAGGGTTTTTTTTTTTTAATTTTTGCATTTGCAAACGAGAAATTGTTAATGATAATGCTCGTTTATTATTATTAATTTTAATGTATAATTTAAATTATATTTTATTATTAATTGTTAAACTCTGCTGAAAACACTAAAAATCATAAAACACAAAAAAATAATCATTTTTTAATTGAATACAAAATTGAAATTAACATTAAATTTATTTTTAAAAATCAAACTTGGAAAAATAATTTTTTTTTTCAGATATTCGTCATTCCATTGCCCATTTCTCATATTCTTTTCTGAAAACTCTACTGAAACTCTAGTGAAAACCCAAAAAATCGTTTCATACAAAAGAATCATTTGAAAATTAAATTTCGAAAAATAAACAATTTTTTTAATTATTCAATTTTCATTTGGCAATTTCTCATATTCTCTACTAAAAACTCTATCACCACTCGACTGAAAATCCTAAAAAATCTTTGACAAATAAAAAAATAAATAAATAATTTAATTAAAAATAAAAAAAATAATTTTAAAAATTGAATCTAAAATTGAAAATAAAAATTTTCAATTATTCATCGAAGCGGTAATTCGTGCTCCACATTGGCCTTTATGAAAAGTGTATCATGAGGCATCGGATTATGAAGTTCAAACGAGAAAGGTGGAGGGGACAGGAATGGTATGGGGCGGGGAATGAGGTAGGGAGAGGGGTACGGATATGGTTGATGGTACAGGGGTTGAAAGGGGGTTAAAAGTGCGCGAGCGCAGCACCCCGGATGAGATTCCCGGGACACCTGGATATCCAGGGAGCTCTCTCTCTCTCTCTCTCTCTCTCTCTCTCTCTCTCTCTCTCTCTCTCTCTCTCTCTCTCTCTCTCTCTCTCTCTCTCTCTCTCTCATAACCAGCCCACATTTTCCCCATTGATGTCCGCCATCATTATCATCATCGTCATGATCGTCATATCGCTCTCGGTACTCAGGCATATGCACCGTTAACGCGTCTCGATAATAAACGCTCATAAGGGTGGCTCATATGCGCGAGCATTTGCGTATATATCGATATAATCGTATTATGCATACATCCGCGAGATTAATATTCAATATGCTAACGGGAAAAGCGCACCGAATCAACACTCCCAGGTTTTTATGACGATGCACGAACCTTTTATCCCCTCCCGTCATATGAGAGAAGAAAAAAAAATGTTGATATAATGGTAGCCATTTTTGTTTCGTCCCAATGTGCATCCGGAAATTAGTCGTTTCCTGACACTGATTTTTTTTCCGGAGAATGACTATTTTTTAATATATTAATATATCACTATATTTATATATCAAATTATTAATATATTGATATATTATTTACATATACTCTTTGTCGATATTTTTTTACGTACAGTTGAAAAAATATATGGAGCAAGTTTTGAAACAAATATATTTGATATATGTCGAAAATGTATTTTGAATATATTGATTTTTTCTTCAAAAAATTTTATATATCGTATACTTTGCTGAATGTAGGTCAATTTCTACCAATTTTACCCAAAGTTAGATATATCTTATATATTTCAAAATGTAGGTCAAATATATGCGGCAGATGATATATTTGAAATATATCCAAAATATACTAGAAACATATTTCAAATATATCGCGAATATATTACATTTTTTCCACAAGTTGGATCCTTCGTTTATATATTTTGGAATTTGGGCCAAGTATATGGAAGCAAAAATATATTGAAAATATACGGGAAATATATTTCAAATATATATCGAATATATTACATTTTTTATGTGGATATTTCGAGTATATATTGGATTGTAAGTAAAATATATCGAGGTGCGTGATATATTTAAAATATATCCAAAATATACTGGAAAAATATTTTAAATATATCTTGAATTTACTGGGAACATTTTTCAATTATGAACACAGTTTGGCACAGATTTAATTTCGATACTACGACGTTGAACAGGTTTTTCATTCGTAAACATTGAATTCAATATTCGTTCAATATTATTGTGACGTGATCGTCTGTCGTATTATTAATTTTGTGGGTGAAATTATCTTCGTTGATCGATCGAGGAAATTGAAGAGAGAAAATAATTTTTGATTTACGGAATTGAAGATTAAATACCACAATTATTTTTCAAATATTATTTTTTAATTAAATTTTTTAATTAGAATAATTAAATTAATTTAATTAAATGCAATAAAAAAAGTGGCTTTCTATTTTTGCAAAGTATACTTTTTGCAATTTTCGTCTATTTCGAAATTCACCTTTTTTTTTTTGACAAAACTCATTCTTCATTTTTTGAATAAAAATTAAAATAATTTGGAAAATTCTAATTATGAAAGTATATCGAAGAAATTTTTGCTCATAGCGAAAGTTGTGACAAAAATCTATCTCAAGTGATAAAGCAAATGTCGCCAAATTTGAGGATTCGATTTTGAAAAAATCTTAGTGCGTAACGCGCAGCTTAGCGGAATGACAACTCACCTAAGTGAGGTCGTTAAGATGTCATTTGAATATCTCAAAGAAATATCAGAGAAGAATAAATGACAAAGGACTTTTCCGAAACTCTCAATGATCCCTCGTTAAATGTCCCATGAAAAATAATTAATTACATAATAATTTTTTTTTATAACTAAACTTCTATACATGATTTAATTTAATCTTAAAATTTACACAAGATTAAGTATTAAAAAATTATAGATTTTTACAAAATTAGGCGAGGTATAAAAATCTTTAAAAAAATTGACAGTTGTCATGACATCTTAAGCTGACAGATATTGGAGCCAACAATAAATTGATCACGAGAACTTTTATAATTTTTCAAAAGCAGTTATTTCAAGAAATCTGTTGACAACAAACGAATGTGGGAGTTGAAAAGAATCTTTAAAAAATTGACAGCTGTCATAGAATCATAAATCAACATCCTACGAGATCAAAAATAAATTAAACATTCCCTAATCGCATTTCACAAATTATGAGAAAAATAAACCATCGGAGGGGGTTGAAAAAAATAATTGACAAGTGTCATAGAAACCCTAAATCAAGGTCGAAGTCAGAAATTAATGATTTCACAAATCTATGTCGCAAATTCCAGGAAAATCGCCGAGAACAAATCAGTCTAAGAATAAGGTTGAAACTTAAAGGTGACCGTTTGAGGGGGTTGAAAAAAAATTGACAACTGTCATGACATCGTGAACTAAAACATCCCCAAGTCAGCAGTAAATTGAATTTCTTTTTTCCACAAATCACGAAAAAATAATTATTCCTCAAAATCGTCAAATCCGTTGACAACAACTGAGGGGATTAAAAAAAATCTATTGACAGGTGTCATAAAAACTTTGAATCAACGTCAAAATAAAACATTTCACAATTCTCGCAAATTCCAGGAAAATTAAAGGATTGAAAATTTAAGGTGACTGCAGTCTGTAGGGGTTGAACAAAAAATTGACAACTGTCATGACATTGTAAACTTAACTATCCCCAAGCCAGGAGTACATTGAAGTTTTCTTTAGTTTCCACAAATCCCAAAAAAAACAATCATTCCTAAAAATCGCTAGACCCGTTGACAAGAACAACTGCAGAGAGCGTTGAAAAAAATCTTTTAATTGACAGGTGTCAAAAAAACCCTAAATCAACGTCAAAATCAAAGATTTCACAATTATCGCAAATTCCAAGAAAATCAAAGGGTTGCAAATTTAAGGTGACAGTCTGAGGAGGTTGAAAAAAAAATTGACAACTGTCATGACACTGTAAACTAAACCATCCCCAAGCCAGCAGTAAATTGGAGTTTTCTGAAGTTTCCACAAATGACAAAAAAACAATAATTCCTAAAGATCGTCAAATCCGTTGACAGCAACAAAAGGTTAAAAAAAATCTTTTAATTGACAGGTGTCATAAAAACCCTAAATGAACGCCAAAATCAAACATTTGACAATTATCGCAAATTCCAGACAAATCGCATAGGACGAATTAGGCTCGGACGAGGGTTAAGAATTTAAGGTGACAGGTTGAGGGGGTTGAAAAAAAAATGACAACTGTCATGACATTGTAAACTAAACCATCCCCAAGCCAGCAGTGAATTGGAGTTTTCCTTAGTTTCCACAAATCCCAAAAAAATAATTCCTAAAAATCGTCAAATCCGTTGACAACAACAAATGGTTAAAAAAAATATTTTAATTGACAGGTGTCATAAAAACCCTGAATCAACGTCAATACCAAGGATTTCACGATTATCGTAAATTCTAGGAAAATCAGGCTCGAAGGGTTGAAAATTGAAGGTAACAGTTTGAGGGGGTTGAAAAAAAAATTGACAACTGTCATGACATCGTGAGCAAAGTGTCCTTTTTTCACCAATTGGGAAATCGATGGCCATCGAGCAGCTCAGAAATGAAAAAAAAAAAAAATTCAATGTCCGATATTCCTGTAGGGGATGGTAAAGGGGGACGTGACGCGATTGGTAACCCACTAACCTGTGGAACGCGCCGGTCACGTTAATATTTGTGCGCTCGTTGAAGCGGGGCTGCTCCGGCGACAATTGGCCTCGGTGATTCGTCGATGGAACTTTAAGGAGATCATAAGTCGACAGGTGATGCTTGTAATCTCGGCATTCCCATCCACCCCCGGCGCTGCCACCCCCACCCCCATTATCACCACCCCCGCGAACAATCACATCGTCGCCGGTTTTAATTACCGATTGTCGACGTCCGCTTCCATCCCCACCTCCGCCTTCCGACAAATGACGAATCAACGGACGTCGCATTTCATTCGTCTCACCAAATTTATCGGATCTTCGTATTGTTTCCTTCGTCCCTTCACTTCCCCCCTTTGCGATAAATCCACCCCCAGAAATGCACCCTCAGGGGCCACTTCGAACGTTAGACCGGAAGTTGGGTTCCCCTGACCCTTAATTAGGGAAATAATGATCGTAGAGACGCAAAAAAAAATCCACTTCCTCCTCGATCCTTGATCCTTGATCCTTGATCCTTAAATCACTCGATTTGCAATTTTTCACCGTGATTAATTTTTTTTTCGGGGTTGTTTGAAACACTTTCTGGATCGGCGATTATTGGGCGCGAAAAAATCGCCAATTTCAAAATTTTTAACGCGGAAACGTAGTTTCGAGTACGGAGAGACCGAGATCATCGAGTCCGGTCACGAGTTCTCCCACGACTGGATGAAAAGTTTCACGGGGATGCCCGAGAGAGTTGTTGGACTTGCATGCGCGCGCTTACACGTTCCAATGGACCTCGCTCAATCCGAATATCGTGTACCGAGGTTCAACACATCATCAGCTCCTTTTCCCCGTTCCCGATCACCTCAAAGTTCCTTTTCCCCATTTCCTCGCGCGATAATCAAGGATTATAATAAACTTGCCATCGACGAGTCTTAATTATCAATTTTATTCTCATTCATCCATTTATTTAATTAATTTGTTCGATCATTTATCGATTTATTTGAATAATTATCAATTACTTAATTAATTAATTAATAATAATAAACTCATCATCAAGTCTTTCAATTATCAATTTTTTTTCATCTATCCATTTATTTAATTAATTTGTTCGATCATTGATCGATTGATCTGGATAATTATCAATTAATTAATTAATTGATAATTATTCAGATAAATCGATAAATGATCGAACAATTTTTGATTGTCAATTTTTTATTATCATTTTTTTCTCATTTGTCCATTTATTTAATTAATTAATTATTCAGATAAATCGATAAATGATCGAACAATTTTGATTGTCAATTTTTGATTATCATTTTTTTTCTCATTTATCCATTTAGTTAATTAATTTGTTCGATCATTTATCGATTTATTTGAATAATAATTGTCAATTAGTTAATTAATTAATTAATAATACCAAACTCATCATCGACAAGTCTTTCAATTATCAATTCTTTTTTCATCTATCCATTTATATAATTATTCAGATAAATCGATAAATGATCGAACAATTTTGATTGTCAATTTTTGATTATCATTTTTTTCTCATTTATCCATTTATTTAATTAATTTGTTCGATCGTTTATCGATTTATCTGAATAATTATCAATTAATTAATTAATTAATTGATAATTATTCAGATCAATCGATCAACTATCGAACAAATTAATTAAATAAATAGATAAATAAGAAAAAAAAATAGTTTTAAGGCTTTCGCGGCAGAGTCGTAACAAAATTTATAATTGAGACTCGTCGATGATGAGTTTATTATTATTAATTAATTGATTAATCTCAAAGAGGCCAATTCAAACCTCCCAAATTGTCCAACAGTCAATTTCTAGCAATTTTAATATGGCCCAAAATTCATCCAAGTCAAAAATTCCGGCAGAAGTTCCCCCCAAGAATTATTACAATTTTTTAAAATCAAACATCCTCTCCTGAAATATATTCCAACGTTTACAAACGTAGATAGGAACTTCCGGGATTTTTTTTAACGAATTTATCGCCGTGGGAGTCGCAGACAATAAATGCATTCATTGCGTTTTTTAAGGCAGGTGCATTTGGACAGGTGAAGTTTTTCTCTTTTTGTAAGACTGCAATTATTTACTTTTAGTATTTTGACCCCTCAATTGGCTTTATTCCAGGATAACGAAGATTTTTGTTGAGATTGGGAAAATCTCGATTTTCTTGGCAGGTTCCTGCATTACCGACACAATGAAACAGACGTATCGAACGTCGAAAAGGAAGAATTTAACTGAATTTCTATCTTATTGTTGAATACGACAGAGTCGATTGGCCTCCTAAAAAATAAGTATCGCACTGTTTAATTACCGACAGTCGGTAAGGTCGATCTCTACATACTTTTTTCCGATTCAAACGAAATTTTCCGCCTTATTTGATCAGGGATTCATTGTAGAACGTTACGGTTTATCGAAAAATCAAAATTTCACTCCTGACGAGATCCCAAAACCTAAAATGAGTTTATTTTCGATACAAAGAAGGAATGTTTTGAAAGTTTCTGAAAAAATTATGCAAATATTTTCCTCAAATCGTGGAAAGTAATTTTTTTTCATGCTTTTGGGGTCATTTGAAGAAAACAGATTCTTAGAAACAATTAGGAGAGACATTATTGGAGATCTAGCAATTTTTTTTTCAAATTTGAAATTCTAAAATCGCTCTTTTTTTATTTTAATAATTTTTTTCGATGCTTTTGGGTTCGCTTAAACAAAACAGATTCTTAGAAAAAATGGAAAGAGGCATTTTTGGAGATCTAACGATTTTTTTGGCCACATTCGAAAATCTAAACCGCTTCTTTTTTATTTTAAGTAGATTTTTTTATTTTAACTCTGTCTGAAATTTTAGCCCTAGTTAATTTAATAAAAAATCCCACATTTGAACACGCACGATGCGTAATAGTATGAGAGAGCGAAAGTCGGTCGTTTGAGACATTGAAGACGTCGAGCATATTGCGCCGTTTAGTTTCAAAAGTGCCATTTTTAGAAAATTACCTCACGTTCCATAATCGTCGGATAAAGTTGGTCATAAAGTTGGATTTAAATTGCGCAACTCTCATCTCGCGTAAAAAAAAATTTCCAATAGTGAAAGTTTTTTTTTTCCTCAAGACCAAAGTCTCCGATGTCCCAACAATCATCATTTCCTGAATTACATTTTTTTTAAAGTAAAAATTTCGCACGTTTATTTAATATTTATTTTTTTATCTACTATTAATCTAATTTTTCTAATTATTTATTTAAATATGGGCCTGATTAATATCTTTTAAAATTTTTTAAAATTTTTTAAATTTTATTTTTAATTCACACGTTTTTTAATCAAAGAATTAAAGAAAATTACACCAAAGGAACTTGCAAACAAATTTCTGCGAGAACGACTCAAGCGAATCTTGCGAAATTGGACACCAAGATTTTTTTTTATCCTCCGAAAGATCTGGAGAAAGAAATTTAGAATTATAAGAATATCAGAAAATATTTAAAAATTTTATTTAAAATATATGATTTTTGGAAATTGGAGCGATTGCACTTTTTTCGAAAAATAAAAAAATTATAAAATCTTGGCTTCAATTAGAGTTCCATTCGAATTGAATTACATTTTTTCAATTTTATTATGGCAATTGTTTGGTTCTCAATAATTCAGGAAATTTTAAACCCACAGTTGAAAATTTTTTAATGAAAATAATTTGAAAAAGTATTTTTGCTAAAATAAAAAAAATTTTTGAGACTTTTTTTTTGAGCGATCTGATGAAAAAAAAATTGAAATAAAAATATAATAAAAAAATTTAAGTTAAAAATAAGACTCTTGAAAATTGAAGCGATCAATTGTCAAAAAATTCAAAATTTTATAAAATTTTTGCTGAAAGAGATTCTCACAAAATTTGATTCCTGATTTAATTTAAATTGATTAAATGTTTCAATTGATTCAAGGCAATCTTCGATTCTGAATAATTCAGGTAAATTTAAATAACAGTTGAAGAACTCTCGCAACAAAATAACTGAAAAAATTAATTTGTTTAAGATAAATAAAAATCGGTGGCGGAAAAAAATGAAGAGAGGAAAACCTTCGAATTCGCATAGAGATAAAATACTTTATTAGTCACATTTTCATCATCATATGCAGAACTTGTCACAAAAAATATATATATATATATGTTCGTCTAATAATTCAAGGAGATTGTAACATCATATCTGACGTTTCTCTGGCGCGGAAATGGAAAATAGACGATCCTCGTTCGTTAATCGGGAAAATCGTTTTTCCAATTTTCACAATTTTCGGGAAATTTTTTTTCCCACGAATCAACGCGAGAATCGCTGGAATTTCGACGATATGATTGGTGGGAGAGGGGGGAATGTTTTTCAAATAATTTTTTCTCTGTCCAATTAATTGTCGCCAAATTTTTCCTCAATTAAGGAAATCCGGTGACTCTCCAGAGAGAGAAAAAAAAGTATATCGGATGACTGACTGAAAAGTGCGTCGTTTTTATTTGTCGAAAACAACAATGACCGACAAACTGGCCCAAAAAAAAATTTTATTGGGCCCACGCACTTTTGTCATCTTCGTTATTTAATTAATAATTTTCTACTAAAAAAAAACCGAAGATCGGTTTTTTTTTTTTTAATTTCTCTCGTTACATCACGTCAGAAAAAAAATATATATGTGTATATCTTTTAGCTAACGAGCGAGAAACGCGCGCTCGCGCGAGTGTTTGTTTCTCGTCTGAATAATTATTGCATCACGTTCTCGTATTTGCCCAAAAGACGAGAAGAAATTTTTTTATTTTCTTTTCTCAAGTGAGTCGTTTCTAAGTGGAGAGAAGACCGGAGGGAAAACGTGCAAACGCGTGGTACAAAAAAACGACGAAAAAAAAAATTTTATTTAAAAAAAAAAAAATGTTCCAAGTCCCCATTTTTGAAAATTTTGTTTTTTCGTTTCGTATGTTTACAAAAATATAAAAGTCATTATTAAAGAAAAAGAAGTCATTAAGAAAAGAAATTATCACTTTGAGAATAAAGAAAAATTTGTAATTAAAAAAAAAGGGCTCAAAAGATTTTTTTAAATTTTAATCATTTTTTTGCTCACTGCCATTTTTTAATTAAAAAAATTAACGATTAAAATGGTGTTGTAAGGAAAATTATAACATTGTGTCTGAAGGAAAATGAAAGAATTTTTCAAAAATTCATTCATTTTTTCAGCTTGTCTGTCAATTTTTTTTTTTTTTTTTTAAAGAAAATCAATTATTAAAATGTGTGTTATTGTTGAGGAAATTATTACATTGAGTCTGAAAAAAAAATTGTTATTTTAAAAAAACCAACTCAAAAGAATTTTTAAGAAATTCATCAATTTTTTTACTTTTCCGCCATTTAAAAAAAAAATCAGCAATTAAAAAACGCATTATAATTAAAAAAAAAATACTTTGGGTCTAAAAAGAAAATTCCTAATTCAAAAAAATGGTTAATCTCATTTTTCAAGATTTTCAATTTTTTTTCTTCTCTAAAATCTCAAAAAAGCACCGCAATCGAATTTTTTCACCCTCGAGTCTTCTCCTCCTTTTTTTTTCTCCCAAATCACGAAAAACAATGCAATTACAGATTTACGCTCAGACGAGTAAACACTGCGCGAGGTTTTTCAGCAGCGCGGGAGACTGGATTTTCTTTTTTTTTTTCTTTTAAAGAATCTATGTATTTACATTTTTATAGTTTTCTTTTTTCTAGCAGCCAATTTGATGGAGCATCGATGCCAATCGAAAGACTCGCATCCACGCGAACATGCCCGTTGAATTGCGACTTCGGCAAAATCGTGATCCCGTGGATTGGGAAACCGACGAATCTTGTCGTTCGCCAACGATCGAAGCCCTCGAGATCGTTTGATTTTCCGAATCCCGCGAAGGCGTAATCGAGTCGCTCTCCGACTTTCTCTCCTTCTGCTGCTGCTGCGGTGAGTATTTCATTCTGTAAAAAGTTACGATAATAATAATAATAATAATAATAATAATAATAATAATAATAAATATACAGGAAATTAGACGCCGATAAACATTGAGAGGAACTGCCATCTTCAACTCTTTTATGCCTCTTAATATTTTTTTTAAGAATTCAAATGTTAGAAAAATATTCAAAAAATCTAAATAATAATAAAAATAATAATAATAATAATAAATATACAGGAAATTAGACGCTGATCAACATTAAAAGGAATTGCCATTTTCAACCTATTTATGCCCCATAATACTTTTTTGAAGAATTCAAATAAAATAAGAGTATTTAAAAAATCTAAATAATAATAACAATAATAATAATAATAATAATAATAATAAATATACAGGAAATCAGACGCTAATCAATATTAAAAGGAATTGCCATTTTCAACCCTTTTATGCCTTATAATACTTTTTTGAAGAATTCGAATAGAATAAAAATATTTAAAAAATAATAATAATAATAATAATAATACAGGAAATTACAAGCAAATGAAAATTAAAGCGGTATTTTGATCTAGAGACATGCATTTTGAGCATTTTGTCGAACTCGATAGATAGAAAACAAAAAATATTTTACTCCTATTTTTTTAATATTTTTAATTAAATAAGTTATAGGCGGAAAAGTTGGGGCAAAAAAAAATTAGGCGTGCTGATACTAAATCCGATACTAAATTTAAAAAACGATTCTTAATTCTTAATTCTCAAACCCTTTCGGCCCTGTAATCTTTTTTTTGACAAATTTGAATGAAAAAAAAAGTTAATGAAAAAAACCTAAATAATAATGATAATAACAAAAAATAATAACAATATAAAAGCTACAGAAAATTAGATGGAAATAAACATTAGGGGGAATTGCCATCTTCGACCCTTTTGTGCTCTGTACATTTTTTTTTAAATCTGAGTGTAGGTCTACTTGTGTATTCAATTTTGACTTGATTGCTCGAAAAGTTCTCCAGATACGTCCATTTACATCCAGTTACATCCAGTTACACTTGCAACTTGACTTTTATTACAAATGTCTTTTGTCTACTATTTTCCAACATTTTTCTCAATCCATTGACAAGAGAATGTCGGAGGAACAAAAATATATAGTATATACATATTAGGGTGGGTCGAATAAAATAACTATTTTTTTTCCTCGATATAATGAAAAATGTATTGTTTGGCATCTCAAAAAAACCCTCTGCAAGTATTAGTCCTTCATATTTAAATTAAGAGGCCGCTCATCGAAAATTTTTATTTCCCATTTAAATAACAAAGCAAATTTTTTTTTAGTTTGGAATTTTATTAGACTTTAACCATTGAGGTTAGGGGAGTTTTTTTAGTACATTTTTGTAGAACATTTGATGCTCTACAAAAAAACTATCTTGTGTCTAATGAATAAAACTAACCCTTCAAAAATACATTTTTCATTACATCGAGGAAAAAAAATCAGTCATTTTATTTGACCCACCCTAATATATATATATATATATATATATATATATATATATATATATATATATATATATATATCACAAAACTAAAGCTTTTACCAGGAAGCAAATGCAAGGATTTTTGTTGCATTATCTTGGTTAATAAATTTCGGACTTTGATCGTTTACATCGCTTTAGAGAGGCTGCAAAATAACCAGCGCAGAGTCGGTCATGGCCACAGATTCATTACATAGATCAAGCATGTACTTGCACAATATTAAACACAAAAAATTGTTGAAAAAAAACAAAATCGAAAAATAAATATTTTTCTACTCAATTTTTCAGTTCTCACAACTGGCGTTTTTTTTCCTCGAGTATTTATTCAAAAAAATCTCAGAGCCTTTTTAACCCTCAAATACTCGATTTCAAAAAAAGGGTTTGCGAAAATTACAAATTCATTGTTACGGAAGTTTTAACGACATATTTACGCGTGAAAAAAAACCTTAAAACAATAGAGAAAAAATTTCTATCATTTTAAGATATATAAAGAATTTGAAAATATGTAAATTTTCTCAAAATTTTCATTATTTTCGAATCAAAATATTTTTTTTGCGGAATTTTATTTATTGAAGTATTATAGTGCACAATTTTCTAGGATTTTTGTTCTGCAAATTAAAAAAAAAGTAAAAATTTAAATATTATTTATTCATAGGTTTATTTTATTTAGAATTTGCAAGCAAACAAATTTTTTTTACAAGTTCAGAAGGTCAAAAAAGTGAAGTTGTCTTTATTTCGTTTTGGGCAAAGTTTTCGTGAAAATATTTTATGTCAAAAATTTTCTGTCAGTGGAGAATCAACCCACACGTTTTTTCCTCTATAATAAATTGCTTTAGAAGATATGTCTTTTGATATACTCTCGCTGTTTGTGAATCTGGGCCATGGGAACAGAGAAAGAGAGAGAGATAGAGAAATAGAGAGAGAGGAAGGGAGGGGGGAGGAAAACTAGCATATTCGATAACACTGGAGCGCTTTTATTTCCGCCCCACACCCAAAAACGTTATCCGACATCAATGACGTTACAAAGTCGTTATTGTCGCCGCGCCTTAACATCGATTAACGAAATTTCATAGGGGCGTATCTCGGAATGAAGTTAAAAAAAAAAAGATCAGCGCAAAACCCATTTTCCACCTATTTTTGGACTTTAGCCACCAGCGCGGGTAATGAGGGTCAGGGTAAATAATCGATTAATCGGGCCACCAAATGCGAATCTATGTGGAAGAAAAATTCGTTGACCTTTCGACAAGGTCAATTGACCATTTTTTGATAATGACCCCCAATTTGCTCGATCATGGGATTTTTTTTAGGCGTGAGAAAGAATTGCACTGACCGTGAAATTTCAGAGTCAGGAGAAATCCAGGTTTTTCATTCAAGTGATTTTTTTATACAACGATGTAATGTGGCTGTGGGTGTAAAATGGGAGTTTATGGATCTGTGCATTAATTTATTATGCGATATAATGATAATAATAATGACAAGGTTTTTTGTGGGGACTTTAGAAATGATGGAGAACGTTTGACCCGCATTGTACGTCACAAACGAGTATATCGTCTTACGTCCTATGTAACTTTGCGTTATAAAATTAATGTATATATATATTAGGGTGATTTTTTTTTACTTTTTTTTATTTCTTCCACTCCCCACCCGAAATTTTGTTGCATATGTCTGAAAGAAAATTCCATGAAAGTTACAGCCCTTAATATTAATACTGAGTACTTTCCCTTCGCGTGATAAGTTTTTACATCTAAATTACACGTAAATGAAAAACTTTTTTCGTAAAAATTTTACCACTCCGCGGTTTTTTATGCTATCACATTGATTTTGGTCGCAATTTACGTAGAATTGAACGATCTTTAAAAGTGTCCAGGACAACGTAAGTGTAACTTACACTGGTGCGATGGTAAGTGTCCCTAAAGTTGATGTTTGCCCAAAATTCTCGATTTATTGCTGTTATCTCCGAAATGATTAACTTAACCGGAAAATCATAGAGGAAAATTTTGTTGGAAATTTAATTTCCTACAAAAAAGGTCCTTTAGACCTAACTGCTAAAATTAATATTTCTTGAGATATTGAACCTTAACTTATTTATGGTATAAAATTTGTATAGTTTATCGAACCAAATGTTTTTAATTGTTGATATTCCATATCATATCACCATATCACATGTCATATGACCAGTGGTTATATGATATGAAACATCAACAATTTGAAACTTTTGGTTCGATAATCCATAAAAAATTTCATATCACAAATAAGTTAAGGTTCAATGTCTCAAGAAATATTAATTTTAGCAATTAGGTCCAAAGGACCTTTTTTGTAGGAAATTAAATTTCCAGAAAAATTTTCCTTTACATTTTTTCGTTAAAGTTAATCATTTCGGAGATAACAGCGAAAAACGAGAATTCTGGGTAAAAATCAAATTTAGGGACCCGTACTATCGCACCAGTGTAAGTTACACTTACGTTGTCCTCGACACTTTCAAAGATCGTTCAATTCTCCGTAAATTACGACCAAAATCAATGCGATAGCATAAAAAACCGCGGAGTGGTAACATTTTGAAGAAAAAAGTTTTTGATTCACGTGTATTTTAGATGGAAAAACTTATCACGCGAAGGGAAAGTACTTAATATTAATATTAAGGGCTGTAACTTTCAGGGAATTTTCTTTCAGACATATGCAACAAAATTTCGGGTGGGGAGTGAAAGAAACAAAAAAAAAGTCGAAAAAAAATCACCCTAATATATATATTTTTTGTAAATATATAGATATATGTATCGACGCGCACGCGCTACCTCGAAAGTTCAACCAGCTGATTCCCTAGACCTACTTTTGTAAACGCGATAATGCGGCGAGGGAGCCTCACCTATTTGTCGTGGTCAGCTAAAACTGCGGGCATCACAATGTTGCACTTTTTTTCACATATATTCCTTTTACACACATTTTACACTTTTTACACCCAGCAATTTTTTTCCGCCATTTTGGATACCTAAAAAAAACCATTTTGAATAAATTTCAATTTTCGAATTCATTTTTTGACCGAATTTTAGCTAAAAATCCTATTTTTTGGCGTTACGGCTATTGGGTATTTTTTTTTCTATTTTTTTAATATTATCATTTTATTTCTGATTTTTCGTGAAAGAAGCTTTGCTTTTATGAAAATATTATTTTTGCAATTTTTATGTATTTTCAAAGTGTCCCAAAATAGCAAAAAAATAATTTAATGGGCGTTTTTATCTTAACCCACCTTTAGACTAATTTTGATTAAAAAAATGCTGATAATTTGGCGGGTTTCTAAATTTTTTGGCAATTTATGAAATTGATTTTTTTTTATTTAAAAAATGTTTTTTTTTATATCCTACTTTTTGCCCGAGACTACACCTCGTTTCTTTTTGTACGATTAGGAGAATTTCCGAGCTCTGATTCTAATCGCATTCTATATAAAGCCAGTTACAAATCGATTTCTCATTAATTATGCTCTGATGAGGAAATTACGAATGACGACATTAATGCTCCATTCGACACGATGAAGATACAAAGCCTTTTATGAAAATCGATGGTTCTATCATTGTCAGAATATTCTTCGAATTGCGACGGTTAAAAAAAATATATTTATGACCGTGGACATATATTTTGCCATAATTAATTTTTTTTAAATCTAAATCTTTTATTAATCAAAAAAAAAAGTTCTAGGCAGTTTTTTTCGCGTTATCTCACGAATAATTTTTTTTTCATTCCGATAACTCAATTTCTCCAGAAATGAGAGAATTTTTAAAATCGCAAAAAAAAATGGAAAGGGAAAAAATTTGCAAAAATCGATGGTCGAACTTTAAAAATCTAACAAAAATCGAAAAATGATCGGAATCTGGTGAACCATGCCGCATTTTCAAGCTTCAACGATTACAAAGAGATTAAGCTCAAGTTGAAGTCGCAATCTCATTTAGAAAAAAAATTACAGTCATTTTAGTGAACCGATTCAATTTTGGCCAAAATACAATAAAAAAAAATTTTAATTTTTTTTTCGCGCTTTAGATCGATGTATTTTTTCCCGCTGAACACGAATCTACCAACAGTTTTTTTTTTCAAGTCAAAATTTTCATTAATTTCGAACCATAACTTTTTTTTTGGATTTTGGATTTTTTGAATTGCATTTATGCTCAGGAAACCTCGATTTTCGTTCACTATATAATTATATTGATGCAAAATCGTTCACCTATTCCAAATATACCAATAAAAATCATTGTGGGTCGGTAGTTTTTTTGTTAGATAAAAAAAAATATTTTTTTGGCTATTAAATCTTCCAAAATAGATTTTTTCCACGTATGTCACATATCAATAATATAAATTTCCACTCGAGGAATATTATTTCCATCCACGCGTTTCATTGATGCCCGAATATATACACATTTATCGAACGTAGAGGGAACAGTCCAAGTTGTGATTGGGGCAGTAAAAAAAAAAAAAAAAAAAGAACAAAAGTTCAAAATCCATAAACAAAAGTTTCCTTCAAAAATTTCCAAAGTATACTAAAAATATATGTACACATTTCTTTAATATTTAAAAGTTAAAAAAAATGGATATTTGGATTAAATCTAAATTATACCCCCAATTATGGAAATTCAGGGTCAATTAAATATATCACAATATAACATCAATTATAATATTATCAATGACGAAACACTTACCTGATTGATTTTCCGTTGTTTCCTTTGCGACGGATTAACAACACGATTTGTATGTGCTTGCGTGTTGTGACTGATTGTCCGTGACTGGTTACGCGTACCGTATAGTTTCGAAGCGCAGCGCTTTATGACGGCCGTGCCAGTTCCGTCGATGAATTTGGTCGCCAAAAGCGTTGCGCTAGAGTCGAGGGTCACGATGGGAGGTGGGAGCCAAGAAGTGGGAGATAAAGAGACGCCACGAACCTCACTTTGGTTTATACGAAAATATACGCAAAAAAAAGGAGAGATATACAGAAAAACATAGGTAGAGAGACTCACGTGTTTCTTTAATCGTTCGAGATATCTCGCGCCGTCGTACGCTGTCGCCGAGGCGCGAGAGAGACGGGCAGCTATAGCGATTCCGCGCAGGCGAGGCGCGCACGCGCGCGACCGTGGTGGGGGTAAAAGCAGCGACTCGCTTTGGCGGAAAAAGCGGCGCGCCTCAGTGCGCCGACGCCTATCGACCCGGTCACGTGACTTTTGCCGGAGGCGCCCTCTTTGCAGACGGGTTAAGCACTTTTTTTTAAGCCCTCACGGGAGGGATGCGCGCCCATTACGTTAACATTAGAAATGCTTCTTGATCCACAACGCTTGCACACCCCCAATTCTCCCGACGACCCTGTTTTTCGTCTTGAGGTATTTCATTGTGGGGCGCAAGGGCACGGCATTGACGACCTCAATCCTTTTTTTTACTCTTGCAGCTTTGATGTTTTTTTTTTTAATTGTGTTACTAAATGAGTTTAGAAACATCTTTGACTTATTGGAATTCAGCGGTAGGGAAATAAAATAGGGGGCGTTTTTGAAAAAAGCTTTGGAAATTAGGTAATTTGGTCTATTTTTTTGTTTAAGACATTGAAGACATTATTTGTCATGCAAAATCTAAATGTTTTTATGCAAACAAATTGTTTTATGTCGAAATGTCGATAAAAAAACACCCCTAAAAAGCGAAAAGATTTTTTTTATCGGAGATGGGGGAAAGAGTTGGTCTTTTTTAGCGTTTTGATTTCAGTGCCTCCCTTAAGCCCAGCTTATATATGTGTCATTCCATGTCAAATCGACCAAGAGTTGGATCGACCTCTCTCAATTTCGATGAAATTTGGTTTTCAATAAAACAGAGTTCTACCAAAGGAAAAAAATTTAAAAAAATTTGTTTCAAAAGTTATGCAAAATTTAAAATTTTATAATTTTTTAAATCTTTTAAGTTTAATTTTCAAATATCTCGAAAACTATTATAGTTACAAAAAATCGTTCTGAATTCGTTTTGAAGAGTATACTTGGGGCGACGAGAAAAAAAATATTCAAAAAAAAAATTTTGAAAAAAGATGAATTTGGGGAATTTTGAATTTTCAGAAATCGTGAAAATCCAAGTTCCATATTTTATTTTTGGTGCAATTTTTTAAATGTTATACTGATGATCTTAAAAGATCCTGAAATTTTTAGGATGGTGTTTTTGTTGCAAAAATAAAAATTTTTGAATTTTGATAAAAAAAAACATTTTTGTTTTTCCTCTAAGTTAAGTAAAGTTGAGCAATCATGTAATTCTGTAATTTTGAGCAGTGAAAATTTCAATTAATGACAATTAAAAAAAAAAAATTTTACCAAAATTCACAATTTATATTTTTGAATAAAAAACACAGCATCCTGAAAATTTCAGGATCTTTTGAGATCAGTACAAGGTATTATATGAAAAAAATTAAACCAAAAATTGAATGTTGATCGTGAATTTGCACGATTTTTAAAAATACAAAAATTTATATTTTTAAAACAAAAAAAAACATCTCTCTGAAAATTTCAGAATCTTTTAAGATCAGTACAAGGAATTATATAAAAAAAATTAAACCAAAAATAAAATATGGAACTTGGAGTTCCACGATTTTTTAAATTTTAAAATTCTCCAAATTCATCATTTTTCAAAAAAAAAATTCGGAATCTTTTTTTTTCGTAGCCCTAAGTAAACTCTTTAAAACAAAATTAAAACAATTTTTCGTAACTATAATAGTTTTCAATATATTAAATAAATTAAACTTGACAAATTTGAAAAATTGTGAAATTTTGCATAACTTTCGAACAAAATTTTTTTATTTTTTTTCCTCTGGTAGAACTTCGTTTTATTGAAAACGAAAACTTCTGATCAATTTCATGGAAATTGAAAGAGGTCGATTCCAACTCTTGGTCGATTTGACATGGAATGACCCATATTCAAATTGAGAGGCTTCTTATCCGCTTAAATGGAATATTATTATTAATATTAATAATAATTAAGAATAATAGTTAATTTATTATTTTTATTATTATAATAATTAAGAATAATAATTAATTTATTATTTTTATTATTATTATAAAGTCCTTGGCGATGGGAAAAATTGTACGAGCCATAATTTGTTATTTAAACAAATCTTACTTGGTTTCGCCGTGGCATCTCCCTTCGTCAGATTGAGAAGGACTCGTCGGGGATTGTCCTGGGGAAGATTTCCCCGTCGCCGAGGACTTTGATGACCCATTCGACGATAATCGATGTTCCTTGCAAACGGCGATCATCGCAGTCTGCCATGAACAACGTTTGGATTTGGCAGTTGGAGTTACTGGACTCGAAGGGACTCCCCCAGGACTCGAGGCTCGAGAATTAACGAGGCTCGAGGACGACAAAGGACTCTTGGGACTCTTCGAACCGCCTCCACCGCTAAAAACTCGATTCAAACGAATTCTCAGGGAATTTTTCTCCTTTCTTCGTATCGTAAAAACCGAATCATCGCCACTCGACTCGTTGTCATTGTTCAATGACTCGTAAGAATTGTTGTTACTCATTTTTTTTTTTTTTTTTAATTTCCCCTTTTACAAGTTTTTCGTTCAAATTTAGAGCCTAAACCAAAAATCACTAATCCACGCACTCTCGAATATCGTCGAAGACTAAAAAGTCACGAGAATTCATATTTTGCACAATGTCGCCTCACACTAAAATAGTGACTTCCTGCCCTCAACCGCATCCTTCCTCGTCGGTCGAATCTTATCGCACGAAACATGAAAAATAATTATTTAGGCTGGAAAACCACAGGGAGAATTCCGAGGACAATTCCCCTGTCGAAACTTTTTTTTTTTGTAATTGCCGATTGAAATTCAAGTTTCTTTTTCTCCCTTTTTTTAAACAACGAATTTTCCTCTGTGAGATTTTTTAATTTTAGCCTCCTCAGTGAGGAAAACTCATGAATGAAAAAAAATCTTGGACTATTTAAAAAAAAAATATTTGAAATACTTTGAATTAAATAAAAAATTGCAGGATATCCCAATGTTAAAGAACAGAGTTGGGCAAAGTACTTGAAAGTACTTCGAGTATCAAGTACAAAGTACCGTAGGTACTTGAAGCATCAAGTACCAGTACCAAGTACTTTTCAAGTTTTCGGGTACGTCTCGTAAATTCTGGTACTTGGGTCATTCCATGTCAAATCGACCGAGAGTTGGAATCGACCACTTTCAATATCGATGAAATTTGGTCAGAAGTTTTGTTTTATCATAAAACCAAGTTCTAACAAGGAAAAAAAATTAAATTTTTTTTCTCAAAAGTTATGCAAAATTCAAAATTTAACCATTTTTCAAATTTTTTTTCTAAATATCTTGAATACTATGATAGTTATGAAAAATCATTTGTTTCGTCTTGAAGAGTATACTTGAGGCTACGAAAAAAAAATATTCCGACAGACATTTCTGAAAAATGATGAATTTGGAGAATTTTGAATTTTTTAAAATCGTAGAAATCCACAACTAACATCGAATTTGTTGTTCAATTTTTTAAATATAATACCTTGTACCGATTTGAAAAGATCCCGAAAGATTTTCAGAAAGGTGTTTTTTTTTTCAAAAATAGGAATTTTTTTAAGTTGAGCAATCATGTAATTTTGTAATTTTCAGCAGTCAAAATTACATGATTGATAAACTTCACTTAACTTAGAGGTAAACAAAAAGTTTTATCAAAATTCAAAAATTCATATTTTTGAAACAAAAAAAAACACATTTCTGAAAATTTCAGGATCCTTTAATCTCAGCCCAAGGTGTTGTATAAAAAAATAAAACCAAAAAATTAATGTTGATCGTGGATTTTCACGATTTTGAAAAATTCTCCAAATTCATTATTTTTCAAAAATTTGTTGCGGAATATTTTTTTTCGTAGCCCCAAGTATACTCTTTAACACGAACCCAGAACGATTTTTTCGTAACCATAATAGTTTTCGAAATATTTAAAAAATAAACTTGAAAAAAAGGTGAAATTTTGAATTTTCGAAAAAAAAAATCCATTTTTTTCCTTTGTTAGAACTTTGTTTTATGATAAAAGAAAACTTCGGACGAAATTTCATCGAAATTGAAAGGGGTCGATTCCAAATATTGGTCAATTTGACATGGAATGACCCATATTCAAAGGCTTTGCACATGCAACCATCAGCAAGACACATTCTGAAGTACTTGATACTTGTACTTGAAAAAAGTACTTCAAGTACAGAAAAGTACTTGAAATTTTCAAGCACAGTACTTCAAGTACTTGAAAAATTTAAATACAATACTTGAAATACTTTTGAAGTACTTTGTACTTGCAAGTGCTGCACTTCAAGTACCTGCAAGTACCGAGTACTTTCAAGTACTGCCCAGCTCTAAAATTGAAGTTTCTTTTTCTTCCTTTTTTATTTTTTTATTTTAGCCTCCTCAGTAAGGAAAACTCGTGAATGGAAAAAAATCTTGGACTATTTAAAAAAAACATAGTTGAAATACTTTGAATTCAAAAAAAATTGCAGGATATCCCAATATTAAAGAATCGTTGTGAAATAAGTCACGATTTCCTTTTGTGAGCCGAATATGTATTTTGTTGCATTGTTGAATTTTTCTTTTTCTTTTTCAACGCTCAACTCGAAGAGTATATATATGATATATACACAGACAGAGATATACAGATGTAATGAATCGAGATGATCGATTAAAGCGTGATTTTCATACTGTACACGATAAATAAATAATAATGACGCTCGTGTTTGCGATAGTGGGAAATATTTTCGTCTACGAAAAGATCCCCTCGAGTCAAACCGCAGAAACAAGGTCATTGAAAATATCCTCGGTGTTATCAAAGAGTCTCATAATTGAACGAGGGCCGATGAGAATCACGAGCAAACGCGAATATCGCGCCTCGAATGATCGGCAGCGCCCTCTTCTTTTTTCACGCACTTGAAAATCCGAACGTCTGAACGAAAAATCGACGAATATATTTATTTTACAGAAAAAAAATCGAAAAAAACGTCGCCAGTGATTGGTAAATAATTTGGAACTTCCTCAATCGCTTGAAAAAAATATTCACCCAACACTGTCAAGATTTTTCAAATTTTTCATTCAATTAATTTGTCGCTTTTCCGTTGAGCGTTCGGAACTTCGAGCGCCATTTTTTCTCCCCTCTTTAAAATTACATAAATTACGTGGATATTGCCTACTTTTGTTTAACAATAACAATTCGTTACTAATCATTCACGCGAGCGGCTCATTCTCGTCATTTCAAAATTTAACGGACAATTTTTGAATCGACACAGCGAAAATAACGTAAATCGTGTTCGAATAATGAAAATTCCGTCGAAGCCAGTTTTCGTCGCGAAATTTTACTGAAAATGTCTCTAATATTTCCGAAAAGTATCCGAAATTTTGCGACGGAAATCAGAAATTCAACGTTGATTTTCTACTCGGACGTGATTTTGTTTTTTTCACCTCTGTCGTTATAATTATTGAGTCTGTGAAAAAAATGGCCGCTTTCTCGTTTCAATCGCGATTATGATAATTGTACTAGTAATTATGGTGATTCTTTTTTTTTTTTTGCGTTGAACGTGTTCATCTTCCCTCCCGGTTTTGTTCGGTGAGATTCGAACAGCACCATTTCCAATCCAATCGTCGATCCTCACCGAATCTCGCCTCTGAACGTTCGTCACTTTACTTCGAAGCCTGCTCGATGTAAGCGATCAGATCGGCGCGCTCTTGAGGCTTCTTCAAACCGGCGAACACCATTTTCGTACCCGGAATATATTTCTTCGGATTCTCGAGATACTCGAAAAGCGTGTCCTTGTTCCAGGTGATGCCTGTTGAGCATTTATTACAATATTATTTATTGGCAGATTCATTCGTAATCTTCAATTATCGATAATTATCGTTAAATTCGTCGATCGACGATCGATAATCCAAAATTCCATCTAAAAATGAAATGAAGATTAATTATAAATTTTCATTATCGTGAAGTTTGTCGATCGACGATCGATAATCCAAAATTCCATAATATAGTGGAATGAAGATAGTTGATTATTAATTTTTAAATAATAGGTATGTTGATTGAATTCACAATCGCACCTTTCGCTTTGTTTGCATCCGTGTAAGAGAAGCCCGGAGCTTGGCCCGTCTTTCTGCCAACAATACCGTGCAAATTCGGGCCGACCTTGTGCTTTCCACCAGCCTCGATGGTGTGACATTGTGCGCATCTCTGAACAAACACCTAAAAAAAACAAAAAAAAAATCATGAAAGAGTCTTATTTAAAACAGTATTCTGGTCTAGAGACATTTTGAGCGTTTCGTCGAGCTCGATAAAAAAAACATTTTTCCATTCTTTTTTTATACAAATTTATTAATATTTTGACAATAAACAACGAACAAATCTTTCTAGTCACCCGATATAAAATTTAAAAAACGAGTATATATTCTTAAAGGTCTAAATTTTAAGTAAAATTGATTTTTTCAAAATTTTAGACCAGAATACTCCCTTAACAAATTTATTTCTTTCAGCGATTTAAAAATGAGATTTAAACAGAACGCTTCGTATGAAATCGCGGAGTTTCTTTCAAATTAACAGCCGGTATGAACGATTTTTTTTTGAATTACAACCACTGACACACGACCTTGAGATAATTCTAGAGAACTTCTTTACCGTGCTTCGGTAACGACGCGCTCCAAAATGGCGCCACGTTCGCACCGAACATGGCGTCACTCAGACGCATTTCTTCGTGCAATTATTAAACGCTAAAACAATTTTTATTACCTTCTTTCCCTTCTCAGCATCTCCAGCTGGTACACCCATGTTTATCGAGTTTTTCTGAAAAGAAACAAAAAAAGTGTTAAATTATAACATTAACGTTGTGGGAAACTTGATTTTTAAAAAATTCTTAACCTTAAAAAAATCACATGGGACTCTTCAAACAGTCCCAAGTATTTTATTAGGCGTAACACTGTTTCCTAAAATTTTTGTTGAATCTTTGAATCACGGTAAAAACTAATTTTTTTGAAATATTAAAAATATCTAAAAAAAAAAATCATAGAATATTCGAGAGATTGCTCGACATTGAACATTGACCCTTTCAGCAAGGAATACCCCCTATATATATAATGTCTCGAGACGCTGCCGTGTCCCTTGATATAGCGTCAAAATACTTGGCTATTATAGATCATTGATTATCAATGCGATAAATAATCCCGAGCATAATTTTATCTAATTTTTAATTATCAACGTATTCACGAGTCTCTGGCGCATAAATATAAAGGGATTCCCAGAGACGAGTCTCGAAGATGATATATAAAAAAACGTGACATTGGAAGATCGAGAATGATCGAGCGAGGAAAAAAAGCGCGCGCGCAATCTCTCATCGCCCCTTTGTCTCGCGTACGTCAGAATATACTTCATAGCTTATCTAACTCTGGAATTTCTCAAACCCTCGCTATATGTATAAACTATACATATAGATGCGTATGTCGTCAAATTTCACGCGCCTGCGCCCTCGCCGCGACGATCCACACATCCCAAATTGTCTGTGCTTCCCGTGATAAAGCCTCTGTGATAATAATGTATGTCACGAGCGTCACGAGTCTGCACTCAGCTGTCAAGTGCACGATTTTTTAAATTTCTTCACTCGCAAGGTCAATCCCCGCCGAAAATGTGACGAGCACGTCTCGAGCCACGAGATATCGCGTGCTTTTGCCCTAAATTGGCTCTAATCCAAAAAGTTTCGGCCTTTTGAGACGTCTTTAAAAAAAAAACCCCCCTGATTTACGGAAGAGAAAAAAAAGACGTCAGATGTCTGTGTAGCAATCTTATAATGCAATTGTCGGTAAAAGATGGGCGCGTGATATATTAGAACAGTCGAAATCGAGGCACTGGCTCAGGGCCAGGCAACGTTACATAATGCTTCTAGCTCATCTTTTTGTCAATTGATTTTTTTTTCTAATTTTTCATGGTTTCAAATACGATTTGAATTACGAAAAACCGTTGAATCATTCGGAATTTAATTTCCACGAGTGAATTATTGCATTGACACGTGTTCGAATTAAGGGAAAAGAACGTGGGATCAAATCTCTGTTCTCACGAACGACGACACATTATTCCACGCCTTAAAACACATCCGGCGAATTCCTCGTCTATTTCAATGTATTTCTATTTATCGCACTCCACTTTCACACTTTTTTTCTCTTACCTTCTGCACGAAGAAGCTGCGCGTGTAATTACTGAGAGTGTGTTCTGACCGTCGACCGTGGAATAAACTCTGCGATCGATCCTTGAACGCTTCGAACCCCTAGACAAGCTATATATATATATATATATTGCAAACAATTTCAAAGGCTGATGCAATGGCGCTCTGTCGAGAAAGAAAATTGGCAACGCCGCGAGGAAAGAAGAGTTTCAAAATTATCGGACAGATGGCGCCACTCGTGAATATCGGGCTCTTTATTAGCGACTGTCGGTATTGTAGAGTCTCAGTTATCGACGAAAATTGGCGCGAAATCTTGAAGAGCGAATAGCGTATCTGATCTTTACGTTTGATTAACTGAATGATTTGTTCTAATATCAACTTTATTTACCATTTCAGAAAAGCGATGTGTGACCAAAAATCAACACGAGCTTTGTCGATAAACGGTTTTTTCCGCTACTAATGACGACACTTCCGGTCTTGTGCAGTTGATTTCCGGTCCAGCCCGGCTTCACATTCTTTCTCTCCCCCCGCGACCGATTGTTTACGTTTCCGATATTTTTTCCTACGCAGTAACACGTTAACGGTAAGAACTATTTATTTAAAAAAATGATAAACACTTTTTAAGATTATTATTGATACTTGAGAACTCGATATTGAGAAAATCTTTCTATATGATAATTCTGATGGTTTCTTTGTCTCGAACAAAGCAAAAAAATGCCGGAAGATGTTGATGCGGAGAGAAGGGAGAAAGCTCTCAAGAGTTTCCTTTGTTTTCTCTACGTGGGAAAGGGATACCCTTATTACGAGGCAAAACCATGGAACGATGATGATTTTTATTCCAATGGAGAACAAATGCGACCTGTGGAACTTCTTGCTGCAAATGAAAAGACAGAGTTGGTACCCATCGACAAAATAAAATTGGTAATTATTACATTGCTGTAAAAATTTATACAAATATAATTTATATAATTAATAATTATAAAATTATATAATATATAATTAATAATTGTATATATAATTTATTGATACAAATGTAATCTACCGCTAATTACAATTTTTCACTCTGGAAAAAAAGCGTAAATACTTAAGTAATTATTACATCGTAATTCTCAACATTATTTGGAACCATACAAATATACCGTTGATTACGATTACACCGTTTGGAACAAAAAGCTCACATATCGATGTTATTATTACATCGTAATGATCATTGAAAATATTCATCATTGGATTCTTCTTTCAAAAATTAGGCGATGGATTCAAAACTGGTCCCCAGACAAGAAACTCTGATGTTCGCTCTGGCAATGTGCGCAAGGCAAAAAAAAAGCGAAAAATTACGCAACGCCGCTTACTACTTTCTTCAGGAGCATTGCAAGACGTGGAACGAAATTGTGCTATTCGTTAAATTTGCCACCTACTTGTGCAAAATGGAGGTATCAGTGAGAGAGAAAGAGGGAAGAACCATCGGATGGGGTCGGGGTTGGAAAAATGCGATAAACAAATGGTATCTGAAGCACAGTGCTCAAAATCTCGCAGATTTGGTAACTCGATACAAGAGTCGACACGGATGGACTCACAAGGATATTCTCAGGCTTTCGCATCTCGATTATCAGAGCATCGAGGGTGAGATTTTCTTGTTTTTATTCTCATTCTGCACATTTTCAATTTGCCCTAAAAAAAAAGCTTGAAGAATCGTCATTTTTTTGGAAAAAAATCAGGATAAAATTTTGCTTCCTCATAAAGGAAGCTTTGTTTTTGTGAAAAAAAATTTTTTCGCAATTTTTATGCCAATATGTTCAAAATGTTCTAAAACATCGAGAAAACATATTTAGAAAAAATATCCGGATGGATGTGTGTGCGCGCGCGCGTGCGTGTGTGTGTGTGTGTGTGTATCCTGAGTTTCAGATGTAAATAATTAATAACTCGAAAACGCTTCGAGATATTAAGCTAAAATTTGGCACACTTGTCGAGCACGAATTGCTCTTCATTATGAAAAAAAAAATTGTTTTAATTATAACGGTTGTTCAGATTTTATCGACTTTTTTCGTTTTTGCAAGAATGGCGTAAACGCTCTAACCTCTGCAATTTTCAAGATATTGCACTCAAGCTTTGTACAGAATTAGTATAGCCATTAAGGTTGTTTGGTATTGAACTTGGCGAAAATCCATCGGGGGATTAAAATTTTATGAAATTTTGAATTTTTTGAAAAATAGCCTAAATGCTCTGACTTGTGCAATTTTTAAGACATTGTACTGAAACTTTGCACAGAACTAATATAGCTATTGAATTTGGCAAAAATCCATCGAGGGATTAAAATTTTATGAAATTTTGAATTTTTTGAAAAATAGCGTAAACCCTCTGCTTGTGCAATTTTTAAGATATTGTACTGAAACTTTACACAGAGCTAATATAGCTATCGAGGATGTTCGTTATTAAATTTGGCGAAAATCGATCGAATGATTAAATTTTTATCAAATTTTTAATTTTTATAAAAGAATCGTAAACGCTGTAACTTTTGAAATTTTTTAGATATTGCAATGAAATTTTGTGAAGAGCCAGTATAGCTATCAATGTAATTCGCTATCAAATTTGGCGAAAATCGATCGAATTTGCACATTGATTACTAATGGTTTTCAATAGTTAACAAAGCTTCCTTTATGAGGAAGCTATGTAAACTATGGATAAAAATGAGGAAGCAATGTGCAAATTTCAATTTGCAGGGTTTTTTTTCCATACATGAATTCATTTTTTTCACATTCATATCGTCTCTTGAATATCTGAAATTAACAATTTTTTTTGTAAATTTCCAGTGGAGAAACAAGTTGTGATAAAATACGTGATGTATGGCCTCAAAACAATTTCGGAGGAATTTAGCAAGAATTCCGACGCCAAAAACATACTCTCTTATATTAATCGTGTGGAAAAGTTTCGGGTATGCTCAAATCCGAAAGTCGTTGTGAAGGAATTATCAAAGACTTGTCCATTCGCAATTGATCACGTTCATCCGAAGGCACTGAAGAGTCGAGTTGTGAGTTTCCCGAATTTCCAAAGTCAAAAGTCACGTTCCATGATTCGCTATAAATCATCTTGCAATTTTTAATTCTTTTTCCACAGGTTTGGGCGAGACTCTTGCGAAAAATGGATCTTTCGAGTATTCTCAAGAATATTCCAAGAATGACTAAACTGGGTTTATTGACGAAAGAGTCAGGGTCAATGGAGATTGTCGTCAGAAGTTTGGAGAGCGAGTCTGACATTCAATGGTGCAAAATTATGCCAGCCGATGTTATTCCAATTTTGAATCTGTACGAGAAACCACCTTGTCTGCGTCACCCTTCTAGAGACTTGAAGGTGCCTCCCGAAGAGGAGGAAACCGAGAAGAAGGAGGAAACTGATGATGATGAACAGATTAGGCTAAAATTGTTGGTCCTTGCAGAAAAATTGTTGCAGAAAGAGACACCAACGATCGAGAAGAAGGAGAAAACTAAAAATGATAAGAGAAGACCGAAATCTTCGGTCGTTGCAAACAAATCTGGGACAAACTCATCAAAAGAGACACCAACGACCGAGAAACCGATTTACCGTCCAAAGCCGATAAAACCTCCGAATATGAGAATTCTCGATGCCCTTCGTTCAACTCTGAAAAAAGCGCGGAAGACAGTAAGTTTATATTTATGAGTTATGCGGACAGAAAATAGATTTCGTTTCTGAAGTGAAAAAAAATAGAAAAAATCCTGCAAATTGGACATTAGCACATTGCTCCCTCATCTTAATCCTTTATCCTTTTAACCTATTAATCCTTTATCACAAAGTATGGAGATCAAATTTGGCTTCCTCACAAAGGAAGCTTCGTTAACTATCGAAAAACATAAGTAATCAATGTGCAAATTTGCCAAATTATTTCAAATTTACTTCTTGCCAAATTTGATTTTTGCAAAATTCAATAGCAAACAACCTTGATCACTATTTTCAATGTGTACAAAATTTCAGTAGAATATCTCGTAAATAGCCGAAGTTAGAGTACGCTATTTAAAAAAAAAAACAAAATTTGATAAAATTTCAACCATTCCATCGATTTTCGCCAAATTTAATAACGAACATCCTCGATAGTTATATTAGCTCCGTGCAAAGTTTCAGTGCAATAACTTAAAAAATGCACAAGTTGGAGCGTTTACGCTATTTTTCAAAAAATTAAATGTTTCGTAAAATTTTAATCCCTCGATGGATTTCCGCCAAATTCAAGCTATACCAGTTCCTTACAAAGTTTCACTGCAATATCTTGAAAATTGTACAAGTTAGAGCGTTTGCGCTATTTTTCGAAAAATTCAAAATTTGATAAAAATTTAATCTTTCGATCGATTTTTGTCACATTCAATACCAAACAACTTTAATAGCTATACAAATTCTGTACAAAGTTCGAGTGCAATATCTTGAAGATTACAGAAGTTAGAGCGTTTACGCCGTTGTTGCAAAAACGAAAAAAATCGATAAAATCTGAACACCCGTTGGAATTAAAACCAAAATTTTTCATAATGAAGGGCAATTAGTGCTGGACAGGTGTTCCAAATTTCAACTCGATATCTCGAAGCGTTCTTGAGTTATTAATTATTTACATCAGAAACTCAGGATGCACACACACACACACACACACACATATCCAACCGCACATTTTTTCTAAATATGATTTCTCGGTTTTGGGACCTTTTGAACACATTGGCATAAAAATCTTTAAAAAAAATTTGTCACGAAAACAAAGCTTCAGTGATCGGCAAAATCGATATTTTCGTCAATTTAATTACCGCTAATTACTCTGTGTTAGAAAATTTTATAATTGTTCCAATAAATATTACTCATTATTAAGGCACTCAGTAATTAGGCAGTAAGATATTTCTAAATATTCGAGAATTCGATAATTCATGGTCGATTATTATCCAATAATCCTATAACTTGTAATTTAGATCAAATAATTACTCAATAACCAAGTAATTGAAATTCTCTTATGAATTACTGATTTTAAAAAAAATTAGATAATTGTTCCTTCTAATTATTAATTATCCAAGTAATTAAATACTTTAGTACTCTACTTACTATTTTTTTATGAAATTAGTTAATAATTCTTTGCAATTATTAATTATTCGAATAATTGATAATTGAAATAGTTCAATTACTAATTACTTGAATAATTAGTAATTTAGATATATACATTACTAATTATTCAAATAATCAATAATTGACATAATTCAATTATAAATTACTCTAATAATTAGTAATTAAAATAATTCAATTACCAAATAATTTAATGATAAGTATTTTAAAGAATACGATTACTAATTTTTCTAATAATGAATAATGCAAAGAATACGCATATTCAATATCTAAATAATTCGTAGTATTGGCCTATAAATTACTGATTATCGAAATACCTAAAAAAAATAATGGATGATAATATTAATTTTGTGAATAACGATTAATTAAAAATCTAAAAAAAAATTTTCGCCGATCACTGCAAAACTTCCTTTATCAGGAAGCAAAATGGATATTCCATCACCTTTCTATTTTATTTTATGGCAAATTTAATTCCTCAATATTAATTTTATGAAAAAAAAATTATCTCTCGTTTCAGGACATAACAGGATCTGGAAAAAGAAGGTATCTCGTAGCCATGAGAGCTCCAGCATGGAACGGTAATGATTTATGCGCCGAAGCGGGTCTCTCCATTGCTCTTCCGCTTTTGCATCGAGATCCAAATTGTGTCACGATCGAAGATGACACAATAACAGACGACAAAGATAACGTTTCGACGGGGGCTTCTAACTCCGAAAACATGGAAAAGGATATGTTCCATACTTCCTTCTTGGACGAACTGAAAAGCATGGAAATTTTTTCTAATGACGAGGATTTGCAGAAGCAAGTTCGTTTACTCGAAAAGAGTTTGAAGGAGAAACTCCGTAAAATCGAAATTGATAATTCCGTAACTCGTAAAATCGAAACTGATAAATCCGTAACTCGTAAAATCGAAGTTGATAATTCCGTAATTCGTAAAATCGAAGTTGATAATTCCGTAATTCGTGATACCGAGTACGAAGTAACGATATTCCTTCACGAGCCAAGTCGTGCCCTTGGAGAACCTGTTGCAATAACCAAGGATATGGATTACGACGAGGCGTTGAAAGTATTGTTGGTAGTAAATCGCGACTCAATGCCAATTTGGAAATCAAAACCTCCATTGGGTCCCTGTAAATGGTCCGTCCAAAACAGGATGAAATACGACGTGTTTATAAATGTCATGAACGAGCCACCAAAAAAAAAGCCAGATGAAGCATTGCTAAAATGGAAAGAAATGGCAAATTCTGTCCGGTGAGTATTTATAACCATTTTTGGCAATCCAATTCCAACTCAAAAATTCCATTCGACCGTAATTTCGGCGTTTTGTGGTGCAAAAGAGGAAATCATGAATGTTTAAACTCAAAATTCCAGAGTTATCAACGTGTTCGTCCCTAAAGGAACCATTGAGTTGAAAAAACAAGATCTTCCGCACGACGCTCTCACGATCAATGGATTCGATCGTCACGTACCTTTTATCATCGAGGCATACGTACGTGGATTATTTTAATTAACGGACCATGAAAGTCCTTTGCATATTTTTCACCAAAAAGCTAAAATTCGAAAAACGCGTGAGTAAATTTTTTCAAGTTCAAAGACTCACACAAATTCGCTATTTTTTATCGTGGTTTGTAATGTTTAATTATTATAATGTCTTACATAACAATATTCGTCTATTAAGATAATTTTGAGTATAGAAAAAATTACAAAGAAACGTTGCAATTTTTTCACATTTTTTACGGTCGTAAATATTTCAGAGAAATAATTTTACGCATCAGTTACCCAAATGGCGAAATAAATCTTATTTTTTCACCTGAATGTCTCGCTTATTTTTTTTTCCAGATCGCTGATTAAGAGCGAACCGAAGATGAAGAAAAAAAAATAGTCCATTTTTTCACCTGAATGTCTCGCTTATTTTTTTTTACAGATCGCTGATTAAGAGCGAACCGAAGATGAAGAAAAAAAAATAGTCCAGTCAAATTGTCGCTAAAAACGCGTATAACTCGATATCTCGAGAACGATTAGTGTTAGGCAAAAAATTGCAGAGACCTTTTCTCTTCTAAATTAAATTTACTAACTTTGTTATCCGAAACTTTTTTTTTAACATCAATATTTTTCAAGTTATTACTTGCGAAAGGCAAAAATTTTCATTTTTCTCTTCCTATTTTTCATTTTTCGCCATTTCCTCCATTTCATTTCACAATTTGACTGGACTAAAAGATTGGAAAGCGATAATAATTATTGAAAAAATGTTTATTATCGTGATACTGATACAATGTCAATCATTCACACACGCAACGAACATTCCGCGTATTGTACACAGTACGATACAGTAATGTTTCATTTTTTTGTTTGTTTAATTAATTCTTCTTTTTTTCAACGGTCTCACTCACATTCTCCCTCGCGCACACGATGAATCACGGGGGGTCGGGGAAGGTGTCGTCGCGTGTCTGGATACAACAAACGATCGGACGACCTTTACAACGATTACGCTTTAATGGAGCCATACAAAATAATTAAAATAAATTAACGGAGAGGAGGCCTTGTTTTTTTGCCGTTATCCTCGTGTTCGAAAAAAAAACGAGGATAAACATCTCGCTCAAATATGTACTTTCGCGAATGACAAAAGTCCATCCTCCTCTCAAACTTTTTTCTTCTCTAAATATTTCTTTTAAACCCGTTCGCGACGCTCGAGTTTGGAAATTCGCGAGTTGCGCTTGTCATTCGCTTGAATCTCAATTTCGACTTGAAATTTGAATTTAATATTACGCCCAGATTGACGATTTACTTCGGAGCGAATTTGATACGCGCGGTGCTCGCGTTTTTTTTTTTCAATACTCGGCGAAAAAGCAAACGTTATAATCAGTCTGTTGAGCGAACGTTTAAATTCGCGTGCGCGTTCGGATTAGGATATTTAATGTTGAGAATGGATTATTTTTCTTCTTTTTTTTTTACAGCTCGTCCTTGAGATCATCTTCCTCGCCACCGGTTGGCGGAACACCGCCGCCGGCGCCTTGATAAAGTTTCGCTATTATCGGCTGGACAATGCCGGAAAGGTCCTTCTTCTGTTTGGCGTATTCCTCGGGTTCGGTGTCCTGATTCTCCTCGAGCCACTTGATCGTCTTCTCGATCGCTTCCTCCATCGTCGTTTTGTCACCGTCGCTGACCTTTCCGCCCAACTTCTCCTTGTCCTCCAGCTGATTCTTCAACGAGTAAGCGTAGGACTCGAGTTCGTTGCGCGCCTCGACGCGTTCCTTGAGCTTCTTGTCGTCGTCGGCGAATTTCTCCGCGTCCTTGATCATCCGCTCAATGTCATCGGGCGTCAAACGGTTCTGATCGTTCGTGATGACGATCTTCTCACGATGTCCGGTGCCCTTGTCCTCGGCGGACACCTGGAGAATGCCGTTGGCGTCGATCTCGAAGGTCACCTCGATTTGGGGGATTCCACGTGGCGCAGGTGGAATTCCAGTAAGGTCGAATTTTCCAAGAAGATGATTGTCCTTTGTCATTGGACGCTCACCCTCGTACACTTGGATCGTGACCGTGTGCTGATTGTCCGAAGCGGTTGAGAATATTTGAGATTTCTTTGTCGGGATAACGGTATTTCTTGGGATGAGCTTCGTCATTACACCGCCAACAGTCTCGATTCCCATTGTCAATGGATTTACGTCCAACAGGACAATCGCGTCCGTGTCCTGTTCACCGGACAATACACCGGCTTGGACAGCTGCGCCGTACGCTACAGCCTCGTCAGGATTGATACCCCTCGATGGCTCTTTACCGTTGAAAAATTCTTTGACCAATTGTTGGACCTTGGGAATACGCGTCGAACCTCCGACGAGAACGATCTCGTCGACGTCCTTCTTGTTCATGTCCGCATCGCTGAGGACCTTTTGCACCGGTTTCAATGTACTACGGAATAGTTCCATGTTCAATTCCTCGAATTTCGCTCTGGTCAGCGTCTCGGAGAAATCGTCGTTCTCGTAGAAAGATTCGATCTCGATTCTCACCTAAGATAGAATTTAGAAAAAAAAATTCGGATTAGATACTTTGGAAATTTGAAGGCGTGGGAGGTTGACCGTAATTTTGCTTCATTGTCTTTAATCGTGAGAATATATAGTTTTGGGCAGGGTTTCCAAATAATGCATTACTCTTTTTAATGCATTTACATTTTCAATAACCATTAAATGTTAATGGTTAATGGAAATGATTTCCATTAACCTACTTCAAGCGTGTTGGGACCAAAACCGCTAAGAATAGCTGAATAATCGATTACGACCATTTTAATTACATTAAATGTCAACAGTCGAAGGAAATAATCTCCCTTAGCCACTAACATTAAATGATTTGTGGAAATTATTTTCATTAACCATCAATACGTAATGGTTAATGGAGATAATTTTCATTAACCATTAACTCTTATTGATAATGGAAAATAACTTCCATTAACCATTAACATTTATTGATTAATGGAAATTATTTCCATTAATCATTTAATGTTATTGGTTAGTGGAAATTATTTTCATCAACCATTAACATTTAATGGTTAATGGGAATCATTTCCATTAGCCATTAAATTTTAATGGTTAATGGTTAATGAAAATAATTTAATGATTAATGGAAATTATTTCCATCAATCATTTAATGTTATTGGTTAGTGGAAATTATTTTCATTAACCGTCAACACGTAATGGTGAATGAAGATAATTTTCATTAAGCATTAACTCTTTTTGATAAACGAAAATAACTTCCATTAATCATTTAATGTTATTGGTTAGTGGAAATTATTTTCCTTAACCATTAACACTTAATGGTTAATGAAAATAATTTCCATCAACCATTAAATGTTAATGGTTATAAAAATAATTCCCATTGACCATTAAGATTTAATGATTAATGGAAACTACTTCCATTAGCCATTAAAAAAGTACTGATTAAGTGCATTAGTCTTTCATTACCAATTTCGCAACCCTGGTTTTGGGATCTGGTCTGAGCAAAAAGAAGAAACATTGAGAAGAAATGAAAAAAAAAGTTGTTGAAGTACCTGATGACTGGAACTGAGCGCTCTCTTTGCTTTCTCGACTTCACGACGCAATTTCTGCACCGCCCTGTTGTCCTTTCTGATGTCCTTGCCCTTCTTCTTCTTGTACAATTTGATAAAGTGATTCATGACTTGCTGATCGAAATCTTCACCTCCCAAATGCGTGTCTCCGTTGGTCGCAACGACCTCGAATACGCCGTTGTCGATGGTCAAGAGACTGACGTCGAAGGTACCACCGCCAAGATCGAATACGAGAACATTTTTTTCACCGTCTTTCTTGTCAAGACCGTAAGCAATTGCTGCGGCGGTTGGCTCGTTTATGATTCTCATGACATTGAGACCAGCAATGACACCAGCGTCTTTGGTCGCTTGTCTCTGTGCGTCGTTGAAATAAGCCGGCACAGTTACAACGGCGTGAGTTACTTTTTTACCGAGATAAGCTTCAGCGGTTTCCTTCATCTTGCCCAAAACCATGGCGGAAATTTGCTCCGGTGCGAATGTCGTATCACCCGTGCTCGTCTTTACTCTTATGTGTGGTTTCTTGTTTTTCTCGATGACCTCGAACGGGAAGTACTTAACGTCACTCTGCACCGTCGGATCCGCCCATTCACGTCCGATGAGACGCTTCGCATCGAATACCGTGTTTTCCGGATTCGTCGTCAGCTGATTCTTCGCTGCGTCACCGATCAAACGCTCGCCCTCAGCTGTGAAAGCAACGTAGGACGGCGTTATACGATTTCCCTGGTCATTGGCGATGATCTCGACCCGACCGTTTTTGTAGACACCAACGCTGCAATAATTTTGGGTAAAAAATAATTATCAGCATAATTATGAATCAATCGGTTTTACTCCCTCCTCCTCTGACTCGCACTATTTTCTAACTTCTGTCATTTTCAAGGTAATATATCAAATATTTCAAATTTTTCCAAAAAATTAGTATTTAGCGACAAAATATTTCGAATTTTTCCAAAAAAATTCGTAATTCACGAAAAAATATTACCAAGTTTCTTTCTAAATATAGTCATTGGTAAGGAAGATATCATTAATTAATTAATTTTTTTTTAAATAGTAATTTGTAGAAAAGTATTGTGTGTATTTACATACCTGTTTGTACGTATTGAGTCATAGTTATAAGCTCAAACAACTCTATTAAAAAAGTTATTTTATTTTTTATAATGACTAGATCTTTTGAATATTTTGCACAATAGTATTTATTGTATCGAATTTCATATGATATCACATAAGCTGTTATTAATACGAATATTTAATCAGTACTCAGTAAAAAATGCATTGGTAATTTTTTACTTATTTATTACTTTTTCTAAAATTAATACAACATTTCTCAACAAATTATTGATTTTTTTGGTTATTCAGCAATATCTTTCTCGCTAAATACTGATTCTTGGAAAAAAATTAGTAATATGTTACCGCTAATTACTAATGTTAAAAAAAAATTGTAACATCTTTTTGCTAATTATCAATTTTTCGAAAAAATTGGATAATAAAAATAAATAGATTTTTTTTGCCGATCACTGTTATTAAATTTGGCTTGGTTATTAAAAATCGATCGAATGATTAAAATGTTGTCAAGTTTTGATTTTTTTGAAAAATGGCGTAAATCCTCTAATTTCAGTTATTTGCAAGATATTGTACTGAAATTTTGTACATATTCAAAATAGTGATCAAGGTTGTTCACTATTGAATTTGGCAAGAGGCAAATTTGAAAGAATTTGGCAAATTTGCACATTGATCATTCATATTTTTCAATAGTTAACAATGCTTCGTCACAATGCGAAGCTATGTGATCTATGGATGAAGATGATGAAACAATATGAAAAATATAAAAAATGTCCAATTTTTAGGATTTTTCCTAAAAAGTAATGCTTACCAAGAATACGTTGTTCCAAGATCGATTCCAATGACCGTTCCGATGTCTTCTTTCTCCTTTTTCTCCTCCTTGGCGGTAGCTAGAGCCGCTACCAGTCCGATTACCATCAGAGCCACTGCTCCCTTCATCTTTTAAACTTCTCTGACAATTTCACCTGCAATGAAGGTAAACAAAATTAAAATTCGTTCAATTTATTCATTGTTATTCAAATTGAAACAGATTCTTCATTGTCTAGCGTATTTGAAAATGAGAACCAGACATTATGCGCCAAAAAGTTTTCTATCTGAATCTTTTGAGTTTCAGAAGAACAGATTCTGCCTAATTTCAATGCAGATGCGGCAGTTGTGTAAAAATTGTAAACAGCAAGGTTTTTTTTGCGGAAAAGTTGAAACATTTCAACGACTGGTGTGACAAAAAAAAACGTTTTTTTCTGATTATAATCAAAATTTAATATATAACCACTAAAATTAACAAATAACTGGAAAAAAGAGAACTTGTAAACCAACGTTACAACGTTATGTTGCCAAGTTACATTGCTCCGAAATAAGGATTTTCCTTAAAACCAACAATCTCCTAAAATTGAAAAACTTCGAAAATTTTAATGAGAAATTCGGAGCATGAAATAGTTGTGAATCTTGTAAATAATTTGGAGTACAAAGTTCAATCCAGAAAGTTCACAGCTGGACAAATGGCAGAAGATTCTTGAAGGCGTGGAAAAAAAAAGTGGACAGGAGGCTTTTTTTTCTCTGGGCATTAGTAGAAAAAATGCGATTTTTTCAATCGATTAATTATATTTGTGAATAATCGGCAAACTCCGAAACCGGGTTTCAAATGGAAAACTCAAAATCCAAATTCGCCCTCAAGGGCAAAATTTCACGCAAATATATCGAATAAGTCAGAGCATGAAAAAAGAAGAATTACGATAGGAAAAGATGCACAAATAAATCGAGAAATTTCACCGAGGGAATGAAAAATTTTATAACGCGTACGGCTGAATCGAGAATCGAGATGCGTATGCATCTTTCAACGAGACGTGGCAATTCGGAGCACGACGAGCGTTTTTCCTTTTTCACAAGCCGATGAAATCGCACTTTCACACGATTGAAGAAAAAAAAACGTGAGAAAATTAAAAAACGAGAATAAACGAACTTGTATTTTACTTACCAAACGTAATATCGTGGATTTTTCGCTGAGCGAATAATAATCACCGACTTGTCACAATCCGCAACGAATGTCTGTTCTCTGTCAAGTTCCGGAAACGACTGACTGTCGTGGTGTGCGAGCGCCGGATATATGAACGGGATAAATCCGTCGTGGCCGAGCGCGATTGGTCGAGAGTGGCTCCTGAAAATGAAAAGCTCGACGGCGATTGGACGTCGCGCGGAGAGTTGGCCGCCTCTGATTGGCCCACGTTGCGGTGAAGGCGCCAGCGAGAATGTTCTCGATTTGACTCGCTTCTCGCGGTGGATAATCTCTCTCGTACCACGTAGAAATTTCGTGGGGTTCTCGGAGGTGATACACGTCATGTTTTTTCACTTCAATGATATTGGTACATTTGATAAACGTCTGTGGCGATTAAAAGCGACACGAGGCAACAAAAAATTGTGGATCAATGTTTCAATAAGGACAAAATTTCGAATAAACGGAGGGCGCGAAAATATAGGAATAAATGGGTGCAGCTGCAGATAAGGAAGATTACCTTTTAAGGGATATAATCGCACGGCCCTGGCGCACCTTTACGCGTGCGTTCACCGCAATCCCTTTTGAACGTACAATAATATAACGGGATTTTTTCGTAATCATCGAGCCGATGAATTCCTCCGTTACTCAAACAAAAATTCACATATTTCATGCATAACAGATGTGAGCTTCATCTTCAATCATTGAAAAAGAATCAAACTTTATTGCCCAATATTTTTACACAAACATTATATTTTTTCTGATGCAGCTAAATTTGCTGGAAGTATAGCACATCTTTATTTTAATTGTAATCTAAATTTGCTATTTTAATTTAATTCCCATCACACGAAATATATAACAAACGTGCAACAATATTCTTTGCAATTTTTTTTTAACATTAGACCACGACTCTGTGGTAAATATTACATGAGAAACATAATTTTTTTTGTATTTTTTGTATATTCCCTTATCCATAGATTAAAACATTTGGCAGAACAAAATTTAGAATAAAATCTCTCTTAAAATAGTGTCTATGTTGTAAAAAAAAATCTCAAACAATTTCACTGGGAAATACAATTACAAACATTCTTTTCCTTCCACCTGACTTAAGTACACACAATGCAATAACATTTTTTTTTGTAGTGAAACTCGAAAGTGAGATAGAAAAAAAAATTGAAACTGCATCTAAAAATGAAAAAAAGTTCACAATGTAATCGGAAAAACGAAAACGCTTCTCATTGCATTACAATTGTGCTTAGAATATATTTCGTATGCAGAGTTGCGAAATTTTTAATGAAAAAGTAATGCATTAACCATTACTTTTTTAATGGCTAATGAAATTAATTTCCATTAACCATTAACCATTAAAATTTAATGGTTAATGGAAATTATTTTCATCGACCATTAAAAAAGTAATGGTTAATGGAAATTATTTTCATCGACCACAAAAATTAAATGGTTAATGGATATTATTTTCATTAACCATTTAAATTATGTTCATTAACCATTAAATGTTAATGGTTAATGAAAATGCAATTGCATTAAAAAAAGTAATGCATTATTTGCAACCCCGCCCATTACAATGTAGTGTGTAATAGAACAAATTTCCATTACCCATTGCAATGTAATGTGTAATGGACAAAACTTTGATTGCCATTTTGGGAATGGAAAAATATAGATGATAAAATTATTGCAATTTTGCATTACATTTTATTGACTTAGGACTTAGATTTCCACCTTAAATTCTAAAAAGCATCTACATTATAATTCTAAAAATCTAAGTCCTATGTCAATAAAATGTAATGCAAAACCGAGATAATTTATTCATCTATATTTTTCCATTCCCAAAATCGCAATCAAAGTTTTGTCTATTACACATTACATTGCAGTGGGTAATGGACATTTGTTCTATTACACACTACATTGTAATGGGCACGGTTGCAAATAATGCAATTGCGTTAAAAAAAGTAATGCATTATTTGCAACCATTAACCATTAAATTTTAATGGTTAATGAAAATAATTTCCATCAACCATTAAATTTGGATGGTTGATGAAAATAATTTTAATGATTCATGAAAATAATTTCCGTAACCATTAAATTTTAATGGTTAATGAAAATAATTTCCATTGACCATTAAATTTTAATGGTTAATGAAAATTATTTCCAATAACCATTAAACGTTAATGGTTAATGAAAATGGAAATGCGTTAAAAAAAGTAATGCATTATTTGCAACCCTGTTGGTATGTTTCGCAGATTCAAAATTTGCTCTTTGGTTGCAGCATATCGAGAATGAGAGGTGCGAAATACGTTATTATGCAATCGGCACCGGCGCGTCTCATCGATAGTAAAACTTCGTTGAGAACGTTTTCCAGATTAATCGCACCGTTATTCGCGCCGTGATAGAGCATCGCGTATTCTCCGGATACTTGATAAACGAACATCGGATATTCGGGATGCGCGTCCTTGGTGAGACGAACGATGTCCAGATAAGCGAGACCCGGCTTGACCATCAGCATATCGGCGCCTTCGGCTACGTCGCGAGCCTTTGAAACAAAAAAAAATCGAAAAATTCAAATTTCACTATTTTTACAATGGAAATTGCACGAAATTCGTGACTATTTTTGTACCGCTGCTCTGGAAGCGAGTCCGATGCTTCCCGGTGGCAGTTGATAACACTTTCGATCGCCAAATTTCGGCGCGGATTTTGAGGCATCGCGAAACGGTCCGTAAAATCCGGAGGCAAATTTCACCGCGTAAGAGAGAACCGCGACACGATTCGCCAGTCCATTTTCAGCGAGGTCTCTCTTTATCGCCGCAATTCTACCGTCCATCATGTCCGAAGGTGCGACAATGTGAGCTCCTGCAAAAAAAAAAAAAAAATCATTCGTACATTTACAAAGACTATTCGTATCCAGAGTTGGGAAGCATCAATTACATTTTCAATTAAATTACATATTTCATTACATATCATGTTGAGCCATGTAATTGAATTGGATTCAATTGCTAATTATTGATTACATTTTTAATTCAATTACATATTTAATTATATATCATGTTGAGCCATGCAATTGAATTGGATCCAATTGCTAATTATTTCGGTCATCGATCACCGAATGCATTTTAATTACATGTAATTCAGAAGCATATCGTACGATTACTTGTAATTGATGCTAGAAGTAATATGCAATTACTTGTAATTGATGCTCAAAGTAATTCAATTACCTATAATCGATGCTCGAAAAACTTGATGTAATTGAAAATACAGAAGCGCTTCGAACGTTTCAATGTTACACTCTGAAGATGGTTTTCTATGACACATCAGAACCTTAAAACTAATTTAATTCAGCAAAATAATTACATAAATCGCGATTTTTTTGAAAATTTTTCATGTTTTAGTATTGGTTGAAAGAGTCCTCCATCATTTTTTTCAATTCTTTTTGTCCAATCGTTTTCTAGATATCGATTTTTCAAAAATTAGGTTAATTTTTTTTTAAACGTCCATAAATTTTCAACGACTTTTGATAAAGTAATATCGAAAAAAATTGCAAACCGTATTTCTATAAGATTTTCAAGTTATAAAAAGTAACTGCAATGAAAAATCGATAGCTCGAAATTGAAAAAATCATGGAGGCCTCTTTCAATCAATACTAAAACATAAAACATTTTCAAAAAAATCGGGGATGCAAAATGGTGTCCGATTTGCTGTGGAATGTCCCATATATAGTATACAAATACTGGTATTGGAATATTTTGGAGCACGAACGTTTATGAAATTATTGAAACCCAAAAATATTCCAAGATTACATGGATGTAATTTAATTATATTGAACAACTATTTTTTCGGTCATCATTTCGATTTTGATGCTAATTACATCCCGCAATATAATGGAATTCTGTACTAAATACAATGCTGAAAATAATTACCATCAAAATTCAAATTCCATTACAATGCTCAAAATATTTTATGATCGATTAATTTTAATGACAAATTTGCCCAACCCTGTTCGTGTCTCATAATTAGTAGATTTTTAGAATTGATGGTTTTCTTTCATCAGACGGACGAAAAAAGAAACTGGTTCGACAAAGATTTTTTCACATGAACATGAAATATTGGTTAAAAAAATGAATCTACCAGCTTTTGCATAGGAAACAGCGATTTCGGCGATTCTCAGAATGCTGGATTTATTGTTGATAGTTCCATTGGAATTCAAAAGTCCGCAGTGACCGTGCGTCGTGTACGGACACAAGCAAACATCGCAGGCTATAACGAGATCGGGAAACCATCGACGGATGAGAGGTAACGCCTGAATAATGGGATTTCTCGCTGAATCTGCGTTACTTCCTTCCTCATTCTGCGTAAATGATATTCTTATTGATAATTGATCGTCATAATTCTTACAAATTAATAAGTTGGTACGAAAAATTATGCTGTTTGCATAGACAAAGAGTCATTACTTTTTCTTCATCCTTGGTTACGCCAAAAAGAAGCACCGACTGCAAGCCTTTTGCGACGAGAGGCTCCAGCATTATTTTCAATTGATTTATTCCATATCGATAGACTCCGGGCATACTGGCAATCGCATCTTTGGCATCTGGCTCATCTCTGCAAAAACGACAGTTGCAAATTTTCTAGAAAAGTCTATTTTCCTGATCGAGGAAGATTTGTGATAAGGAAACATAGAAATTTTCCATGTCAAAGTTCATTGATATATCTAAAAATGGAAAAAAAGCAGAATAATGCAAGCATTTTACAAGTTATTGTGCTGAATTTTTAAATGTTTGCTTTGCAATATTTTGAACGTGTTGCCAAAATATTTTGAGAAATTGCGATATACATAAACGAAAAAACACCTGAACAAGTTTTTCTCGAGAAATGCTTGAGGAAATAGAAATAACACTGTGACGAGGTCTGCATAATGGAAAAGTGCAAACGTCTGCGCTGCAATTTTTATATTCCATAAAGTAGTTAGGCTTAAGGGAAATCTAACATAACCTCAATTTTTTTTTAACCCATTTTTCTCGGAGACGGTTTGATGGAATAAAAAAAGAAGAGTGGGGTAACCTGCGTAAATAACGTGCCCAGATGGCCTCACAATTCTTTTTTCATTTCATGGAGTGGTTTTCGAAAAAAACGGGTTTCAAAAATTTTGAGGTTATGTTGACCTAAGACCTCAGTTACATCAGAAACTGTGTGTACTTACAGGACGAAAATTGGATACATGAGATTGTTTACGGTAATCTCGACGTTTCTCGATTGCCATTGTCGAAGAAGAGGATGAAATATTCCGCTGTGAAGAGTGTGCCTCGCTTCTGGTTCAGTCATCTTTGCTTGTGGTCCAATTTTTTTTTTCAAGTTCCCCAAAATAAACTCACCTGACACAAAATGGCAGGCGAAATTTTTTGACCGCGGGCTTTGCGCGTTATCGAATTCCTCTCAAAAAATATTCGGGATTCCGTGAGAATTTGATATTCATAGTCATGTTTTTTAATCGTCGTGACATGCAAAAAATTTCGTTTATCTCTCTATGGATGATTTTTTTTTCACGCACCCTCACAGCTGTTCTTCATAGAGATGGAGCGCTCTTTGGGGTTGAAACAGGTTGAAATTATAGTCACCCACTATTTTTTTTATGAGTATTGAAATATTCAAGAGTTGGATGACGTTGAATTCACGTATTTCCTGATAAATTCAAATTTGTTTAAAGGAAGTGAGGAAACGAGATACAAACAAATATGGCCGACAAAAGTTGCATTCGTTTTAGACGCTTACGCGCTTTCAGCACGTATGTATAGATATACATCGACGTATAAAATGCTACAGGATGTGGCGCTCTCAAGCGCGTAAGCTTCCAAAATGAATGCAGCGTTTAGTTACGAAAAGTTTACTTAGATGGCGGTAGAAGCGCGCCCCGCGAAAATTTAAATATCCATAATAATAAAACCCTGCAGTATGCCATATTTTTGGAAAATACGAAGTCCGACCAGTCCCGATACTTAGGATTACTAAAGATAAGTTACTTGGGACTGAGGCTGGATGGAAAATGTTTTTCTATTTTTTAAAAATATTTTACTTACGAAAATACATTGTGTATATTTTTTTCATAACAGATATTTTTATATTATATATTTTTAAAATGTACATGTGTATAGAAACAACAGCCATAAGTTAAAAAATGTTTTACGTTATTGATTCCAGAACATGGCAGTTACTGACAATTAGCATTAAGACTAATGTTTCAGAATCAGACTTTTCTTCATTCATTGGCGCTTTTGATTATCAAAAGCAATTCGTTATTTTAAAAAAACTTACTTTTGTTTCTTATTGCTCATCTTCACAGCAGAAAATTGCTCGATTTCTATGTTTATGCCCATTTCTTTTTCTTTTCAAACACGCGCAAGCGGTGCGTGAATTTCGGCGTTCACTTCTGTCGCGAGTTGTTCCGAAACGTTTGATACAGTGGAAATTCGTCTTTCAGGATTTTCCAGAGAGTCTGTAAAATTTATTGCTCCCATGAAATTTTCCACCACCGAAACAAGATTGAATGATATATTAGAAATTCAGCTTACCGGCGCACTCGGGTTCGCACTGAAGAATTTTTTTCTGGGCCCGTTGAAATTCCGCGAGATTTATATCCAGGAGAGACATACCAAAAATCCAGTATCCCAGAGCAGCTCCGAACACAAGAGCCATGACGATGTAAGCGTTGTAAGTCATTACGGCTAGCATGAGAACGTAGCCTAAAGTCGTGTGAGCGCTCCAATGTAAAATTTCCAAAATCCAGCTGGTCCATTTGTTCCTGCAATATTCTTATTATTTTTCAGAAGGGGCAACAAAAATTACCTCTCAAAATTTAAGCTAACTTCAATTGTACTATTTCAATGTGATTTCAGGGGATTTATAATTTTACTTTATCCAATCTGCATTTTTCAAGATAAAAAAGCTTTCTATAAGCGAAAACTTTTTTTTCATTCTAACAAACTTTATTGTACTTTGAAGATAAAAAAACAGATACTATTTTTAATTTAACAACAAAATATTTACAAATGTGAATCTAATTGAGTTTTTCCAGGAAAAGCCAGAACCAGCAATTTACGAACTTTCACCCTTTAATCATTGCAACAGATAAATTGGCAAAAAGAAATCTACTCGAAGTACCAATTTTTTGCAGAGGTTCCGTTAACTCTAGCTGTCGCTTGTAGCAACAAGGAGGAATTTTCCAAACTACCGGAGGTTCCTAAATTGATAGAAGATACCGTTCTCTGGTGCAACTTAATTTGTAGAATTTTCATGGCTTCATAGACAACGGCGAGCGAAACTAGACCAAAGCAGGTGGCGAGAAGACCCCAACAGGAATGAAGATCATAGCCGGAAATTAGAAAGGACTTGAGATCCGTGCCAAACCAGAACCACATATGCATCTGTTGATACAAAGAGAAGAAAAAAAGTAAGCATTGAAAGTGATCATTTCTTTTTCTCTATTTGCTGAAAATATATATATATATTTTTTTTTCTAGAAAAAGCCTTACCGTTAATACATTTACCTTTTTCTTTTGACTGAAAAAATGCCAAGGATATTGGAGTGTCTGAAGTGATAAGGACAATGTGTATTGACATACTCAAAAACACATTCCCATACAATTATCATTGCAGTACAGATGACCTAGCTTTACCCAAGTTCGTACTGGATACTTTTATCTATAATTAATTCAGTGCAATGGTGCAATATCCCGAATTTTTGTGTGAAAATTTTGACAACACAACTATCCCATTTTTATAAAACGCGTTTTTCTTATTATCAAGTTATTATCCTTTTTTTTTTTAAACAAAGCTGATGAGATATGAATGATTAATAATCACTGCTACAATGCTTCAATTGATCCAGAGATAACTCTTTGTGAGATGAACGAAATAACCCGGTTAAATTCAAAATAATTTATTCCCTGTTTAATAAAACCCATCGGACGGCCAAAAACTTTCATAATAACGTTCATAATCGTATAAAATTGGGATAATTTATGATTTTAGAATCGTTCGAAGCGTCCTAACCTCGTAAACTTGCGAAAGATCAATTATATATATTTAGATGATTCGCTGTGAAACGCGATAAACATAATCAAAGTCGTTGAATTACGACTCGCTAAATTCTATCTAAAACTGCACTGACTGATAAATCATTGTAAATATACAATATCTAACGAGAGAAACAAATTATAATGTATCTCTCCAGTTGACCGCGCGGCCATATTGGATTTCGAAGGTTGCTAGGCAACGAAAGCGCGTGAAAGTCCCGCGAAATTTGAACGCAGACACGAAATCCACGATATTTATTGTCGTAATGATATTTGAATTCATCAAATTTCTCTGAAACGTTCGCATCGCAACGAAGTTGAACGTGTGACGTTTAAAGATCGCACAAATTCATTTTTAGCTGAACTTATTACTGTACGACTGTTTATTTCAAATGCTCATGATTGACTATCAAGTATCTTCATATTTTACATATAATTCGACTTTTTTTTTCAATTTTTTAAGAAAAATGTGAAATATTAAATTGTTGCTTCAATTTGGGGGCTCGTGAGTATATTTTGACATAAAATGACAAATACATTCGATGAAAAACCAAAACAGACACTGTGACATCAGCGCCACTGTGCAATGTTGCCAGGTCTGAGAAAATGTACCCAAATTTGAATAAATTAGTGACACCCTGAGGAAATTTTGAAGATTTAAAGAAATTACTTACAAATCTGATGAAATTTTTGAAGATTTAAAGAAATTACATAAAAACTTGAGAAAATTTTGAAAAGTATCACATTTTTTCACACGTATCTTTCCTCTTACTTTATTATCAACTGTTTTGGGATACATTATTGTTTCTGTGAATACCATATTCTTTTTTGCATTGCATCTAGTGGCAACGCATGATGTGTTAACAATAAATTGACCACCGAATCAGTCTCAAAAATTGAGTATTAATTAAAAAGATCTTCAATATTTGGAAGAAATTTGATCAGAGAATTTGAAGATTTTCATTTTGCGGATCTGGCAACACTGTCGCCACCGCCATCAGAGGCCGCCATTTTGAAATAAAGCCTTGCTGCAAAATCCTTCGGAGAGGAGAGACGACGACGTCTCGTGTGCAGCAGCGATAATCGGTTAATATCCGTGACATAACAATTCGATCGTCGATAATCGTAATTCGACAAATTCGCCTCTTAACGAACGACATAAAATGGATATAACGGACGTGTCAGTCGCATAAACAAAGCTAAAAAATCTATACATGTTTCGGAGATAAAAAATATTTTATATATACATATATATAATATATAGAAGAGTGTGTGTTGCGTCCACCAGGTGGCGGATCAGTGTTCTCTGTCTTGTAATCGCGATTCGAGCGGCACCTACGTCGTTCGAGCCGAGCAAGCGTGGCTAATCGAGGCACCGAAGGTAAGCCGTGCGGGCTGTTTATTTTTGGGTTTTCGCTTAGGCAGCGCGCTCCCAAACACCGGTTTTCCGCTCGAGTAATGCGTTTCCCGGTCGCTTACCGTCCCGAGCCGTGCCCGAGGCGGGTCTGACGAAGGCAGCGATGACCACGGAAACGTAGGTGAAGCTCTCGGGTTCAGAAGGAGAGGCGCGCGCGGGCCGATCCCCGCGCGCGGCCGTCGGGCATTTTGCCCAATATCTCCGCAAAACGAACGTTCCGCAAGTTCAACATCCATTGTCCCCCTCATCGCATCTCTCCTCGACGTCAACCCACTTTTTTCATCTCCGTTCTCCCATTTTCTCATCTTTCTCTCTCGCGCCTCTCTTTTTTCTCCACCTCGAACGTCTGTCGCGGGTGTCACACGCGAAACCACGTGGACGCGCCCCGGAGCGTCCTCTGAGCATCGCTTCCTAACGGAGAAAGGAGCGAAAAAAAGAAGAAAAAAAACCGTTTTTTTATTTTTTGAATTTTACCTTATTCCGATAAAAGCGATCATTAACATTTTTTTCATTCGCCGTTTGTCAAGCGTAACGATACTAACTCTCGTTTACTCTCTCTCCTTTAACGCCATTGCGCCGATGAACTTTTGTTGGGTTTGTTGCGCGTGGATTCAGCATCGGACTCGAGCTAAATTTTTTGTATCTCAATACGCGTTTTTTTTTCTTTGTTGCCGGCGACAGAAAGATGAGCAGCTCCGAGGAGGTATCATGGATCTCTTGGTTCTGCGGTCTTAGAGGCAACGAATTCTTCTGCGAGGTAAGCTCTTTTTTAGTTGCTTTGTTAATTAACATCGTCCATGATTTCGCAAAGTAATTAGGGGAGAGTTTGTTTTTGGAGCGCGGCAAGATGTTTTGCTCGTTTTTTATAAAGCTCTGGGCTTTTCTTCGTCTTTTATAAAGCTCTGTGCTTTTGTTGCGTGTTTTGGGCCTCAATAGTAGTAAAACTTTGAAAAAAGATTTCAATGAATTCTTTACATTCGGCACATGTTTTTGAGGAGGATAAATTTTGTGATTTTTCTGGAATTTGATTCTTCTGGAATTTTGAGATATTTTCTTCGTTTTTGACAAAGCTTTGTGCTTTTCTTGCGCATTTTGGGCCCCAAATAGTTGTGAAACTTTGAAATAGATTTCAATGAATTCTTTACATTCGGCAAATGTTTTTGACGAGGATAAATTTTGTGATTTTTCTGGAATTTGATTCTTCCGGAATTTTGAGATATTTTTTTCGTTTTTGATAAAGCTCTATGCTTTTCTTGCGCATTTTGGGCCTCAAATAGTAGCGAAATTTTGAAAGAAGATTTCAATGAATTCTTTACATTCGGCAAATGTTTTTGACGAGGATAAATTTTGTGATTTTTCTGGAATTTGATTCTTCTGGAATTTTGAGATATTTTCTTCGTTTTTGATAAAGCTTTGTGCTTTTCTTGCGCATTGTGGGCCTTGAATAGTAGTAAAATTTTGAAAAAAGATTTCAATGAATTCTTTACATTAAGCAGATGTTTTTGAGGCGGACCAATGTTGTGATTTGTCTAGAATTTCATTGATTTCCAAAAAAAAAGATAATTCATCTTTCCTTGTTGGAATTTTGCCAAAATCTTGCAAAGTGAAAGTTTACACGTTGCTTTCTCATAATTGCCTTGGAAAATTTTCTTAATACCAGCATAAGCAAAAATATAATAGGTCATAGATCTTAGATTCACTAATTTTCCCAATAGAAATATTGTACAATGCTCCTAATATCTCAATTGAAAAAAACATTTTTTCAAATATGTTTTTTCAGGTCGATGAAGACTATATCCAGGATAAGTTCAATCTCACCGGCCTCAATGAGCAAGTCCCGCACTATCGTCAGGCGCTAGACATGATCCTGGATTTGGAGCCTGGTGAGTCTATATAGTTTCGAGTAATTTACTTCCCTTTGGCACGAATCAGCATGATTCCAATGAAAAATCTTTCCGCGATATGCTTGCAGCATTAGATTGATTCAAAAAAAGCGACTATTTTTTTGTTTTTCGAAATAACATATCAAATACTTGCGGGGAGGTGAAAGAAGATGCCTGTTAGATTGTTAGAAGCAGAGTCTGTAAAATAAATATTTAGAAATGTCTCATCGCAAATTTTTATTTCCCATTTTAATAACTTTAATCTTTTTTCACCTCTCCGAAAGTATTTAATATGTTGTTTCGAAAAACAAAAAATAGTCACTTTTTTTCAATCAGTCAGCATATTTGTGAGCAATTATTAGAAAAAAAAACCATGAAACACCATTTTTTTTATACTGCTGCGATAGTTTTTTGTTCTTCGCAATCAGTAACGTTTTTTCAATAATAATTTTTCATTCGAATCGTGCCCGTTACTGCCAACGAAACTTTATTGATACTTATCTCGACTTATCGTCAGACGACGATCTAGATGACAATCCAAATCAGTCGGATCTCATTGAACAAGCGGCGGAGATGCTTTACGGCCTCATTCACGCGCGTTACATCCTCACCAATCGAGGTATCGCACAGATGGTCGAGAAATATCAAGCCGGTGATTTTGGACACTGTCCGCGGGTTTATTGCGAGGCACAACCGATGCTGCCGCTCGGACTGAGCGACGTACCCGGCGAAGCGATGGTCAAGTGTTATTGTCCAAAATGCATGGACGTTTATACGCCCAAAAGCTCGAGACATCAACACAACGACGGCGCTTACTTCGGCACTGGATTTCCACACATGCTCTTCATGGTACATCCCGAATATCGACCCAAGCGTGCCGCTAATCAATTTGTACCTAGGTGAGTAGCAACAGGACAAAAAAAAATATATCATTGAGAATTAAGGGCTCATACGCAGAGATGTCCACTAGACTGTTTAAAAAAACCCTGCAAAGTGAAATTTGCACATAGCTTCCTTTAACAGACAGTAGCGATCAAATTTGGCTTCCGCATAAAGGAAGCTTTGTTAACTATTGAAAAATATTAGCAATCAATGTGCAATTTCGATCGATTTTCACCAAATTTGATAGCGAATAACATTGATAGCTATACTGGCTCTTCACAAAATTTCGTTGCAATATCTAAAAAATTTCAAAAGTTATAGCGTTTACGCTTCTTTCATAAAAATTAAAAATGTGATAAAAATTTAATCATTCGATCGATTTTCGCCAAATTTAATACCGAACATCCTCGATAGCTATATTAGCTCTGTGTAAAGTTTCAGTGCAATATCTTAAAAATTGCACGAGTCGGAGCGTTTACGCTATTTTTCAAAAAATTGAAAAATTTCATAAAATTTTAATCCCTCGATGGATTTTTGCCAAATTTAATAGCGAACAACCTCAATAGCTATATTAGCTCTGTGCAAAGTTTCAGTACAATATTTTAAAAATTGCACAAGTTAGAGCGTTTAGGTTATTTTTCAAAAAAATCAAAATTTCATAAAATTTTAATCCCTCGATGGATTTTTGCCTAATTTAATAGCGAACAACCTCGATAGCTATATTAGCTCTGTGCAAAGTTTCAGCACAATATCTTAAAAATTGCACAAGTTAGAGCGTTTAGGTTATTTTTCAAAAAAATCAAAATTTCATAATATTTTAATTCCTCGATGGATTTTCGCCAAATTCAATACCAAACAACCTTAATAGCTATACTAATTCTGTAGAAAGTTTGAGTGCGATATCTTGAAAATTGCAGAGGTTAGAGCGTTTTCGCCATTCTTGCAAAAACGAAAAAAGTCGATAAAATCTGAACACCCGTTATAATTAAAACAATTTTTTTTTCATAATGAAGAGCAATTCGTGCTCGACAAGTGTGCCGAATTTTAGCTCGATATCTCGAAGCGTTTTCGAGCTGTTAATTATTTACATCTGAAATTCAGGACACACACACACACACACACCCGGACATTTTTTCTAAATATGATTTCTCGATGTTCTGGGACATTTTGAACATATTGGCATAAAAATCGCGAAACAAAATTTGTTCACGAAAACAAAGCTTTCTTTATGAGGAAGCAAAAAATCAATTTTTTGAAAATCCTTAAGCTTAAAAAAAATCTTCGCATACTTTTTACGCAATCGCGAATCTTTGCGAGTTTTGTGTATAAAAAAATAAGAGCAATTAAATTTTTTTAAATTTTTTGCTATAATTTTGCTAATTTTGCTAGTTTTTTTTTTAAGTTCCCTAACAATTAATTAAAAAAATACTTGAATCTCGGCTCAATCATAAATTTTCGCGGTATAACGAAATTTTTTGTGTTTTCTTTTGACTTTCACTAAAAAATATGTACTTGTTTCAGATTATACGGGTTCAAGATACATCCTCTAGCTTATCAGATCCAACAACAGTCGGCCTCGACGTTCAAAGCGCCGCTGCGATCATCGCTGTACAATAACGGAAAGCGCTAAAGACATCGTAGTCGTTGATAGCGCTTTGATCGAGCAAAGATCCGACGATAAAGAAAAAGAATGATAAGAGAAAAGGAAAAAAATCACCTGTAAGTTAGACAAAGGACAGAGAGAGGAAGAGAGAGAGAGAGAGCGCGAGAGAGAGAGAGAGAGAGAATTAGAACGAGAGCGCGATAACCCGGAGATACGAGCCCGCTAATTTCATTACTCACCGTTTGCTAATGTCACTCTCGGTTTTTCTTCCCCCCCGCAACCCTTATTACAACCCTCCCTGTTTAGATTCAAAGTAAAATATTATTTTTGTATATCTCTTATCGAGCGTGAACTAATTGTGAACATTTGGGATTCTCGTTTGCGCCAATAATTACTTCGATTTTACGCGATTATTTACATTTTATTGTTAATTATTTTCCCATCTGGCGCTGTGAGTATTCTTTTTTTTTTTTTTTTTTTGCTTGTATCTTCTTCCTTCGGGTCTCACTGCAATAGTATCTGCCGATGGGCGAGATGAGAAGCGATATATAAATTTTATAGTACATAAACGATCGGAGTGTCCTGGACGACTTAATTTCTACGGTAGAGACGATATTCTTTTAATCGAAAAAAAAATGCAAAAGAGAAGAAAAATGATAATGGAGGAAGTGATGAAAAAAAACTAAAGAGAAGGAGAGAGAAAGCGACGCGGTCCCTTGACGTCCAGTTGGACAATGATGAGGGATGAAGAATTAATGAAATAATAGAAACGTAAAAAAAAAAGGGGGAAAAAAACAACAAAACTCACGACAGACAACATATAGAATAATTCATCGTAGCGTATAAGAATTGGGGAGGATTGACGAGAGAACGAGAAGATAACTGCCGAAGTTAGTTGAGCAAAGTGGAATTTGAGGAAGATCTCCCGATCGCTGCCAAGTTAGTTCCTAAAACTTTCTTAGGGAGGAAAAATTACGTGTGGCTTCGCGGAGCTCGTTCGTTAAAAGTGTCGAGTCCAGATCGAATTGTTTCTTTTTTTTTTTTCTTCGAGTCGGTGGATGGTGTATAAATAGAGGAAAAAAAAAACAAAAAAATACGGAACAATATGAAGAAAAAAAAAGTAACGAACTTTGTTTGATAAGCATAATTTATAATCTAACCCGAGTAGATAAAAATGAAGGAAAAAAACGAATTAACCGCGTGGTGAGAGGTCGATAATTGACTTCGATTAACGCGCGATCGATCAGCGAGAACAGCTTTGTGTAGTTTTTAAATGAGAGAGAGAAAGAGATTAAATGAGGGCGTGCGCGAAAGAGAGAAAGAGAGAGAGAGAGAGAGAAAGATAGACATAAGTAAAGATTCGAGAAACACTTATTATATATGGGGATGCCTGTTCGACAGTCAGATATACGATTTTTATTACCCCTCCCTCATGTAGAGATTGCGAACGGCGAATAATCCCGCATCGTGTTGACTCGATTATGGATCGATATAAAAAAAAAAGAAGAAAAAAAAATGGATCATACGAGCTCTCGTATATGATCCTATCCCACGAATTGTTCGTCCATATATATTGTATGTAATCTTTTTTCACTGAGATTCGTGATTCAAGGATCAGTTCGTTCGCTCTAGTTTCCTTGATTACATTCTCGCTGCAGACGCGCGAAGAAGCGAAAGAAGAAATTAAAAAAAAAAAAAGCTGTTCCGGTGTATTGTTCGACTTTTCCCCCCTTGCAATTTCGCATCAACAACAAAAATGAACAACCTGTTTAAGTAAATATTGTGAATCAATATGATCTTTAATTAAAAAAGAAAAAAATACGTTATTATTATTGAAGCACATTGCGACGACTCTCGAATACTCTGAACACTCTTTATTAAGGCGGTATTCTGGTATTTGTCGAACTCGATGAAAAAATATTTTTGCCATTCTTTTTTTACAACGTATTAGACTGATTCAAAGAAGCGACTATTTTTTGTTTTTTCAAAATAATAATTAAATACTTTCGGGCAGAGCTGTACTTCAAGTACAGTACTTTATGTACTTGAATTACTGAACTTGAAAAATTCAAGTACTTTTCTGTACTTGAAGTACTTTTTTTAAGTACAAGTATCAAGTACTTCAGAATGTGTCTTGCTGATGGTTGCATGTGCAAAGCCTTTGAATATGGGTCATTCCATGTCAAATCGACCAATATTTTGAATCGACCCCTTTCGATTTCGATGAAATTTGGTCAGAAGTTTTCTTTTATCATAAAACAAAGTTCTGACAAAGGAAAAAAAAAATTTTCTTTCGAAAATTCAAAATTTCACCATTTTTTCAAGTTTTATTCTTTAAATATTTCTAAAACTATTATAGGTACGAAAAAATCGTTTTGGGTTCATCTTAAAGAGTATACTTGGGGCTACAAAAAAAATATTCCGAAACAAATTTTTGAAAAATGATGAATTTGGAGAATTTTTCAAAATCGTGAAAATCCACGATCAACATTAAATTGTTGGTTTTATTTTTTTATATAACACTTGTACTGATATTAAAAGATGCTGAAATTTTCAGAAATGTGTTTTTTTTTTGTTTCAAAAATATGAATTTTTGAATTTTGGTAAAACTTTTTGTTTACCTCTAAGTTAAGTGAAGTTTATCAATCATGTAATTTTGACTACTGAAAATTAAAAAATTACATGATTGCTCAACTTAAAAAAATTCATATTTTTGAAAAAAAAAAACACCTTTCTGAAAATCTTTCAAGATCTTTTTAAATCAGTACAAGGTATTATATTTAAAAAATTGAACAAAAAATTCGATTTTAATTGTGGATTTTCACGATTTAAAAAAATTCAAAATTCTCCAAATTCATGAAGTTCAAGTACCACCGGTACTTGAACTTCACAGTTTAATATACATATATATTAGACCGTGAATAACTTTTGAAGGAGTTAGTTTATCGTAAAATCATAAGAGACTTTTTTTGTAGAGCGTTCAATTCCCTAGAAGAATACGTATTGTTCGATTCGGTACATTGACTTGGGGCCGAGATATAAAATTTCAAAGTTTGAAAATTTTTTCCTGCGTGGCTCGAATGGGAAATAGAAATTTGCAGTGAGACATATGTAAATATTTATATCAAGAGCTCTGCTTTTAACAGGCATATTTTTTCACCTCCCTGAAAGTATTTAATATGTTATTTCGAAAAACAAAAAATAGTCTCCTTTTTTGAATCGGTCTACAACATATTTATTAATATTTTAGCAATAAACTAAAAAATTAAAATTAAATACATTCTTAAACTTTAAGGTCTAAACTTTGAGAATATGCAAAAAAAAATTTTTTCAAAATTCTAGATCAGCATACCCCCTTAAAGTTACGCCCCGACGTACCGGGCGTAGTCGCTACGTCACTAAAATAGCTATAACTCCGTAAATTATAGAAATTAAAAAACTTCCTTTCGAGGATACATTCTTAAATGTCTAAGCTTTAAGAATATGCAAAAAAACATTAATTTTTTCGAAATTCTAGATCAGAATACCGCCTTTAACATCGTTGCATCTTCCGTACGTTCAAATATTTCCCGCCTCGTGTCACGTGGGAAAAATCCCTACATAAGGTGGTGCCATCTCACCCCCTCGAGGTGAACCTTTGAAATTCAAATCTGGTTACAAAAGACGCGAAAGAACCGGTAAACATCGCCATGTCACAAAAGCAAGCCATAAATACAAGAGAAAGGAAAAATCCAAACATTCGCGTTGAATAGATTTGTATTTTAATAATTTTATAGAATTTTATAGTTCTGCGCGATGTGTTTTTTCGCTCAGCATTTATAATATAGTGGAGCGCGTGTCTTGTGTCTCAATTCTTTAAAATTTGGAATTTACTCCGTATTTTCGTGGATAATGCGAAAAAAATTGCCAATGACAGGTGTTTGATTATGCACTTTGACGGAGCAACGACGAGAGAACGAGATAAAATTGAAAATTCTTCACGCGTCATCTTCGAAATTATCAAATTATCGAAATCTGGAGCGACCAAAAGGTTAGTTTTTCTTCCATCTTTTTTATCCACGATTACTTTCACTTTGACCCAACATTTTATCTTCCCGTAGGAAAGAACGAAGCAATAAGCAATAAAAATGAGCAAAGACATTGAGAATCATTCCTTCAACGAGGGAAACAGTCTGACCGGAAACTCCGGAATGATGCGACTGTCTTCTCTGAAGCCGAACCTTCAGCCGGTTCGCTTAAAACAGATCATGGCCGATTACAGCAGCGACGAGGAGGACAGCGAGGACAGGGGCAAAGATTCCAGCAGCGATTCTGACACGGAAGAAATGCAGCAACTTCCGGAGGATCCCGACGGCCCTTCCAATCTTCAGGAACAATCCGCCGCCGTCGAATCCAAAGCATCGCCATTCTCTGAAATCACGGTGGAAAGTGAGTCCAGCGGCAGATCCGAATCGTCGCAATCTAGGTCAGGAACCAGCGAATTCGAGGAGCGAATGCTGCGTTCGGTATCAAAAAATTTTACGAATAATTTCTCCCTGGAAGATTCCTCGAAGGTCATGAACGAAGGAACCGAATCCCAGGAACTCGTTTCCCAGATTGATCGTTCCGCGAGGAAACCTTTGATCGCGAATCGTCGTTCCAACTTGAGATTAGAAACGCCGGAATGCGCGGCCCCGATCGAGACACCTGCGGTCCAAAAAGAGGATATTCACGAAAATCCTCATCAGCCGTTGACTTGCAAACCTCACGTGATGGAAACGCCCCTGAAGAACAATCCAGTGCCGGGCTCGATGAGACCGACTCCTTCGACCTCGCACAGATGCATATTTCAAACGCCCCAGGGCTCGAAAAATCATCAGGATTACTCCAAGAATCACGCGCAAACGCCGGCAACGATATTCGGCAATTGGTCGCATCATTCTATGATCCAAACGCCTCTGCAGACTCGTTTGACGACGAGCGATTCGTCCAGATCTCAACCGTCCTCTTACACGTCGATTTCCGCCGGAAATCACGATTTGCCGGTTTATCGTGGCAACGAAGAGAAGAGAACGCGAAGGCCACTCGCGGAGACGACGCCATCGAGTCGACAGAGCCAAAACGATAAATTGTCTCAATATAACGTCGAATCGTCCGCTGCGAAAAGCTACGAGACTCGCAGACGCACTTTGGACACGGTTGATGAAAAATCTTCTAGCGAAGCGCCGATGAAGCAAGAATTGAAGGAGAACAGACATCCCCGAACGATCGATAAATCATCAATAGGCGAGGAACCGCTGACGAGAAGCGCTTCCGAAGGTATGCGATCGAGCTCGAAGGAAGGCAACGAAAGTCGTTCCAAAACCCGATTAACGTTCCACTCGACCAACGCACAAGTTTATGAACAACCGGAGAATAATCGCGCTCACAAAACGATGTCGAAGGCCCAGGAAAAAAATAATTTAGCGGAAAGACTGAATAGCGTACCAATTTATGAGCAACCTGATCGTGCTCGCAATCCGGTCGTGCCTGGAAAAGCTCAGGAGAAGGATAGTTTACCGGAAAGACCGAGCGGAGCGCAAATTTACGAGCAACCTGAGAACAATCGCCCTCGCAATGCGACGAAGACCTCAAATGCCCAGGAAAAAAATGCTCCACAGGAAAGACCGAGCAACGTTCAGGCCTCGGTACCGACGAGAGTACGACGCTCGAATTCTCGCCAAGGTCAAACGATGACGGTCAAGGGCAAAGAATATCTTATACTCGGCACTCTCGGCGAAGGAATGAGCGGTCAGGTTCTCAGGGTTCAGGATACCGCGAATCATGACCTACGAGCGATCAAGGTCGTTGATCTCAGTCGTATGGACAAAGATTGTGCGCAGGGTTGCCTCCAAGAAATCTCGATGCTTCACAAGCTTCAGGCACCCTGCATCATCAGGATGTTCGATCAGTTAGTAATTTAATTTTATTCGCCTCATTCAATTTTATTTTTTAAAAAAGACAACAATTTAAAACCGTGTTTTCACGAGAAAATTTGCTCGAGAAAAAATCATCAGGATGTTCGGTCAGTTAGTAATTTTATTTTATTTGCTTCATTCAATTTTATTTTAAAAAAAAGACAACAATTTAAAACCGTGTTTTCATGAGAAAATTTTCTTTGCATTTCGATAAATCTTGAGGAATGTAAATTTAAATGTGTAAGTTTATTTCTACTTTTGGGCTATCAAGCAGTGATCGGCAAAAACAAATTTTAGATTTTTAATTAATCGTTATTCACAAAATTAATATTATCATCCATTATTTTTTGAGGTGTTTCGATAATCAGTAATTCAAAGACCAATACTACGAATTATTTGCATATTGAATATGTGTATTCTTTGAATTATTCATTATTAGACAAATTAGTAATCGTATTCCTTAAAATACTTATCATTAATTTAATTAGTAATTGAATTATTTTAACTACTAATTATTTGAATAATCAGTAATGTATACATCTAAATTACTAATTATTCAAGTAATTAGTAATTTAACTATTTCAATTACCAATTTAAATTTTAAGAGAAATATTGCAAAATTGAAAAAAATACAAAAATCAGTGATCGGCAAAATAAAATTTTAGAATATTAATTAATCGTTATTCACAAAATTAATATTTATCATCCATTATTTTTTGAGGTGTTTCGATAATCAGTAATTCAAAGACCAATACTACGAATTATTTAGATATTGAACATGTGTATCCTTTGAATTATTCATTATTAGAAAAATTAGTAATCGTATTCTTTGAAATACTTATCATTAAATTATTTAGTAATTGAATTATTTTAATTACTAACTATTAGAATAATTTACAATTGAATTATGTCAATTATTGATTATTTGAATAATTAGTAATGTATATATCTAAATTACTAATTATTCAAGTAATTAGTTATTGAACTATTTCAATAATCAATTATTTGAATAATTAATAATTTAGATATATACATTATTAGACTAATTAGTAATTAAATTATTTTAATTACTAATTATTTGAGTAATTAGTGATCTCATTATATTAATTATCAATTTTCGGAGTAATTAATTTCAAGCTTTTTGTATTTGAATCGGAATCTTGAGTTTTTCAGGGTCAGCATGTTTCGAGCAATCGTAAGAAAAAAAAATCTACACTTTAGCTTGAATTTGAAAAATTTTCTAGACTCCAGTGAATTTTTGTTGTCAATTCAGTGTAAAGATCATTCAGATTATGTTACTTTCTTCAATTCGAAAGGAGTTGAAGCTCTGTCCAATGATTTATCGCTAAGTTAACATTGATCAAAGACATTTTTTTAAACTTAGTAATTAGAAGAATTAAGATTCTAATTATTCAAATAATTAATAATTGCAAAGAATAATCAACTAATTTTTTGAAAAAATAATAATTAGAAGAATTAATTATCTGATTATTCGAATAATTAATAATTGGACAGAATAATTAACTAATTTTCTAAAAAATTAGTAAGTAGAGTACTTAATCATTTAATTACTTGAATAATTAATAATTACAAGGAACAATTACCTAATTTTTTTAAAAATCAGTAATTCATAAGAGCAAAATTTTAATTACTCGGTTATTGAGTAATTATTTGATCTAAATTACAAGTTATAGGTTTATTGGATAATAATGGACCATGAATTTTCGAATTTTCGAATATTAGAAACACCTTACTGCCTAACTACTGAGTGCCTTAATGAGTAATATTTATTGGAACAATTATAAAATTTTCGAACACAGAGTAATTAGCGGTAATTAAATTGATGAAAATATGAATTTTACCGATCACTGCTATAAAATTAACAATTGAATTTTTCCTTTCAGCGAAATAAAATTTCCAATGGTACACGTGGTAATGGAAATTGGCGATACGGATTTCAAGAGCTTCCTGAATTCCATGTCCGAGAAGAAACGGCTTCCTCTCACTATGATACTTTATTACTGGACAGAGATGTTGACCGCGGTAAAGCACATTCACGATAACGGTAAATGAACATTTTTTCAACGACGAATTTCTCGACTTAGGTTTTTATTTAAAAAAGAAAAAAAAATGTTTATTCATTCTCAGGCGTGATACACTCGGATTTGAAACCGGCGAATTTTTTGCTGGTGCGAGGAAGACTGAAGCTCATAGATTTCGGCATTGCATCGACAATCAATGCGGACATGACCTCCGTCGTCAAGAACAATCCTATCGGTACCTTGAATTACATAAGTCCAGAGGCATTGATGGACATCGGTGGAAATAGCGGTGATTCACCAAATCGCCATGACAAATACAAAGTACGCTCTTACCGCATCTTTTTTTTATTTTTATTTTTTTCTCTATGATAATAATTAACAAAATTTCCGCAGATAAGTTTCAAATCGGACGTTTGGTCGCTCGGCTGCATTCTGTACAGTTTGATATTCGGATACACCCCGTTTTACAATTTTCGCACTCAATGGGCAAAGATCAACGCTATTACGAATCCTAATCCGAAAATTTCATTCGTCCCACCAACGGGACAGGACGTCGAAGCGACGCCGTCGATTCTCATCGATGTTATGAAAAAATGTCTTCAGCATGATCCAAAAGCGAGACCAACCGTCGCGCAGCTTCTCCAGATTTCTTATATTCCAGTTAAGCCAATTTTAACGAGTTCCGTTCCGGATATACCGTCAAATATACTCATGAAAATCAAATATTCGTTGACCGACGAGGAATGGCGTCAGTTTACCGAGGTGAGGATCCCACAATCGTTGCTTTTTGTGTTTACAAAATAATAATAATAATTAAATATTAAGGGGCTAAATCCTGACTGCGTATAAGCCCTTTAAAAAAACAAGAAACCTGGTAAAACCTAATTTTTGTTTTTTTAATTCTCAACAGATAATGGCGGCAAGGAGAAACGCGTGCTAGAGAATCTGGTTTCCTTCGAAAGAAGTATGTACATAGATCAAGTGAGAGATAGATCTCAATAAGACAATTCCATCGACCGAGATTGCGAAAAGATCATGCGGTATGAAAAATCCGCGAAATCGCGTGTAATATAAATAATATGCAAAATCGCACGCAGTATTAATGATAAATGTACGATAGTGCGACAATCTACCGAATGCAAGTATCAATTTTTTAAAATAATTTTTTTCAATATTTCTTTTATTATTATTATTATATCACGTTCGTGCGTACAAATGTTTCACTCCAACGAAAATTAATTTCCATCCCGTTGGTTGATCCAACGTGATCAAAAATGTTAATCTAATGCTCGTTGCCATTTGACAAGGTGGCTTTACTAACTCCCCTGTACTATAATATATATATATATATATATATATATATATATATGTATATGAGGTATTCCATATCAAGCCGACCAATCCGTGGACCCGACCATTTTTGATTTTGTTGAAAATTTTCTATTTTTTTTGTACGTACTAAAAGCAGTCTCTCAGAATTTTTTTTAGAGTTTTGTCTCAACCCAATTAACCACAATAAATTGTTCAACATTTGACACAATTTTTTTTCAAATGCTCATAACTTTCTTAAAACTGGAGATATCAAAATAATACAAGCGATCATTTTTTTCCGTCTTGAGCTGCAGTTTAAAAAAAAAAATACAAAATAAATATCGATATTTATTTTCATATGTTTTTTGAAGTTGTGAACACAAAATTTTTTTTTTTCAACATGGACCCTTTTTATTTTTTTGAAAAAATTCACCACTTTTTAAAAGACATTTTTACAGATACTGAAAAATTGGCAGTTTGTGCTTCTCATAACTTGTATTTTTTTCTATTTTTTATCGCGTGTGAACTAAGGAATCGTGTTTTCTCCTTGAATTAAAAAATAGAAAAAAATATAAATTATAAATATCACAAGCTGCCAATTTTTGAGCATCTGTAAAAATGTTTTTAAAAAAGTGTCGAATTTTTTCATAAAAATAAAAAGGGTCCAAGTTGAAAAAAAAATCATTTTGTGAAGTTATAAACACAAGATATTGGTTTTTTTCCACTTGGACCCTTTTTATTTTTTTGAAAAAATTCACCACGTTTTAAAAGACATTTTTACAGATATCGAAAAATTAGCAGTTTGTGATATTCATAACTAGTATTTTTTTTTCTATTTTTTAAATCAAGGAGGAAACACGATTCCTTAGTTCGCATGCGGTAAAAAATAGAAAAAAAAATACAAGTTATGAGAAGCACAAACTACCAATTTTTTAGTATCTGTAAAAATGTCTGTGGTGAATTTTTTCAAAAAAATAAAAAGGGTCCAAGTTGAAGAAAAAAAATTATTTTGTGTTTAAAACTTCAAAAAACGTATGAAAATAAATATCGATATTTTTTTGGTATTTTTTTTATAAAACTGCAACTCAAGACGGAAAAAAAATGATCTTCTCGTTTATTTTGATATCTTCGGTTTTTAAAAGTTATGAGCATTTGAAAAAAAAATGTGTCAAATTTCGAACAATTTATTGTGGTTAGTTGGGTTAAGACAAAAATCTAAAAAAATTCTGAGAGACTGCTTTTAGTACGTACAAAAAAATATAAAATTTTCAACAAAATCATGAATGGTCGGGTGCACGGATTGGTCGGCTTGGTATGGAATACCTCATATGTGATAATTAACACGAGTTGGTCGTGTGGCTTTCGAAGATTTTTTTTTCCTCGATGCCCGAGTCACAAAGAAATTCGTGATTACAGACATTGGATACAGAAACACTGGATTTGTAGAGGTAATAAAATTGAAAAAACTAAAAAATAAAAGAAGAAAACGGTTTCGCCAACAAGTATTCGTCGCAACGCACGTTTATCACTTATCAACGGTATCGTCCAACGATTGCAAAATGAAAACGTCAATTCCACATCGTTAAACGTGCGATTTTCGCCCATAACGATAAAGACATCTCTCTGTGGATTCGCGAGTAACAATGCACTTTTTTTGGGTTTTTTACAGTCCCTCCATGAATGAATTCTCCTTCGTATTTGAAATATATATTTATATATATATAATCAGAGAATTGGGCATATTATTATCGATCCGACAGGTTCTCCTGGATACGATCGATTTTCTTTTCTCAAATCGACTTCTTTCAAGTTTTCTTTTTCTTTCTAAAAGCGCATCAAATGGATCAGCGTATCGTCGTCAACTGCCAATACTGAAGTAATCTCTCGCCCTTTGGCAGCGCCATTGAGCTCGGTCTCTCGAAGGTCAGCATTATGTCCTTGACCTTGTTCTTGATTTCACGGTCGAATATGTGACCGCCTGTTCTCTCGAGGGCCGTCGCCATGTCGTATTCGACCGACGGCAACGGATCTCTTATGAATCTCGCGGCTGTCGCCACACTCGGCAAAACATGATGCTGCAGGGCTTTTATTTCCCAGAGACTGCTCAGAAGAGCGTTGCTCTGCAGAGGATCGCTCTCCTCCATCAGAAAAGGGTCGCCCATCCCCGAACCTTCCGGCGATACGACCTCGCCGCCCTGAGGATGATCGATCAGACGCTTCAGACCGGGATGTCTGAGCAATAAATTACCGACGAACAGAAGAATAATGAGAATGTCCTCGGGCGGTGCGACCATCGTTAAACGAGCCAATCGTTTCGCGAACGCTGCTACCAGAGCCTCCGGCAAGTGTCTGCGAATAAATATGCAATGTTAAAAATTTGTAAGCTGGAAAATCATTCTTGGGCCGAAATTGAAAGTTCTTCAATTACGCAAAATAATTGACAGCGATACGTCGAGTTAGAAATTCAGATTTCTGACAAATCGAGTTGTTTTTTTTTGGTTCACAAGCTTTTGGAGACTCTTGAACGCACTTAGTTTCTTCACATTTTTTCCATCCTTCGCCAAAGCTTCATTGATGGATAAATTAATTTTTTTATGTCATGAAAATAGAGCTTCCTCTGTGTGGATTGGGGTGGGCCGACAATCCACTTTTTTTGAAATTCTTTTAGTAATACCGAAAATATTGTTCAATCTCAGGGTGGCCACTAAATCGGACGAAAAAAATTCCCTGACATTTCCCTGACTTTTTCCTGACATTTTCGAAAATTTCCCTGACAAACCATTCAGATTTGTGAAAAGAAAGTAACACGGTAGTAACATTGCATATGTTTATTGTTATTCATTCTTTAGTATTGTTTATTGGATTATATATTTGGAAGGAACAAATCATAATAAATAAATGAATAATCATAATAATAAATGATGAATTGAATAGAGATGACGAGATATAGAAGCAGAAGTTGAAAAGATCCTTCTGAAGAAGCTGAAGTTAAAAATGTCCACCCATAACTTTTTTTCAGCGATACGCAGAACAAAAAATATTCGCCCATACACTTTTTGTTCTCCATTTAATAATTTTCCCTGACTAACTATTTAATTCCCTGACATTTCCCTGATTTCCCCGACCCCGAAAAAATTTCCTGACATTTCCAGGTTTTCCCTGACCGTGGCCACCCTGATTCTGCTACAAAAAAATCTGTGCAGAGGAAAAAAATGTTGAGCCAATATCTTAGGCTCGTCGAAGTTCAGAGTGTCCGAAATTTTTTTTTCTAACATAATTTTCTAATTTTTTTCTTAAGATAATTGCTGTTTTAGTAAAAAAATTATCAATATCCTCTATATTTATACTTTTTATGAGTAAAAAATAATTGATAAACTTTTTATTTTATAGGAAATTTAATTCTCTACAAAAAAAGGTCCTTATATGAAATCATGTAGGATCGATAGTTTCGAAGATAATTGCAATTTTAGTTAAAAAACTGTCATTTTCCTTTACCTGAAGAATCATTATTTTCTTAATACAATTTAAAGTTGCTAAAATATGAATATAAATTTGTACGTTAATAAAATATCTTTCCAGAAAAAAATCTTGAAAAACACCTTTTTCGCCCTCCTGACTGCGTATAACCCCTTAATATATATTTCTAATATGCTTCTTATGCATGGAAAAATATATTCTTACATATACTTTATTTACATGGCCGTCTTTAAAAAAGCACTTGGTAAATTTAAAAAAAATATGTTTCTTTAAATTTTTATGAAAAAAATCCGAATAAAATTGGGATTGTGGCTTTGTTACGATCCTCGAAAAAATCGCGAATCATATTTAAAAGTTAGTCGACTCAGAATTCCCCGTATATGTATTTTGGGAACATTTTAATTCTTACATAATAAGACTCGAAGATTGTTTTTGTAGAGAATCTAATTTAAAAAAAGCAATGAAATTTTTTTTTCTCCGGTGGAAAAATATTTGTAAAAAGAAAAAAATGACTGCTTTTAAGTAAATTTGCAATTATCTTAGAAACTATCAATCTTACATGATTTCATGAGGAACTTTCTTGTAAAGAATTAAATTTCGTACGAAATAAAGCGTTTAGCGATTATTTTTTAATCATAAAAAAATATAGAAGAAAATTACAATTTTTTTACTAAAATTGCAATTGTCTTAAAAACTATCGATCCAACGTAATTTTATTCAAGGACGATTTTATTTAAGATATTGACTCAATAAATTGTCCCTTCGCAGTTCGCACAGATTTTTTTTTAGCATAATGAAAAAAAAAATTGGCTATTGCTAAAAGAATTTTAAAAAAAGCAGATTTTCAACCCACCCTAATGGGGTGCATAAATCTTGAAATTGTTTTTGATAATGTTGGAAAGCAGAATTATCATAGAAGAGAACGAGTTCTTTACTTACGTGGAACTGAGAAAAAGATCGGATAGATAGAACAAACGAGCCTTGTACTTGGTGTGAAATATTTCCGGCTCGAACATTGAGTAGAGCTTGGTAAATATATTTGGATATTCGAGATTGTGCTTGGTGACGAGAACGAAGACGCCCTGAAGCGCGAGAAGGCCGATCGGGCCATCGGCGTCGAGAGAATCCATGAGAAAATCCGTGAGTAAAACGGGCTTCTCCAGATGCGGCATAACGCGCTCGAGAAGCACGACGAGCAATTGTTTGTGCAACTGAGGCGTGAGTTCCCAGTGCATAACGCAGGCCCATACTTTGTTCAACGATCGTCTCGCCGAAGATTGATCCCACGTGAATCCTCCAGCAGCTAAAAGAAAAAAAAATATCAAAATTAACCATTTTCCATCTTTAGCTGGAGATATCATTCAGTACAGGGTTGCAAAATTTGTAATGTAAAAGTAATGCATTATTCATTACTTTCAGAATGGAAAAAATTTCCATTACACATTCAACCATACACCCATTACAATGTAGTGTGCAATGGAAAATGTTGTAATTACTCATTAAAATGTAGTGTGCAATGAAAAAAATTTCCATTACTCATTACAATGTAGAATGTAATGGAAAACATTTTCATTGCCCATTACAATGTAGTGGGTAATGGAAAAATTTTTCATTACTCATTATAATGTAGTGTGTAATGAAAAACAACTTCATTACCCATTACAATGTAGTGTGTGATGGAAAATTTTTTCATTACTCATTAGAATGTAGAGTGTAATGGAAAAAATTTGCATTACCCATTACAATGTAGTGTGGAATCGAAAAAAATTGCATTACCCATTACAACGTAGTGTGTAATGGAAGAAAATTTCATGACCCATTACAATGTAGTGTGTAATAGAAAAAAATTTCATTGCAATGTAAAAAATATAGATGAATAAATTATTGCAATTTTGCATTACATTTTAATGACTTAGGTACCTTAAATTCTAAAAAGCATCTTCATTTTCAAGCATCATCATCATACAAAAAGTTGATTACAAAGAAAAAGAATCGGAAAGAATAAGAATAAAAGTATGGGGCAATAAGCATGAAATTCGTCTTGCAGTTCTAAATTATTACGCGACCACTTAATTACTAGTTTTGGCTCATTTTAACTCAGGCCAAAAAACTACTACGATATAATAAAAATGTCCAAAATTTCCATTACACATTAAGTTGTAATAAACAAGCAAAATTTTGTCTATTACACAATACATTGTAATAGGTGATGAAATTTTTTTCCATTACATGCTACATTGTAATGGGTAATGGTTTTTTTTTCATCACACACTACATTGTAATGGGTCATGGATTTTTTTTTCATTACACACTACATTGTAATGGATAATGGGAATATTTTCCATCATACACTACATTGTAATAGGTAATGAATTTTTTTTTCTATTACGCACTACATTGTAATGAGTATTGGAAATTTTTTCCATTACACACTACATTGTAATGCATAATCAATTTTTTTTCCATTACATACTACATTGTAATGGGTAATGGAGTTTTTCTTCATTACACACTACATTGTAATGGGTAATGGAAATTTTCTCTGATTCAATATAACCCTGATTCAATATAATCGATGACTCACCTAATTGCGGACCGCAGAGCAAATCTTGACCCTCCGCCGTATCTCCGGCTGAAATATTTTACAAATATTTATAGCAATATTCCGATAATTGAAAATTAAATATTTCAATGTACCTTCGTTATCTTTTGGCAATGGCAGCTTGTGTATCAATTCCAGGAGATTCTTGATGAAAATTTCCTGCGGTTGACGCTTCGGAGTCAGCGAGGGAAGGCTCTTCCACGTGTAATACAGAGCGTCCGAGTAGCCCGTTATCTCTTGAACCCTCGCTATTAGATTGACGTTGTCCTGGTTCGGCGATAGCAGACTCATTAGAATAGGCTTGAGACGATGCAGCGGGAAATAATAGCCAAATTCTCCGACCGGCTCCAGCGGTGATTTTCCTTCCTCCGCCATCAGCTTTATCGCCGTTGATAATGCTTGCAATTGCGTTGAGGGACGAGCTCGCTCTATGGAAGCCAACATCTTCTCCCACACTTCTTCGTAACAATTTCGCAGCCAATTTATGTAACGAATTTCCGGTTTGGGCTCAGCTGGAAAAATGAAAAAGTAAGTTTACAATTTTCTCCAAATATTTCAATAAAATTTCAGTCCTATTCAATTTATTGTCGTGTTCACAATGCATATTTTTGGCACGATCTCTACGTTGTTTTTTCTATTTTGTATAATTTACTCACCCGATATCGTGAGTGATATGGTCCTCTCCAGATACATGTCATTGCGTCTGAGTAATTCAACGAATATCGTCTCCAGCGTAAGAATACATGTGGTACTTGAATCCTGAATATTGGGAGCAACGATTTTTTAACATAATTTCTCTATGTTTTCTTTTTCTTCGTAAATATTTTATTTTCTCCTTTAATTTATAAGCCAGATACTTTAATAATATCCCAAAAGGTTGCAACAGAAAAAATTGTGCAAATTGAAGATTTGCCCATAGCTTCCTGATTTTGGTTCTATTATTGCCCAAGCTTCCTTTATGAATAGTTTCTTAATCTGCGATCGGTAATTCAATTATAGCTTCGATTTAAAGGAAATTCTACAAGCGAATCGCATTGTTTAGAGAGTTTGACTAACAGGAATCTAAAATATTTCGCGAAATACTTGTTTAAAAAGAATAACTTGTAGAGTTTCCGTATTTATGAATTTTTATACAATAATGAAAAAATAGTGCAAATTGACAATTTGCCCATAGCTTCCTGATTTTGTTTCTATTATTATCCAAACTTCCTTTATAAATAGTTTCTTGATTCACGATCAGTAATTCAATTGTAGCTTCGACTAAAAGGAAACTAAAAATTTTCCTAAAATACTTGCAAATGCTCTATGATAATGTTGCAGGTATGAAGCTCAAATTATTTGTACTGCGTGACAAGAATGATTTGTATTATATTCAAATAGAATAACTTGCTAACGTTATTACAAAATGTTCAGAATGAAAAAATAAAGAAAATTGAAAATTTGGAGAGAGAAGCTATGAGCAAGTTTGAAATTTGAAGAGAAAAGCTATGAGCAAATTTGAAATTTGAAGAGAGAAGCTATGAGCAAATTTCAAATTTGCTCATAGCTTCCCTCTCCATTGTTCTTATTGACTTTCCTTTACGAGTACGTCATAATGGAAAAAATTAATCAAGCACGAGAAATTCGTCGAAGATTGTCGACGAGTGTGAATAAAAATGCGGAAGCCATGTACAAATTTCTAAAATGCCCGATATTTTTTTACATTTTATTAACCTCGAAATTGGAGTAAATTGTGAGAGGAGATAGGAAAAAAGATATTAAGAACGAGAAACTTACGTCCCACTGGGCAATTATGTCGACGAGATTGTTGGCGTGTTTCCTCGATGCGAGAAACTCTTGTGCTTTGTGTCGCAGCAGTTTAGCCGACATTTTTTGACTCGAAGATGATGAGCCGGGAGCTCCTTCGACAGCCGCCATGATGCCCGTTCACGACGGGAATGAAAGAGACTATATGTAAATATAGCACTGTATTAGTTGGAGCGCGTGAATGGAGCAAATGTATATTAAATCAACCACCATATATGCAAAAAGTGTTAAGCAAAAGTGGAAGATCAAGAATAAGCGAAAGAGAATCAATTGCAAAATTAACCAAGAAATATCGAATCGTTTGTCTTATCCACGTTGCAATCGCGCTCGTAATCATCCAAATATCACGAACAGCTGTTTTTGCCACATCTGACACGACCACGTGGCTGTCATTTGCCGCTCCATTCTCCGAAAATATCAATTTAATCGCAATTCATAATCAATGCCTTCAACAACTAGGCGCGAAAATTAAAAAAAAAATCAAACGCAGATTTGAATCGCAAAATTGATTATTAAAATCCATATGAAAGATCCATCGAATGTAAACAATCGAATAGGTTAGGTTTTGTGCAGCAGTTTTGTGTTTTCATAATTGATTCCAAAAGAAGAAAGATAAAATGAGTTTCAATAGAACGAAGGAATTTATCGAGGAGGGCGATACCATTGTTCTTTATCTTGGCCCTCAGAGTATGCATTCGATGGAGGTTTGCGACAAGATTAAAAACAAAAAGGGCGAATTCGTCGATAATGTTTTTCAAACGACTTACGGAGCCCTGAAAGTTGCTTCGTTGGTTGGGAAGAAATACGGCTCAGAGGTCGAATTGTCCAGAGGCTGGGCTTACGTTTTGCAACCAACGCCGGAATTGTGGACAGTTACGCTGCCGCACAGAACACAGATTATTTATACGCCGGATATAAGTCTGATTGTTCATCTCATGGGATTGAATCCTGGAAAAATCGTCATTGAAACAGGTTCGAAATACTTTATAATCCAGTGATTCATCTTACAAGTGTAATTTTTTTAAATTTTTATTTTATTATAATTTCTTATTGTAAAATTGTAATTTGTAATTGTAATTTTTTATTATAAAATTGTAATTTGTAATTCTAATTTTTGTATTGTAAAATTGTAGTTTGTAATTCTAATTTTTGTATTGTAAAATTGTAGTTTGTAATTGTAATTTGTTTATTGTAATATTGTAATTTGTAATTCTAATTTTTTATTGTAAAATTGTGATTTGTGAATTTAATTTTAAAAAATCATTTTTTTATCCAGGAACTGGCAGCGGATCGCTGTCGCATTCGCTGATTCGCGCTGTAAGACCAAATGGTCATCTTTACACGTTTGATTTTCACGAGCAAAGGGTCGAACTTGCTCGTGCCGAATTCGAGCAGCACGGGCTCAAAGAATTTGTCAGCGTTGGACACAGAGACGTCTGTCTCGAGGGTTTTGGCAACGAGCTCGAGCACAAAGCGGACGCGATTTTTCTTGATCTTCCTCATCCATGGTTGACCGTCGATCACGCGGTCAATGCGTTAAAAAATTCAGGTAAAAAATAATTTTCCAGTCCAGGATAGTCTTGCAATTACTTTGAAAAAATTAGACATGCAAACAGAGTTGTGAAAATAGTAATGTAAAAGTAATGCATTACTTTAAACAATGTGTATTGGATAAGTTTTCCATTACAATTTCCAAAAGTAATGTGTAATGAATGAATGTTCCATTACAAATGAAAATAGTAATGTGTAATGGATGCGTACTCCATTACAGAAAAAATTGTAATGTGTAATGATTGTGATGTGTGTGTGCGATGTGTGATGATTGTTATGGGTAATGATTTTTTTTTCCATTACACACTACCATGGATAATCAAATTTTTTTTCCATTATATACTACATTGTAATGGGTAATGGATTTTTTTTTCATTACACACTACATTGTAATAGGCAATGGAATTTTTTTCCATTACACACTACATTGTAATGGGTAATGAAATTTTTTTCCATTACACACTACATTGTAATGAGTAATGAAAATTTTTTCCATTACACACTACATTGTAATGGGTGATGGAAATTTTTTCTGTTGCGGAAAAAATCTTCAATAATTCCCAGAGCTTGTTGATAGAGATTTTTGCATTTTTGTTTAGGATTGAATTTTTTGAAAAAATACATTTCTGGTCTACTTTAGTATGTTCAAAGAATATTTTCAAGTATTTTTAAAAAATTTGAAGCCTGCTTGGGTTTATTAGAAACGATCCTTCCAGTTTATCCTTTCGACAGGGATTTTGGCACTTTTCTTTACACATTTAAAATCAAGTTTTAGACATAAATTCGTAAAACTCGTTAACAGAGCTATTGGCATTCGACTTTGTGCACATATAATTAAGATGTAATTTCAAAAAATTAAACTTCGGGCTTTTATCCTATTCAAGAATTTTTTTTTAATCCTAAAACCGAGCCAGCTTTTGATATTTCTATTTGTGGAGTAAGAACTACTTTTTTCTGTATTATAAGAATATATACTAATAATCGTGAAATATTTTTTGTCGACAGGAGGAAGACTTTGCTCATTTTCACCTTGCATAGAGCAAGTTCAGCAGACTTGTCTTCGGCTGGAAGCGGTGGGTTTCGTCGATATTAAAACACACGAGTGTCTTCAGCGTGAGCTCTCGGTTTTGTTCAAGAATGTACCGCAATTGGAGCTCGATTGTCTGAAAGAAAAAGTAAGTGTGAGCAGGGTTGCGAAATTTGTAATGAAAAAGTAATGCATTAATCATTACTTTTTTAATAGCATTTACCTTTAACATTTAATGGTTAATGGAAATAAGTTCCATTAACCATTAAACATTTAATGGTTAATGGTAGTAGTCGATATTCTAATCAACTTTCTTAGTTAGTGTTTAGTAAGTAACATTAGCAATGGTTAATGGAAATAAATTCCATTACTTACTAAACACTAACTAAGAAAGTTGATTAGAATATCGATTACAACCATTTCAATTGAATGCAATTTCAATGGTAAATGGTTAATGAAAATAATTTTCATTAATTTTCATTAGTGATTAATGGTTAATGGAAATTATTTCCATTAATCAATAAGTGTTAATGGTTATTGAAAATGTAGATGTATAAATAAAACCCTGCAAATTGGAATTTGCCCATTGCTTCCGCATCTTTATCCATAGTTTACATAGCTTCCTTTAACACACAGTAGCGATCAAATTTGGCTTCCTCATAAAGGAAGCTTTGTTAACTATTGAAAAATATTAGTAATCAATGTGCAAATTCGATCGATTTTCCCCAAATTTGATAGCAAATAACATTAATAGCTATACTGGCTCTTCACAAAATTTCATTGCAATATCTAAAAAACTTCAAAAGTTACAGCGTTTACGCTTCTTTTATACAAATTAAAAATTTGATAAAAATTTAATAATTTGATCGATTTTCGCCAAATTGAATAACAAACAACCTCGATAGCTATATTAGATCAGTGCAAAGTTTCAGTACAATATCTTAACAATTGCACAAGTTACAGCGTTTAGGCTATTTTTCAAAAAATTCGAAATTTCATAAAATTTTAATCCCTCGATGGATTTTCGCCAAATTCAATACCAAACAACCTCAATAGCTATGCTTATTCCGTACAAAGTTTGAGTGCAATATCTTGAAAATTGCATAGGTTAGAGCGTTTCAGCCATTCTTGCAAAAACAAAAAAAGTCGATAAAATCTGAACGACCGTTATAATTAAAACAAAAATTTTTTCATAATGAAGAGCAATTCGTGCTCGACAAGTGTGCCAAATTTTAGCTTGATATCTCGAAGCGTTTTCGAGTTATTAATTATTTACATCTGAAACTCAGGATACACACACACACACACACATCCGGACATTTTTTCTAAATATGATTTCTCGATGTTTTAGGACATTTTGAACATATTGGCAAAAAAATCGAGACCAAATTTTTTTTCACGAAAACAAAGCTTCCTTTATGAGGAAGCAAAAGTAATGCATTATCTGCAACCCTGAGTGTGAGAATAAAGTCTTTTCTTCTCGTACACGACTGATAGTAAAAATTATTTTTCTTCTTCTTAATCAGCATGCGGTCCATGAAATTCCGAAGAAAAAGTCAGAATCGACGGATCGTGAACAGGACAAAATATTAACGGTGACGCACTCAAAGTCGATGCCCGGTCACACCGGATATATAACAATAGCAACGCTTCCGCCGATATTCGCTCGTACAATCGAAGAAGTCGACGACTCGACGAAATAAATGCTCAATAACGCAGTACGTAAAAAAAAAGAAGCTAGACCGACATTTATTCGTTAACAGAAAGGATTTTTTTTCCTTTTTACAAAAAAAAACATTGTGTAATCTCATTTTACCGCCAGCGAATGCAGAAACACATTTGAAAATCGTGTAATCATTTCACGAGAGATTCAACGAACGGCCGAAGGGCCAATTTGTAACTAGAAAAATACTTTACGATCGACGAACGCGAGATTCTTGCGCGAGAGAGTTATTGTGAGATTCGATCTCAAAAAGGCGAGTAAAAAAGCCTTTACGCAGCACTCGTGCAGTTGCGATTTCGTTAATTTCCACATTAACGATTTTTTTTCGGAGGATGAATCGATCATTCCGGTTTATTGGGATTCCACGTGAGATAATCCGATCTCGTTGCTGCCTGATATTCCTTGACGAGATTCTCAACGACCTCCCGCGAATTGTCCAACTCGTCGAGATTGTCCTCGAACATTTTTTCCTTCCTGAATTGCTCGAGAAAGGCCTCGCGCTTTCGGAGCTTATCGTACTGCTGCAGAGCTCGATCGAAGAGCTGCAATGAATTGTGTAAAAATCAATTAATCAACGAATCTTCTATCGGCGATTAATATTTTATTCGTTGGAACAGTGATCGGCAAAATCGATATTTTCGTCAATTTACAGTAATTCGTCTAATTACTGTGTTAGAAAATTTTATAATTTTTCCAATAAATATTACTCCTTATCAAGGCACTCAGTCATTAAGCAGTATTTTACTAATATTCGAAAATTTGATAATTCATGTTCGATTATTACCCAATAAACCTATAACTTGTAATATAAATGAAATAATTACAATTACAATTTAAATGAAATAATTACTCAATAGCCGAGTAATTAAAATGTTGCTCTTATGAATTACTGTTTTTTTTAAAATTAGGTAATTGTTCCTTCTAATTATTAATTATCCAAGTAATTAAATACGTAAGTACTTTACTTACTAATTTTTTATGAAATTAGTTATTTATTTTTTCCAATTATTAATTATTCGAATAATTAGATGATTAAATCTTCTAGTTACTAGTTTAAAAAAAATTAGTTAATTATTCTTTCCAATTACTAATTATTCGAATAAATAGATAATTAATTCTTCTAATTACTAATTTTTCAAAAAATTAGTTGATTATTCTTTACTACTACTACTACTACTACTACTACTAGTTGATTATTCTTTGCAATTATTAGTTATTTGAATAATTAGAAACTTAATTCTACTAATTACCAATTTTTTAAAAATTTCTTTGATCGATGTTAACTTAGCGTTAAATAATCGGACAGAGCTTCGACTCCTTTCGGATTGAATGAAGTAACATAATCTGAATGATCTTTACGCTGAATTGACGAAAAAAATTCACTGGAGTCTAGAAAATTTTTCAAATTTAAGCTAAAGTGTAGCATTTTCTTTTCTCTTACGATTGCTCGAAACATGCTGACCGTAAAAAACTCGAAATCCCGATTCAAATACAAAAAGCTTGAAATTAATTACTCCGAAAATTGATAATTAATATAATGAAATTACTAATTACTCAAATAATTAGTAATTAAAATAGTTCAATTACTTATTAATCTAATAATTAGTAATTATAATAGTTCAATTACTTATTAATCTAATAATTAGTAATTTATATATCTAAATGATTAATTATTCAAATAATTGGTAATTGAAATAGTTCAATTACTAATTACTTGAATAATTATTAATTATTAATCACATATTCAATATTCAAATAATTCGTAGTATTGGTCTTTAAATTACTGATTATCGAAATACCTAAAAAAATAATGTACGATAATATTAATTTTGTTAATAACGATTAATTAAAAATCTACAATTTTTTTGCCGATCACCGCGTTGGAAAATATACTCACAGAAGAGATGTTTGTGTGATTCGCCAGCATGAGTCCGGATACTCTATGGGCGCTCTGTATATATGGGGATTTCCGTGAAAGAGCAACCTCGATGCTTGCTGGTCCCCAGGGTATAAATTGTGCCAATTTTCTCTCGCGGATTCTCTGCAACGATTTGTGCACCTGGGTCGGATCTACCTCGCCCTGAATTATGTTTAATATTGATATGTAACAGTGAGCCGCGTTTCTGTCCAAGGCCGTTGAGACCATCATGTTTTTTGGCTGCAACAAGCGCCTCATAACGTCGAGGACCGAAGTTTTTCGTACCGAGGCTTCCTGCAAATGCAAATTTTACAAATCACCAATTTCCAACATTTTTTTGTTTCGGATTCGACTTCCGGTATTTTAAACGCAGAGAGCGTTGATTTCTTGCCTCTTGATCCGTCGTTAAGGGCGTGTATCCCGTCATCAGGAAGTGCAATCTTGGTGTCGGTATAAGCGGCGCTATCAATCCAACCAAATCGTTGTTCATGTAAGACGGATATCTCAGCGTCGTCGTACTGACCGACATTATCGTCGAGACGAGTTTGTTTATTTGCGTGAAACTCGGATTTTGTATGTGAAGCCTGTCCGATGCGATTCTGTTGAGTGCCGTATTGTCAAGGACGACGACGCAGTCGGCGCACTGTGTGAGCCTCTTCAAGGTCAGCAAGGAATTGTACGGCTGAACTACAACGTCACTGAGACAGAGAAGAATATTCATTATTTGAAAAAAGTGGAATCCAACGTTTTCTTAAAATTTCGGGGTCATTTCAGCATCTCCGTGAACTAGAAGTGCACATTATTTCTTTTGTCGTTTTCTTTTCTTTTTTTTAATTTCCTTTGTGAAATATGAAAAAGAGAAGTACGGAAAAGTTTAAAAATCACCTTATTTCATCCTGATTGGGAAATACGCTGTACGTCTCTAAAAGCTTCTTTGGAAATCTATCGGCTAGCGATTCTAACATGAAAGAGCCCATACCGGATCCGGTACCGCCTGCTATGGAATGGCACAGAACAAAGCCCTGGAAAAAATGAAAAATTCATTGATTAAACTGTTATTGCCGGGTGACCGTGGAAAATTGAGACATTGATTGCCGGTTTGCCTTTTACTGTATTGAGAATTTAAAAAAACCCTGCAAATTGGACATTTGCACATTGCTTCCTCATCTTTATCCACCACACAGCTTCCTTTATTATAAAGTATGGCGATCAAATTTGACTTCATCGTAAAGGAAACTTTGTTGACAATTGAAAAACCTGTGTAATCAATGTGCAAATTTGCCAAATTCTTTCAAATTTACTTCTTGCCAAATTTTATTTTTGCCAAATACAATAGCGAACAACCTTGATAGCTCTATTAGCTCTGAACAAAGTTTCAGTACAATATCTCAAAAATTGCACAAGTTAGAGCGTTTAGGTTATTTTAAAAAAAAAAATCAAAATTTCATAAAGTTTTGATCCCTCTATGGATTTTCGCCAAATTCAATATCAAACAACCTTAATAGCTATACTAATTCTGTACAAAGTTTGAGTGCAATATCTTGAAAATTGCAAAGGTTAGAGCATTTACCCCATTCGTGCAAAAACGAAAAAAGTCGATAAAATCTGAACACCCGTTATAATTAAAACAAAATTTTTTTCATAATGAAGAGCAATTCGTGCTTGACAAGTGTGCCAAATTGTAGCTTGATGTCTCGAAGCGTTTTCGAGTTATTAATTATTCACGTCTGAAACTCAGGACAGACAGACACACACACACATACACACATCCATCCGGACATTTTTTCTAAATATGATTTCTCGATGTTTTAGGACATTTTGAACATATTGGCATAAAAATCGCGAAAAATTTTGTTTTCACAAGAACAAAGCTTCCTTTATGAGAAAGCAAAATTAATTGTTTTTCTACACAGTATTTAAAGTTTATAATTTTCTCTATTTCACAAAATTCTTTGAAATTCTTCTGTTATTTCTGACCAATTTTCAATTTCCCAATATTTCTAGGTTTTCCATCTTTTTCCTGAAACATCGTATACCTCTAGACTATCGCTTCCATCAGCTTCTCTGTCCAAAATATCAAAAATTTCCTCCTGCAATTTTTCACCCTGGTGATAACCAGAGGCCCAATTGTTGCCGGCTCCGCCTCCGTGTTTCGAGAGATAAATATTTTCTGGATTGTAGAGCTGGAAAGAAAATCACTGTATTGTGATTTCGATACCACTGAAACATTCAATTATAGCTTGAAATGGAAAAACGTACTTTTGAGTAGGAGGAATTCATGATCGTGTGAATGACTCTGGGCTCGAGATCGAGGAGGACTGCTCTGGGTATGTAGTGTTCGTCGTCCGACTGATAGAAGAATACGTCTTTTCTGTCGGTGCCTTCGGTGGCGTAATCTTCCAAAATTCCTTCGGGACTTATGCCATGCTCCGCGCACAATCTCTTCCAAAATTCGAAGCCAACTGAAAGAACGGAAAATTCACATTATTCGCGAATAAGGCGTTGTAAACAAAACGAAAGACAAAAGACATAAAAATTCAAATGGTTGAAAAAAAAAATGTAATCCAACTCACTTTGATTCCCGCATTGGCCCAATTGCAGAGTTATCATTTCACACGGCATCTTTACTAAGAATCTCGAGTTTTCCCAAAGTTTTTCGGCAAAAAATCTCTCAATAAACAAAGCGCAATGTTTACCAATAAAGTAAATAATAATACACGCACGCAGTACGAATACAATGCGGAATTGGCTTCCCCCACCACACTCTTTAAGTCACTGCGGGAACGTTGCGGTGGCGTCATCTGTTGTTTTGGGCGGAGCAACATCGTTCCATTCCGCTTCCAACTTCACGCGGGAAACGTTTCGCGGCTCTTCGTTGCGAATTTTTGTGCTCCTGGTTTCCGTCTCACCAGTGAAATTCGTCTGGTAAGTCACTTCGTTTGTTCTCTATTTTTTTTCAAAGCTATTTTTTCGAACAGGTATTGTTGCAATTGAACAAACAGCTCACAATTGTTTTTCGATGATCGTCAATTTTTTCGATTTCAAATTTTCGCGACGAACGATGAATTTGTTTGATTTTACCCCGCTGTTCGATCCGACTGTTACATAAACGGAGCTATATAATCTTTCAATGTTGTTTCGGTGTCTTCTCCTCATTGCTTGAACATTTTTACATTTCACGAAAAATATTAATGTCCCCGATTTCTCGATATAATTCCATAGCTCACAGGCCCAAATATTTTGGTAAAAAGCAACGCGTTCCACTTTAGAAAAGTCATGTCTTGTCGGCATGACTTTTGAGTGAAGGAAAACTGCGACCCCATCAAAATCAATTCTACAATTCTGTAGAATCTTTTTTCATCATTTTTCTATTTGCGCTTAATTTGTAATCTTTTTTAAAGGCTGGAGGTTTACTTATTTTTTATTACTCCACTTATTTCATTAATGGCAGAAAAAAAATTATATTTTAAATATAGTTATTTTTCAAAAAAAATTTCTGGAAAGATATTTTAATTCATTAACGTAAAAATTTGTACACACGTTTTTGTAACTTTCAACTTTATTTTTGAATTTTCTGTGAATATACTTAAATATATGTACATTACGAAAATCAAATTATAAAAAATCGATTTTTTGAAAACTCTGACCCCTTATTGCTTTTCAATCTACGCTTTTTGAACTTTGGCAATTCATCATCGAACGTTTTTCTCAAAATTCTTCTACTCTCGTGCAGCTTTGCTCTCTAGTTCCATTTATTCCATCAATGCAAAAAAATTTACTCGATAATTTTTTAATTACCATGTTCATAGTTTATAGACATTTTTTCTTTTTATTACATTCTATTTTATTCTATTTTATTTCATTCTAGGCTTTTTAAACTCTGACAATTCATCTTCGAACGTTTTTCTTAAAATTTTTATACTCTTGTGCAGCTTTGCTCTCTTGCTCCATTTATTTAATCCATGCAAAAAAATTTACTCAATAGCTTTTTAATTGCCATGTTCATAGTTTATACAAATTTTTTCATTTTATTAGATTCTATTCTATTTTATTTCATTCTAGGGTTTTTAAACTTTGACAATTCATCATGGAACGTTTTTCTTAAAATTTTTATACTCTCGTGCAGCTTTGCTCTTGCTACATTTATTTCATCAATGCAAAAAAATTTACTCAATAGCTTTTTGATTGCCATGTTCATAGTTTATACAAATTTTTTCATTTTATTACATTCTATTCTATTCTATTTTATTTCATTCTAGGCTTTTTAAACTTTGACAATTCATCATCGAACGTTTTTCTTAAAATTTTTATACTCTCATGCAGCTTTGCTCTTGCTCCATTTATTTCATCAATGCAAAAAAATTTACTCGATTGCCTTTTAATTTCCATGTTTATACAAATTTTTTAATTTTATTACAGAGACACCAAATTGGCTAACCATGCTTCGTCAAACAGTGTCCCTCGTTCCGCTGGCTGCTGCCGGGCAGCAGCAGCAGCGCGGAATGGCAACGCTGAAGACCATCTCGTTGCGTCTGAAATCCGTAACGAACATTCAGAAGATCACTAAATCCATGAAGATGGTGTCAGCTGCGAAGTACGCCAGGGCCGAGCGCGACCTTAGGCAGGCCAAGCCGTTGGGTCTCGGCACAAAGACATTTTACGAACAAGCTGAAATCCAAGCGCCGGAGGATGCCCCGAAACGTTTGGTCGTTGCCGTAACGAGCGATCGTGGTCTCTGCGGTGCCGTTCACACCGGAATAGCCAGAAGCATCCGCGATGCTCTTCTCGCCGATCCCAAAGCTCGTGAAAACACGAAAATCATTTGCATCGGTGATAAATCGAAGGCCGTACTTCAGCGAATGTTCGCGGATAATATTTTATTCGTCGCGACGGAAGTCGGACGCAAACCGCCGTCCTTCCAGGATGCATCCAAAGTCGCCGTAGAGATTATGAATTCAGGGTGAGTTTCAGGGATCGGCGAAAAAAAATTCGTATAAAAAGGTCGTATAAAAATTTCACGACGATTAGGAAGCTCGTTATCGAACAATTAACATTAACAAATTAAATTAAATTAAATTAAATGTAGTCTTATGGAAACTGATATAACTTTGCGATTAGTTTTTTTTGACCTCAATTTTTTAATATCTACACTGTATTGAAAGCAACGGAAACAAAACGAAGTTTATTGGTAAACATTTTTTTTATTTGTTTAAACAATTGTTCTTAACAAAATGTAGATATTTTAATAACGAGCTTCCTAATCGTCGTGAAATTTGTACACGACCACTTAAATACTTCATACAAAGACATACCAAATTTTCAGAATTTTCTCATCATTTTTCATTTTAACCCTTAAGGCGGTAAGTAATGATGATAGAATTCTGAAAATTTAATATGTTTTTACATGAAGTATTCAGGAGGTTGTGTAAAAATTTCACGACGATTAATAAGCTATTTATTGAACAATTAAAATTAAAATATTTCATAGGGACTCAACATCCTTAAGAAACGAAAACAATGATTATAATAGGAAAATCCTCAATTTTTAATACATTTTTCACTTTCAGCTACGCATTTGGTTCGGGCAGCATCGTTTACAACAAATTCCGATCGGTTGTGTCTTACAAGGTCGATCAATTGCCACTTTTCGACAAAGACTCGGTCGTCAAGGCCCCGAAACTCTCGATTTACGACTCGATCGACGAATCCGTTATTCAGAGTTATCTGGAATTTTCACTCGCATCTCTGCTGTTTTACTCGATGAAGGAGGGCGCGTGCAGCGAACAATCGAGCAGAATGACCGCCATGGACAACGCGAGTAAAAACGCCGGCGAGATGATTGACAAGCTCAGGTTAACGTTCAATCGTACGAGACAAGCGGTCATCACTCGTGAACTCATTGAAATCATTTCCGGTGCCGCGGCCCTGGAATAAACGAGTCTTCGGCTCTCGATCGCCCAGAATACATCAATAGTTCACACGAGATCGGCGCGTGAAACAGAGTAAACGAACATTCGTATATTATATAATAAACGTATTAAAATTTCAAAAGAAGGAAAACTCGGAACTTCATTCCGTCGATTATTAGAAAACCATTTTTTTTTCTCTCATTCGAAACTCATTGCGCGATCGGCGTTTTTCTCCCTGTAAATAATCGCAACGTTCTCCGTTCGACGATAGAAGCGATGTCGATCGTCGACAATGGGAATTGAATATGCGAATGAAAAATCAAGAATAATTATCTCGCGGTTTGTAAGACCGAAGATTGATGTCGAATAAATTCGTTGCTACGATCTTTGAGATTCTCACTGCTAAATCCTTTTTACCGATTCGAATTTTTTTTTAATAAGATTGAAGGATTTACAACAATGCAGCAGGGTTGCGAAATTTGTAATGTAAAAGTAATGCATTATTCATTACTTTTAGAATGTGTAATGGAAAAGATTTCCATTATCCATTACAATGTAGTTTGTAGTGGAAAAAATTTTCGTTGCCCATTACAATGTAGTGTGTAATGGAAAAAAAATTCATACCCATTAAAATGTAGTGTGTAATGGAAAAAAATTTCATTACCTATTACAATGTAGTGTGTTATGGAAAAATTTTGCATTACTCATTATGATGTAGTGTGTAATGGAAGAAAATTTCAAGACCCATTATAATGTAATGTGTAATAGAAAAATTTCCCTTACCCATTGCAATGTAATGTGTAATGGACAAAACTTTGATTGCAATTTTGGGAATGGAAAAATATAGATGAAGAAATTATTGCAATTTTGCATTACATTTTAATGATTATTAAAATTAGGTAACTTAAATTCCAAAAAGCATCTATATGCATACAAAAAGTTGATTATAAAGAAAAAGAATAGGAAAGAATAAGAATAAAAGTGTGGGACGCCAAGCATGAAATTTTTCTTGCCGTTCTAAATGATCACGCGACCACTTAATTACTAGTTTTGGCTCATTTTAACCCAGGGCAAAAAACTACTACGATATAATAAAAAATGTCCAAAATTTGCATTACACATTAAGTTGTAATGAACAAGCAAAATTTTGTCGATTACACAGTATGTTGTAATGGGTAATAAATTTTTTTTTCCATTACCCATTACAGTGTAGTGTGTAATGAAAAAAAATCCATTACCTATTACAATGTAGTGTTTAATCGAAAAAAATTTCATTACCCTTTACAATGTAGTGTGTAATGAAAAAAAATTTCATTACTCATTATAATGTAGTGTGTTATGGAAGTAAATTTCATGACCCATTATAATGTAGTGTGTAATAGAAAAAATTCCATTACCCATTGCAATGTAATGCGTAATGGACTTTAGTCCATGAAATTTTTTTCCATGACACACTACATTGTAATGGGTAATAGAAATTTATTCCCTTATACACTACATTGTAATGAGTAATGGAAATTTTTGCCATTACACACTACAGTGTAATGGGTAATGAATTATAAAGAGTAATGCATTACTTGCAACCCTGCATCAGAAATTCTTTCAGAGTTGTTGATCCTCCAGTTTTGGAAATGAAAAATAATCATCGCACTCATATTGTGACTAGCTTCTTTTATTATAAGGTCGTAAAAAAAAACAAAAAAAGAAACGCAAATCAAGCTGCGTTATGACATCGTTGAAGGTTATCAAAAATCGTATTCGATCGGTGAACAATACGAAGAAGATAACTCAAACTATGAGGCTCGTATCAGCGGCAAAGTACGCACGTGCGGAACGTGAACTCATGGCTACTCGTTCTGCCGGTCAAGGTCCACAACGATTTTTCGAATTAGCTGAAATAACGCCTCCGGAGGAAGCTCAGTCTCAACTCGTGATCGCATTGTCCGGTGATCGTGGATTATGCGGTGCTATACATTCGGGTATCGCCAAAGTAATCGGCGCTGTTTTCGAGAAGATTCCTCCGACGAATCGCGACGGTACGAAACTCGTTTGTATCGGCGAGAAGAATCGCATAATACTGTCGCGTTTGTACGGAAATAGTATTCTGTGGACCGTCACCGAGGTCGGTAAAAAGAGTCTAACTTTCGTCGACGCTGGAATCGTTGCTCGGAAGATTCTCAAGACAAACGAGAAGCACAGATTCTCCCGTACGATGATTTATTACAACAAGTCAGTATTTTCTCTAACATAAGTAATTATTTAATTTTATAATTTGGATCTCCAACGAATATTCTGCGATAATCTACAGTTTTTGTTTCAACAGATTATCTCTGGAAGTAAAAAAGTGCTAATCTTCATAATTGTTTTATAAATTCACAAAGTTTCCTCCATGAGGAAAATAGGAAAAAAAACTAGGGCAGATAGGATTTGTGACGTCATCAAAAAAATGACGAGCTTAACTTTAACAAAATTTTGAAAGGTTCCGGACAAAACTTCAAAAATTGTCTCGAAGATTTTTTTGTGCCATTTCGCCGGAAGTCAACGTTAACTAATTTAACAAGTGGCATTTTCAAGGGGAAGAATTCGGCTACATTGCCCGTATTTTTAATGATTTTTACAATTTGTTTTACGATTTGGACTCTATTTTGAAAACAACTGTTTTTCGTCTTTTTTTCCCTCTCTTCAGGTACACCCGTTTTCTGTAGGAATTTTTTTTTAGACGTCTTAACGATTGGATTCATAATGGGGAAAGTTTGAGCTTCATTTTCCTTTTTTTAAAAACTTTGAGCGATTTTTTTTCCGAAAGTTATTCTGTTTTTTGTGAAAAAAGAGGAAATTTGAAAAATACCGTATAACTCGAAAACGAAAAAGATTCATGAAAAACTTCAAGATAGCAAAAAGTTGCGTCTGTTTTTGTTGAGTTTAGAGAAATTTTTTAAGTTTTTTTTTCCAATTTTTTATTAACAACTAATAAAAGCTTGTTTAAACATTATTTTTTTCCCTTACTTATTTTTTTACTTTTTAGTATTCATGATGTAACATAACCAGTAAAATTTGTTAGACAAAATTATTCACAAAATTTTTTAGAAAGGACTGTTGCGCAAAATTTTCGTAGAGAAATGTTGCAAATCAATTGCTTAAAACCATTTTGTGGACAAAATTTTGCAAAACAATTTTTTTGCAAAAAATTTTGCCAAACATTTTTTTGCAACAAATTATGCGAAAAATCATTAAAAATGCAGAAAATGAAACCGAATTCTTCCCCTTTAAAATGCCGTTTGTTAAATTAGTTTACGTTGACTTCCGGCGAAATGGCATAAAAAAACGTTCGAGACCTTTATTGAAATTTTAGCGGGAAACTTTTCGTCGTGTATGTGCAAATTTCCAATTTGCATGATTCTTCTTCTCATTATTAATGGGTCAGATTCGTCAATGCCGGAATGTACAGAGTCTCGACGACGGATATCTTCAGTCGAACAGCAATTTACGGTGGTTCGAAATTCTCGCTCTACGACGAGATCGACGACGAGACGATAGATTGTTGGCTGGAGTTTGGTCTCGTGACGATGATCTATTGGATGATGAAGGAGGGTTCGGCGAGCGAGCATTCAGCTCGAATGACCGCGATGGAAAATGCGACGAGAAACGCGACGGACATGATCAAGGGACTGACGCTTTTGTACAATCGCACGAGACAGTCTGTGATAACGAAGGAGCTCATTGAGATCATTTCCGGCGCCAGCGCCGTTGAAAAGCACGAATGACAAAAAAAAAAAAAAAAAAAGTCGCTCTCAGTATTTCTTCAGTGAACGTTTTCTTCAATAACGGAAAATATAATGACAAATCCCACACATATTTATATATACAGACGCACGCGGATGTTACGGTCATCCGTTTCATCGAGATTTTATTAAAATATCCTTTCTGCGCAATTCTTACATGGCCCATGATCCATTTTGTGTTTTCTCTTCACGTATCGATCGTATCATATCGATAATCGTTATAATTATAATTCCACTTTGCTGAGATATGCAATAATGCATTCATTCCAAGCAGTGTTGGGCAGCAGCAAGTTACATGGTGTAATTAATTACATTTCCATTGCAAATTACAGCTGTAATTTGTAATTAAAAAAATAAATCATTAATTATAATTGTAATTTGTAGTTGAACCGAAATCCATTACCCATTACAATTGTAATTTGTAATTAAACCGAAATTCATTACCCATTACAATTGTAATTTGTAATTAAATCGAAATTCATTAACCATTACAATTGTAATTTGTAATTTAACCGAAATCCATTAACCATTACAATTGTAATTTGTAATTAAACCGAAATCCATTAACCATTACAATTGTAATTTGTAATTAAATCGAAATACATTAACCATTACAATTGTAATTTGTAATTAAACCGAAATCCATTAACCATTACATTTTTAAACTGTAATTAACCCGATATCGATCAACCATTACAATTTAAAAATGTAATTGAAACGCGATCCACCAACCATTACAATTTTTAATTGTAATTAAACTGAAATCCATTAATCATTACAATTCTAAACTGTAATTAAACTGAAATTCATCAGCCATTACAATTTTTAATTGTTATTAAACCGTCCAAAAACAAAATATTTATATGCATCGGTTACTTTTAATTATTTTGTTTCTGGACGGTTTAATTACAATGAAAAATTGTAATGGTGGATGGATTTCGGTTGAATTATATTTTCAAATTGTAATGGCTGATGAATTTCAGTTTAATTACAGTTTAAAATTGTAATGATTAATGGATTTCAGTTTAATTGCAATTAAAAATTGTAATGGTTGATGGATCTCGGTTGAATTAAATTTTTAAAGTGCAATGGTTGATCGATATCGGGTTAATTACAGTTTAAAAATGTGATGGTTAATGGATTTCGGTTCAATTACAAATTACAATTGTAATGGTTAATGGATTTCGATTTCATTACAAATTATAATTGTAATGGGTATTGGATTTCGGTTTAATTACAAATTACAATTGTAATGGGTAATGGGTAATTACAACTTGTAATTTGTAATTAATTAATTACAAATTCGCCCAACTCTGATTCGAAGAAAGAAGAAAACCAAACTTTTTGGGATCTCGTTTGCAACCTGATCCCTGTGTAATATTTAAAAAAAGAACTTTTGGCTATTCAAATGTGCCCCCAATACCGTGCTTTTCCATTTTTTGTTCTCGTTTTTTTTTTTTTTTTAAGTACGTTTCAGTATATAAATCTTAGGCACACTTTACTCTCTCGCTTTGAATAATGTTGTACAATTAAAATGATCAATAATAATGGTAATGACAACGAGTATCGTCGTTAAAACTAGCAACTTTATAAGACACGTGTATTAATCGAGATTTCGAGCTCGTTCGCGTTGCCATAATCTTCATCGCATTTCATTCGTTAATCGGTGCCGCGAATATTTATGTACAAAAAGAAAAACAATCGGCACGGATTTCACAAACTCGACGAAAATGAAGATTCGCAACGCGTTTACACACAAATCTCGAGCTTTATCTCTGTAAAATAAATCATTGTATTTCTAAAGCCACATACGGGTCTCGATTAAAAACTTTCGCTGTGCGAAGAGTCTCTGATCGAGGAGACACTAATATGGAAGATATTCTTTTTTTTTTTGCTCGATGCCCAAATGCCTCAAAAAAAACCGTGTACAATTGCGAGGCAAAAACAAAACAAAAGAAAACAAAGTCTCGCTAAACAGTGCGATCGGTAATAATCATCTATCTCGTTTCACGAAATCTCGTTGAAAAAATCGCAAATACGCGTGTGAATTCTTCTGAGAAAACGAGACGAAAAAAAAAAAAAACAATAATTTGGTTTTCGGTTACTCCTCAGTCAGGAACAAATTGGACAATCCAATATTCACCACCACCGCTTCAGTTACATTAGTCGCTATCTCTATTGACAATCGACGATCCGCCTTGCTCATAATTCTTTTCAAATATTAATATTATCAATTTTTTTTTTGTTCACGAACCGGAAAACGAAGTTTCGACCAATCTTGGAGTTGGAAGCGATAATTCGCACTTACGCGGTGACGACGAATTTTTTCTTTTGAATAAAAAAATCGACGTTCACCATTCCGCGTCGCCGTTTGCTTTTTGGAAAACGTAATCTTTGCCACTCAAATTCATAATGCCATCCTTCAAGTAAAATTTCCATTTGTTTCTGCTTCTTGTTATCTGAAGAAAGAAAGAAGGAAATTGCACGGTGAGTAAAAATCGCGCCTTAAATTCGCATCAATCGAAATCGAATCGAGTCACCTTGTCGTATTGACAGACAACTACGTTGTCCGTGTCGAAGAGGTCCGTTGGATCGTCGTCCGTGACGTCATCTTCCGAATTCAGGGGCTCCTGAAAAAACGTTTTTTTATTTAAACAATCGTGGGGCAGAAAAAATTATCTATATTCTGAAATCAAAATATTTTATTTTCAGACAATGGACTGCATATTTCATTAACTATTGGATGGAGAGAATGACAATGGGTCATTCCATGTCAAATCGACTACTTTTGAACCCTTTCGGTTTGGCTGAAATTTAGTTTTTCTTTTCTACCCAATTAAAACATTTTTCAGGAAATTTTCAAATTTGTTTACCCAACCCAAAAGAAAAAGCTTTTTTTTATGGCTATAACTTCTTCAAAAATTGACTAATTGGGACGTTTTTTTTTTAAATTTTCGTTTTTAAATGTATCCAAAAAAAATACAAAAAAAATTTAAGATTTTAAAACCTATGAAATTTTTCACTTTTTCGAGAACAATTAGCTTTTTATCGAAGTTCGCATTTTAAAATTTTTTTTCACTCAAAAAATACTTTGATCAATTCCGGAAAAAATGCCGCCCAACCTGGAGTGGATTGACTTTTCCTACTATTTTTTTTCATTTTTTTGAAAAAAAAATAAAAAGATTTGCCGTGATTACCACTTTTAGTTTTTTATTCTTCTCAAATTTAAATTCCGAGGTCCTTTATAAATCCTCAAACATTTCCAGAGTAGTATTTGATGAAATAAGCCCAATTGGGAAAAAAAATTTTTTTCAACGATTGAAAAAAAAAAAATTCTCAATTGGGCTTATTTCACAAAATATTACTTTGAAAATGTTTGCAGGATTTATAAAGGACCTCAGAATTTAAAAAATTGAGAAGAATAAAAAATTAAAAGTGGTAATCGCCCAACCTGGGTCGGGCGTAATTTTTTCCGGAATTGTTCAAAGTATTTTTTGAGTGCAAAAAAATGGCGAATTTCGATAGAAAGATGATTTTTCTCTCAAAAAAGTGAAAAAATTAATAGATTTTTTAATATCTTAAAATTTTTTTGCATTTTTTTCGGAAAGTACATTCAAAAACGAAAATTTTCAATAAAAAAAAAAAAAACGTCCCAATCACTCAATTTTTGAAGAAGTTATAGTCATTTAAAAAAAAGCTTTTCCTTTTGGTTTGGATAAAAAAATTTGAAAATTTCCTGAAAAATGTTTTTAATTGGGTAGAAAAGGAAAACAAAATTTCAGCCAAATCGAAAGAGTTTTAAAGTGGTCGATTTGACATGGAATGCCCCCAATACAAAATTCCGTTGATTACCTCCTCGCATGCACCAGCCTCATCGTTTTCCTCCTCATCCTTATCGATGTCATCGTCGTCATCGTCGTTGTCGTCGTCGTCCTCCTCCTCGTCATCGTCGGAAGAATCACCAAGCGGACCATCCAATTGCGCCATATTACCCTGAGTGCCCTTGAAAAGGTTTTTTATTATTCATTCAACACAATCATAATCTACCGCATAATTAGTCATTCACCCCGAACGTTTTTCCAATCGATTCTCAATTACTCCAACTGTTTACAAAATTCCAAAATTGTGATTTAAAAAAAAAATGGATTCTCCAACTGTTTACAAAATTCAAAAATTGTGAATTTAAAAAAAAATGCATTCTGCCTCAATTAATTCGTCTTCTCGTACCTGATTCTGTACCGGCAATTGCGAAGTTTGCTGAACGCTATTCGTATTCTGGGTTATAACTTGAAGCGGTTGATTTATCTGCATCGGTGTCAATGTCGCCTGTGCTTGAAGTGTCTTGTCCACGTGCTGTTGGAGTAACCGGGACGCGATTTCGGTTGGCAAAGCCATCGCGGCAGTTATAACCGGACCCGTGAGAATCGTGTGCAGCTGATTACCTATAAAATCATTTTTATGGAATTTTGCGCTGAAAATAAATGGGGCAACCCATCCCAAATCGGACAGTTTGAAAAACTTTTTTTTTTATTTCCTCAATTTTTTTTATATTTTTGAGTACCCATCAAAAGACCCTTACTGTTGAATTTTGAGATTTTTTTGATTACCCGTTCAAAAGATATTAAATTAACAAAAAAAACCGCTCTTTTTTGGTATTTTCGTCATAACTTCTTTAATAATGGTCCAAATTAAAAGTTTTTTTTTCAAGTTTTTTGTTTTTTCATGGCCTTTTCAGAAAAAAATACAACAAAAGTATTCGACGTGTTTTTGAATGAGTTTTTTGAGTTTTGAACGTTAAATCGCGTTTTCAAAAGTGAATGTCATTTTGTTTTTTTTTCATTTTTTTTTAAATAAATTATGAATACCAATTTTTGTTACTGTATAGTATTTTTTTAATCATATTGAATTAATTTGGACACTTTTATTGTTAACAGATTTCTAAAATTAGTAATTAATCGATGAGCAAATAACAACAGTTCAAGAATTGTATGAGTGGGCATTGAACCTAAATAGTCTACCGAATGTTACTGTCAAATTTTCACATGAAAAACATTACTCAGATGCAAAAGAAAGATTTTATTTGCGATAAAATACTGCGAAGTCAATCACAGGGGGACACAAAAATTTCATTCAATTATTCCAATGAGTAACGGAAACGTATTGGCAAAGGAATATTTTAATTCAGGAAATAATCATATATGTAAGGTTTTCAAAAAAATACGTGAATGAATAAAAACTGTTATTATTGTTCATAAACAGACTTGACGATTAATTATTAATTTTAAGAACTTGTTAACAATAAAAAAAGTGTCAAAATAAATTCTAAATATTGAAAAAAATACTATACAGTAACAAAAATTAGTATTCATAATAATTTATTTTTAAAAAAAAATTTTTATTTTCAAAAACTGAAAAAAATTATAGTTATTGAGATCTCACGATCGGGCTAGTCTTAAAAATTGTTGAATAGATAGATGTTTGGAAAAAATTTTTTTTTTTCAAAATAAAAAATGACATTCACTTTTAAAAACGCGATTTAACGTTTAAAACTCAAAAAACTCATTCAAAAACAAGTCGAATATTTTTTGTTGTATTTTTTCTGAAAAGGCCATAAAAAAACAAAAATTTTGAAAAAAAAACTTTCAATTTGGACCATTATTAAAGAAGTTATGACCAAAATACAACAAAAAAGTAGCGTTTTTTTGTTAATTTAATATCTTTTGAACGGGTAATCAAAAAAATCTCAAAATTTAACAGGAAGGGTTTGATGGGTACTCAAAAATATTTAAAAAATTGAGGAAAAAAAAAAGTTTATCAAACTGTCCGATTCGGGATGGAATACATACAGCCCCAAATACAGCTTCACGATAAATAATCGACATGACGCTAATTATCTCACCTTGGATAGCTGATGCCGGTACCTGTATTGTCAGGACTTTTGGTTTACCGTCGGTTGAATCAGTATGTCCGGGCAGCGTTATTTGTATCGGCACTTGTCGCTCGTAAAGGGTTGGCGGTGCCGTTACAACTTGCTGAACAGGAACCGTCGAGTGTTGCTGAATTGGCATTCCAACTGTTGAGTGTTGCTGAATGGCGCGAATTACTTGCTGCTGTTGTGGCAATTGAGCCACAGGTTGAGATTGCGCCTGTGGTTGGATTTGTTGTTGTTGTTGTTGTTGTTGTTGTTGTTGTTGTTGCTGCTGCTGCTGATGTTGTTGTTGTAGCAGTTGTTGTTGTTGCTGCTGCTGCTGTTGTTGCTGTTGTTTTTGATGATGCGTTTGCGATTTAATCACAGTTGGAGTTGGCTGCGGCGTTGCCGTTGCCGTGGACGTGGTCACGACCGCTGATGCCGCCGCTGCAGCTGCTTGTTGCTGAGCAAAATGATTGGCTGCATTCGATGCTAGAAATATAAAGTATTCCTTTTATCGCTTTGAAATATCGCGTTGAACTAAATTATGTCACTGTTTCATATTCAATATTTCGGATAACGGACTAGCGTTGAAAAAGAAATTCACACTTTCAAGAAGGTTGGTTCAGTAATGAAGAAACTTCGGAAATATAAGATTTTATGTAGAATATAAATGATCAGAGTGATTCAAAAAAAGCGACTATTTTTTGTTTTTCGAAACAACATATTGAATACTTCCGGAGAGGTGAAAAAACATGCCTGTTGAAAGCAGAGCTCTTAATATAAATACTTAGATACGTCTCATCGCAAATTTCTATTAACCAAATTTAAATAAGATAGGAAAACAAAATTTCAAACTTTGAAATTTTATATCTCAGCTTCAAGTCAATGTACCAAAATGAACGGTACAGATTCTTGTGGAAAACGCTCTACAAATAAAGATCTCTTATGATTTTTCGATAAATTCACTCCTTCTAAAGTTATTCAAGGTTAAAGTTAAATTTAGAGGAAATTTCACTTTTTTTTTTTAGTTTCCAGCAAAATGTTGAAACTTATTACTAAATGTCGTAAAATCTTTCTTGAAACTCAAGTTCAAATTGCATTAACATAAATTACCTCATTTTTAAAGAAATAATCAACGGTTCATCCATATTCAGTCTAATATACATATGTATTAGACCGTCGATAACTTTTGAAGGAGTGAGTTTATCGAAAAATCATAAGAGACCTTTTTTGTAGAGCATTCAATTCACGAGAATACGTATTTGATACGGTCCATTGACTTGAAGCAGAGGTAAAATTTCAAAGTATGAAATTTTTTTTTCCTGTGTTATTTAAATGGAAAATAGAAATTTGCAATGAGACGAATCTAAATATTTATATTAAGAGCTCTGCTCTTAAAAGGCATCTTTTTTCATCTCCTCCAAAGTATTTAATATGTTATTTCGAAAAACAAAAAAATAGTCGCTTTTTTGAATCAGTCTAAAAAAGATGTAACATATAATGACTAGCATATTACATATCTATAGTTTATATTCTATGTACATTTACATTTCCGTATTTACATTAAAGGGTCATATGCAGTCAGCATTTTCAAAAAATAAATTTTTCGTAAACTTTATTTCAGTTAGCCACTCCATTTTTTGAAATCACCAAAAATCGAATACAAATTTTTATAAAGTAGTTCTAACTGTCAAGCAAATTCGTGATTTTTTTTAGATTTTTAAATTACATATTTTAGCCGGAAAAAAATACAACAAATTTTCTGGTTCCTTTCGTAACCCGAAAATTATTCATCGTACGAAAAAAAAAGTACAACATGAAAGTTAGGATTTTCAGCGTACTTTTCACTGAAATTTTTTACGAATTCCAAAAGCTCCATATGCCATTTTCGGAGCACATGTTTTGATATTTTGTTTCTCAAAATTGACATCTTTGATGTAGACATCTTTGTGTCTGTAGTTTTAACAGTTTTTTACTTGATATATTTACAGACTACAAAAAAATTGGCTCAGTGGAGAATCCATTCCTTCCCATGCGTTTTTCATCCCAAGTGAATACACAAATTTCTCTGTGCATTAACAGGGTTGAGACTATCTATGGATATTTTCTAAAGCCCGCATTTTTGTTTATTTTTTGTACTTTTTCAATTTTTTTAACTTTCTTCATTTTTATTTTTTTTAAATATCTTTTTGTACATTTCAATAAACTTTATCAATGGGCACCGATAAAGTATATTCAAATTTAAGTCAAAGGCTACTCACGTCTCGCGATTGCAAAAAAGAAATAATTACCCTCTTTGGATACACTGACGTTTCTATGGCCAATAAGTACTTTTTTAGTTCGATCAGGGCATGATTTTTGGGAATGAAGCAATGATACTGCTTTGTTCCTGGAATCGTCTTCGCAGTAGCAAAACGAGATTATTTTATTATTTTTCCCTGTCTACGGTTAATAATGATCAAATATCAATATCTACACTATTTCGTTAAATCACTCTATAATGATAGATTGTATCAATAAATATTCATTTGAAGTAATGGATTCTCCACTACGCCAATTTTTTTATAGTCTGTAAATATATCAAGTAAAAATCTGTTTGAACTACAGACGAATCGAAGATGTCAATTCTGAGAAAAAAAAAGATCAAAACATTATTTGCTTAGAAAATGGCATATGGAGTTTTCAAAGGAGTTTGTAAAAAATTTCAGTGAAAAGCACGTTAAAAAGCCAAAATTTTATGTTCTACATTTTTTTTTTCGTACGATGAACAATTTTCGAGTTACAAAATGGGACGAACAAATTTTTTGTATTTTTTTCCGGCTAAAAAATGTAATTTAAAAATCTGAAAAAAATCACAAATTTTCTTGATAGTTGGAACTGCTTTCTAAAAATTTGTATGCGATTATTGGGCGATTTTAAAAAATGGGGACTTGACGTGGAATGCCCCATATATTCTATGCAAGAATGAGACCTTTTTTTTTCATTTCCAAGCGATTTCCATTGGCTCAAAGCTTTCTTGGTATTTCCATTGAAAATGCACTTGGCAAAGAAAGATTTTTCTACAACTATGCTTAAAACTAGTAAAAAATGAATGTTCGAAACGGCATTTACATTTACCTTTCGACGAATTGGACTTGTGCGAACTGAGCTGAGGAGGTTGAGGCTCTGGAGGATCAGGATTCAATTCCACAGCTTTGCTGGACATGAGTTTGGATTCCCATATCTGTTTGAGCTCCTGGAGCACCTGTTCGTCGACTCCCTCGTCCAGAAAGGACTCTCGCACGCCTGCGATGACATCCTCGATAACGGTGTTGTAGAGTTTCAGCTGAAAGAAGGCAATCGGGCCGATTAAAATTATTGGAAAATTCACGAAGAAGAATCGACCGTGGAGAAAAGACCATAACCGACTTCCCGGCATTGAAATCCGCAGGGAAATCGTAGATATCGTGAATAATTGAAACATGCAATTTTTTTTTTTTCAGTCTATTGATACAAACCGGATGAATTCGTGGAATCAAACGATGTGAGCTGCGATTTCAACTTGGAGGATAAAAGTTTTAACGAGAATATCAAATTCTCTCGGTGATGTGCGAATAATGAAAAATAGGATTTAAGGTGAGGACTTCTCGTGTGAGGACGATTATAGCGATAGTGGAATGAGGTGATAAACGATGATAAGATATCATCGGGGAGGTTTCCGCGGGGGGAAACACATTTTGTCTGGTACGTGGTTCATTTTTTTTTTCTCGGGATTAGCTTTCTCGATTACGATTACAATCGCGATTGAAAATCCTCCAGGATTTACTCACCACACTTGTTTGGCTAAGGGCCATTGCCGGATGATTCGTATTGTCAATCCAGATTGAGCGAGAGAAACAATACCAATAATCCCAAATCAACGTTGCCCTGAGGAAGCCGAGCAGCTGCGTCGCTCGAGCTCTTTTATACTTTCTGAACAGCTCCCATTCCACCACATTCCACGTACTTCCCTGGTCGAAACAGTGTCGTCGCTTGTCGACGATGAAAATGAATCGCGATGATAAGCTCGTCCCGTATCTTCTCTATAATCTTCGAATTGATTTTATCGAAATTTAAAACGTCCCTTACGTCCCATTCAACGATTATTATTGATAAATAAACATTAATCGGTGTACCGGAAGTTCATAATGTTGCGTCGTACTTGATGCCAAGGCGTGCCCGCAAGTAGCGATGCTTTTCGTTGCATTCGTTTTGGAAGCTTACGCGCTTGTGAGCGCCACATCCTGTAGCATTTTATACGTCAATGTATATCTATATATGTCGTTGAAGCGCGTGAGCGTCCAAAACGAATGCAGGCAAAGGCACGATTCGCAAAGGAGGCTTTCATTCCAATTTCTTTGGATTGCTCATGTTACTTACATGAATGAATAATGCATTACTTTGATAAGCATTACTGTAATTATTACCCATTACACTGCATAATGTGAAATGGATAAATGTACCATTACAAATTAAAAAAAAGTAATGTGTATGCATGCATGTTCCATTACAATAAATAATAAAAATAATGTGTAATGGATGCATGTCCCATTACAAATAAAAAAGTAATGTGTAATGTTATCATCAATTAGTGTATATTTCTCAACGAAAAAGGAATTCTTACACTTCAAAAAATAAAAAAACTTCTGTAAATGTACTATACAGATATAAATTTATATCTAAATTTATATACAGATATAAATAGATATACAGATATATACAGATATAAATTTATATCTGTATAGCACATTTTACAGAAGTTTCATTTTTTTTGAAGTGTAAGAATTCCTTTTTCGTTGAGAAATATACACATTACACATTACTTTTTTATTTGTAATGGAAAATTTTTCCAATACACATTGTTTAAAGTAATGGGTAATTACAAAGTGCTTACAAAGTGCAAGTTGTGAATCAATCATTCGTGTATTTTATTAAAGAATTTAAACTAAATTTAAAAAGGTAAAACAGCGGTGCTTTAAGAGGATGTGAAAGGTCTGTTTTACCGACATGCAATACCGGTCTTTGACCATGATCGCCACCTGGCGGCAAAGCGCGCAACTAACGACTCAAATGTCACCCCCACCAGCCGGATGTGACGACACATCGGAAAGGGGGGGGGGGGATGAACTTTATTATTATGCTTATCGGTGTGTTGTATCACTGTACCGTTTTTATTTTTTTTTTGCATCTGTCATTTGTTCGCGATACTTGCGGTACTTTTTCGACACTGCGAAGTGCACGCTCGGACTATTTGGATCGGATAATAACTCAAGAGAATCGACAATGTTTCACGAGTATATACCATAAATAATAACTGAAGTACGAAGCGCGCCGTTATTATTATTCAACTGCGTATCGCAACGAAAATGTGCGAAGAATCACGATCTCGATAAGTTCATGTTTGATATCTAGATTTTCCAAAAGATATTTCATCGATGATTCGCAATACTCACGACAAAAAATCAAACAGCTTTGTAAAGTTTATAAAAAGTAAGAGAGCCACTGAATACCATATTTTTCTCTCGTTATTGCCTACAACAATCTTTGACCTTTCGAGAATGCGGCATTTAATGAGCACGTTCCTGTGTTTTTTTTCTTTCTTTTATTCATCGCGCTTATCGATAATAGTGTAAAGACAGTCTTTAACTATGACTTTCGCACTGTTGACACTTTATTCTTTTTACAGAATTCAACGGCATTGAAATAAAATAAAACTTAGTTTTGGTACATTAGAGAAAAAATAAAAAACAAAATGGAGACGTTTTTCGTCGCCAAACCACGGACACCAAAATTGATCGATTTGATCAAGGAGCGGGAAATCAGGGTATGCGGATAAACAATGTTGAAATTTGCGACGTTGGAATGAAATAGATTTTTGTCCAAAATCAATGTCCCTTGAGGGACATTTGAGCGATAAAATATAAAACCTATTTTAGCATTCCAATGATGCAAACTTCATTTTCATGCAAATACAATCGATATTGAATAATATCGTGAAAAATTTACCTCAGGAGTCAACGGCTCGTTCATTGGCACTGAAGAGAAATGTCACGAGGGATCTCATATCTCGTTTAGGATTGGAAAAGGAATTGGAGGGACATCAAGGATGCGTAAATTGCCTACAATGGAGCGATAATGGAGAGTTAGTATAAAAAACGATATATACAATGCTATTGCAAAGATTTTTGCAATAACATGCGACCTTTATCTTGTTAAGTGGTTTAATGTAGTCAGAAGGTCGAAAAAAACGATTTATCAAGATTTTTTTCCAGAAAGACATTTTAATTTATTAATGTAATAATTTTTATACATGTTTTTGTAACTTTTAACTCTATTTTGAAACTTTTCTTTGTAAAAAATATTTATTCCTCTAAAAACAGGACCTCTGAAAACAGGAGGTCTTCTAAAAACATTTATAAACATTGTAAAAACATTTAGATTTTTAAAAAAGTAGATTTTTTGATAATGCTGACTGTGCCCTTAGAAGCATTGGAAATGATGTGACCTCTCATTTGTTTTTAGAATTCTCGCTTCGGCGTCGGATGATATGCATATATTTCTGTGGAATCCATTTTCGTACAAAAAGCTGTGCTCCTTCAATACCGGTCACAGTGGAAATATCTTCTCCGTAAATGTGAGCAAAAATTCAATCTCCGAACAATTTTTGTTTTATGTTTATTTTTGTTCATGATTATAATCAGGATTGCGAAATTTTTAATGTAAAAGTAACGCATTAATCATTACTTTTTTAATGGCTAATGGAATAATTAACATTGAATGGTTAATGGAATTCATTTTCACTAACCATTAAAATGTAATGGGTAATGGAAATAATTTCCATTAACCATTAAAATTTAATCGCTAATGGAAATGATTTCCATTAACCGTTTAACAGTGATCGGCGAAAAAAAAATTTTAGATTTTTAATTAATCGTTATTTACAAAATTCATATTATCATCCATTATGTTTTGAGGTATTTCGATAATCAGTAATTTAAAGACCAATACTACGAATTATTTGGATATTGAATATGTCTATTCTTTAAATTATACATTATTATAAAAATTAGTAATTGAATTATGTCAATTATTGATTATTTGAATAATTAGTAATGTATGTATCTAAATTACTAATTATTAGACTAATTAGTAATTAAACTATTCTAATTACTAATTATTTGAGTAATTTGTAATTTCATTATATTAATTATCAATTTTCGGAGTAATTAATTTCAAGTTTTTTGGATTTGAATCGGGATCTTGAGTTTTTCAGGGTTAGCATGTTTCGAGCAATCGTAAAAACAAAGAAAACTACACTTTAGCTTGAATATGAAAAATTTTCTAGACTCCAGTGAAATTTTTTTTGTCAATTTAGCGTAAAGATCATTCAGATGATGTTACTTTCTTCAATTCGAAAGGAGTTGAAGTTCTGTCCAATTATTTATCGCTAAGTTAACATCGATCAAAGAAATGTTTTAAAAATTAGTAATTAGAAGAATTAATTATCTAATTATTCGAATATTTAATTATTGGAAAAAATAATTAACTAATTTCATACAAAATTAGTAAGTAGAGTACTTAAGTATTTAATTACTTGGATAATTACTAATTAGATAGAACAATTACCTAATTTAAAAAAAATCAGTAATTCATAAGAGCCAAATTTTAATTACTTGGTTATTGAGTAATTATTTGATCTAAATTACAAGTTATCGGTTTATTGGATCATAATCGATCGTGAATTATCGAATTTTCAAATATTAGAAATACCTTACTACCTAATTACCGAGTGCCTTAATAATGAGTCATATTTATTGGAACAATTATAACAAATTTTAACACAGAGTAATTAGCGGTAATTAAATTCACGAAAATATCGATTTTGCCGATCACTGCCGTTTAATGTTAATGGTTAATGAAAATAGTTTCCACTGACCAATAACATTAAATGATTAATGGAAATAATTTCCATTAATCAATAAATGTTAATGGTTAATGGAAGTTATTTTTAATTATCAACAAGAGTTAATGGTTATTGAAAATATAACCGCTTTAAAAAAGAAATGCATTATTTGCACCCTTTTAAAAAAATGTGTATCTTCAAAGACATGTTCCATATTGTCTTTGATTTAAAAATTTACAACAAAGTTGTTTAAAACGTGCTCTACTTATACTATTTATACTATTTATACCATTTAACTATTTACAACGCAGTTTATGCCGAAAACCAACAACAACATCGTCGTATCGGGGGCGGCCGATGCCAGAGTCATGGTATTCAATCTCACGCTCTCGGAAGTCTTGTTCGCTTGTACATGTCACACGAATCGCGTCAAGAGAGTGGCGACTGCTGAGAACATGCCTTATCTATTCTGGAGCGCGGCCGAGGATGGTCTCGTGCTGCAGCACGATCTTCGAACGCCTCACAGTTGTGTCACCGATCGTAAAACCGTTCTCGTCGATTTGATTCATCACGTCGGAAGAAACACAGAGGCCAAATGCATGGCGATCAACCCTGCAAGACCCGAACTCGTTGCCGTTGGTGCGAATGATCCCTATATAAGGGTATACGATCGTCGTATGATAAAGCTCGAACAGGTTCGTTTGATGAACGAGAATCTGGAAATATCAGGGAATGGAAAATTTGTCAAAGAATTTTATTGATTTGAAAACAAGCTTTTCTACTTGGGTTAATCGATGTCAAATCGACCAAAAGTTGGAATCGACCCCTTTCAATTTCGATGAAATTTGGTCAGATGTTTTCGTTTTTAATAAAATGGCTTTCTGCCAAAGGAAAAAAATGTTAAAAAAATGTTTCGACAGTTATGCAAGATTCAAAATTGCACAATTTTTTAAATCTTTCAAGTTTATTTTTTAAATATCTCGAAAACTTATTATAGTTACGAAAAAATCGTTCTGGGTTCGTCTTGAAGAGTCGTCTTGTGGCTACGAAAAAATAAAAAATATTCCGGAAAAAAATATTGAAAAATGATGAATTTGGAGAATTTTGAATTTTCAAAAATCGTGGAAATCCAAGTCAGTATTAAATTTTGGGTTCATTTTTTTTAAAAATATAATACCTTGTACTGATCTTGAAAGATCCTGAAATTTTCATGATGGTGTTTTTTTGTTTCAAAAATATAAGTTTTTAAATTTTGGTAAAAATAATTTTTTTTTTACCTCTCAGTAGTAAAGTTGAGCAATCATGTAATTTTTTAATTTTGAGCAATAATAAAAAATAAAAGTAATAGTATTGTGGTTTACAAAAAAAATTTTTTTACCAAAATTAAAAAATTTATATTTTTGAAACAAAAAAATACCGTCCTGAAAATTTCAGAATCTTTTAAGATCAGTACAAGGTATTATATGAAAAAAATTGAACCAAAAATTTAATACTGAACTTGGATTTTCATTATTTTCGAAAATTCAAAATTCTCCAAATTCATCTTTCAAATTTTTTTTTTCTTTCGTAGCCCCAAGTGTACTCTGTACGACGAATTCAGAACGATTTTTTGTAACTGTAGAAGTTTTCGAGATATTTAGAAAATAAATTTGAAAGAAATGAAAAATTGTGGAATTTTCCATAAATTTCGAAACAACATTTTTTAATTTTTTTCCTTTGGCACAACTTCGTTTTATTAAAAACGAAAACTTCAGACCAAATTTCAACGAAATTGAAAGGGGTCGATTCCAACTCTTGGTCGATTTGACATGGAATGATTAATTCATCCATAAAATTTAAATTTTCAGTACCATAACATTTGTCATCAATTTTCTACTTGTGACTTGGATGTGATTAAAATTTTTTTTTTTTTTGCTTATTTACACAGCCTCCGATTGGCACTTTTTCCACCATCGAAATCGATCGATCTCAGGAGGATTCGAGGGCCACGAAACTAGATGCAAATGAAAATGTGCCGATTGATTGCGCAAGATACTTCGTCGCCGGTTCGTATAATGAAAATTCTATGACAGAAACATTAAGCATTATTTTTGTAATGAAAAATGTGAAACCTAACGATTATGCATTAAATTAATAATTAATAATGCAAAAAACGTGACATTGTTCATTACAACAGTAATGGATAATGTTAAACGCTGCCATTTTCCATTATTACAGTAATGTGTAATTCAGTACTGTATAGACTGTACTGTTCAGTACTGTAATGTGTAGATTAGTCCTGTATTCGGTTTCATCAATCCATATTTTCCACTTTCGTAAATAAAAGGAAGATTTTATCGCATTCTCCTATTGGACTACGAATGCATAAAATATTTTTATTCCGAATAATGCATTATTCAAAATATTCAGTATTATAGTAATGAAAAATTAACGCTACTTTGCAATATCTATTACTTTAATAATGGATAATGGAACATTTTTGCATTACTCATTATTTCAGTAATGAGTAATGTAACTCTTTCCACATTATCCATCACTTCAGCAACGGATAATGTAATGCTCTTCCAAGTACTCATTAATAACGTATTGCATAATGTTTCATTTTTTCATTTTTCAGTACTAATGTAATGCTTAATGGTCTGACATTTGCATTATTGACTAAAAATATAATGCAATACTTTTTTTATTACATTGTTCATCGAATAAATAATGTACAATGGAAGTTGAGTCCCATTATTGAGAGAAAAAAAAATCTCTAATGAAATCGATAATGCATTATTAAAATAATGCATTTTTCAACAGGTCACCTTCGGACGCAGCATCGAGACAGTGTGAGAAGTTTCGCCGCCACTTACGTAACGTTTTCCAGCGATGGAACTGAATTGCTCGTAAATATGGGCGGCGAGCAGATTTATCTTTTTGACATTTTGAATCCAAGACACAATCGACAGTTCGAAGTAACTCAAAGCGATAACACCGAACAGGGTAATTTTCGTAAAAAAACAAACATATCTCGATGATTGACAATTTTAATTTTTTTTGTTTGGTTTTTTTAATTATAAACTTTGAGATTCTCTAAAATTTTCAGAGTGGGCATCTTTCGTTTTCTATTTTTTTGAAAAAATATAGAAAACGGGAATTGAAAAAAAAATTAACTCGGCTTATTTTTCATAATATCACTCTGAAGATTTTCAAGGATGTAGAGACCTCAAAGTTTGAAAAAAAAAAAGATGAAATTGAAAGTGGTAATCAACGACAAAATTTCAATGTTTTTCGAAAAAGTAAGAAAAAAAAGAAGATAGTTCTGAACAATTTTTTGATATATATATATATATATATATATATTTTTTTTTTAACTACATTTAAAAACAAAGAAAATTGAAGAAATTGTTGTTTGGTTCATTTTTGGACAAACAACTTTTTAAAATTCTAAGTGCTTTTGTGATGGAATTCGTTTCATGTTTTTTTTGAGCACTTCGCTTTTTTTTTTTAATTACGCAAAAAACATAGTTTATTAATTAATTTTATATACAATATAGTTATAACTCCATCAAAAGTTAACCACTTTAAAAATTTTAAAAGCCTGTAGCTTATCCAACAATCAACCAAATAACGATTTTTTTCCATTTCCTTTGTTTTTAAATATAGTTTTTAAAAAAAATATATATAATAAAATTACTCAGAACTATTTTGTATTTTCTTTCTTACTTTTTCGAAAAACGTTGAAATTTTTTCGATGATTACCACTTTCAATATCCACGATCAAATAAATTTTCCCTTTCTATAATGCATTTAAAAAAAAACTTTACTTTTTGCAGATTTCGTACCGCCTCATACGCAATACGACCTTGCAGCATTAGTGAGTTCAGCTTACGGTACAGATTCCGAAAGTATCACGGATTATCCTTCATTGAATATCAAGGTCCTGCCGGACAACGTCGAGGAACTGAAGCTCGACGTGAGAAATTTTTCTCCGCTTATCTTCAATGAATTTTATTGAATGCTCATTAATGAGACTTATATTGTATTGATTTTTTCTGTTGCAGGCGAATAATAAGTTTCAATTGGAGAAATACTCAGCTGCGATAAATCTCTATAATAAGGCCCTGGCATTTTGTCCAATGGCCGCGGTTCTTTATGGCAACAGAGCAGCCGCTTTTATGAAGAGAAGATGGCAAGTAATCTGCCTCTTTCTGTCTTCGTTGAGATTCATCGTTGATTCTCGAATTCATTTTTTTTTCAGGGACGGTGATATATATGCAGCAATGCGAGATTGTCAAACAACATTGTTGCTCGATCCCGACCACGTAAAAGCTCATTTCAGGTGAGCTTCGTAAAATACCTCGTTCGAAGAAACGAAATGTGAGTTGATTTTTGAATTTTCACATTCAGATTGGCGCGTTGCCTATTCGATCTCGGTCGTCCATACGAGGCCTACAAAGTAATCGAAGATTTTCAAGGATCTTTTCCGGATTACGTTTCGAATGCTGCACATCGCGCTCTCAAAAAAGACATCACGCAAGCGATAAGTTCCAGTAGGTTTTTGGTTAATTAATCTAAATGAATATAAATGATCTAAATTAATCTAAAGTATCTAAATTAATCTAAATGATCTAAATTAATCTAAATTATTTAAATTAATCTAAATCAGGGTTGCGAAATGTTTAATGAAAAAGTAATGCATCAACCATTACTTTTTTAATGGCTAATGAAATTAATTTCCATTAACCATTTAAATTTAATGGAAATTATTTTCATTAATCATTAACATTTAATGGTTAATGGAAATTGCTTTCATTAACTATTAAAATTTAATGGTTAATGGAAATTATTTTCATTGACCATTAAAATTTAAAGGTTAATGGAAATTATTTTCATTAACCATTAAAATTTAATGGTTAATGAAAATGCAATTGCATTAAAAAAAAGTAATACATTATTTGCAACCCTGCCCATTACAATGCACATTGTAGTGTGTAATAGAAAAAATTTCCATTACCCATTGCAATGTAAGGTGTAATAGACAAAACTTTGATTGCAATTTTGGGAATGAAAAAATATAAATGAATAAATTATTACAATTTTGCATTTTTTATTGACTTAGGACTTAGAATTTCACCTTACATTCTAAAAAGCATTTATATTATAATTCTAAAAATCTAAGTCCTAAGTCAATAAAATGTAATGCAAAACTGCAATGATTTATACATCTATATTTTTCCATTCCCAAAATTGCAATCAAAGTTTTGTCCATTACACATTACATTGCAGTGGGTAATGGAAATTTTTTCTATTACACACTACATTATAATTGGCAGGGTTGCAAATAATGCATTACTTTTTTGAAAGCAATCGCATTTTCATTAACCATTAACATTTAATGGTTAATGGTTAATGAAAATGCAAATGCACTAAAAAAAGTAATGCATTATTTGCAACGTGATCTAAATTGATCTAAATTATCTAAATTAATTTAATTAATCTAAATAAATCTGAATGATCTAAATTAATCTAAATTATCGTTGATTAATTTAGATGGAATGGGCCATAGATTATATGAGCCAACGTCCAGTAAGTACGAGCAGGCATGGAGAAGCAAAAGTATGGATTATGTATCGAGATATTGCGGTCATTGCAATACCACAACGGACATAAAGGAAGCTAACTTCTTTGGCAAGTAAGACAAATATTTGTATTAACAGTCTGTTTTACGCCAATTTTCAAAAACTGCCCTTAAAATTGCAAATTAATTGTCACAGAGGTTTATTCTGAATTAATGTTACAATACAAACGTTTAATTGTTATTTTTCGCAAATTTGGTCTTTGATAAAACAAAAGATAATTTTCTTGCAGCGATGGACAGTACATTGTAGCTGGCTCGGACGATGGTAATATCTTTGTTTGGGATCGTTACACCACGAATATCGTGCGGGTTCTCGAAGGCGATTCGAGAATCGTAAATTGCCTTCAGCCACATCCTTCGTCGTGTTTTCTCGCAACGAGCGGCATCGATCCGGTTATCAGGTTGTGGAGTCCATTACCGGAGGTAATTTCCAAATTTTGTATCCCCTTCTCCCTCTCCCATGAACATCAATCAGGGATCGGCAAAAAAAAAATTACGATTTTCCATTTTTCAATTGATGGAAAATCGATAATTTGAAAAGATAGAATACCAATTGATGGAAAAATTGAGATTATCCGAAATTTTATTTTCAATTATCCAAATAATCGGTAATTGGTTGAAAAATAATATCAATTACCCAGAAATACATGTAATTGGTTTGAAAATATTTTCAATTTCCCAGAAAAAAATTAATAATTTATTGAAAATGTGTTTTTGAAAAAATAGGACTGATTAGAGATATATAGAGATGTATAGCTATATATAATATATATGTGTCATTCCAGCCCAAGTGTGTAAACCCGTGACCCTGACCCTCTCGGATTTATTTGATTTTTTTTCATATGATCGCATTGAGTCTAAAATACACCCTCATAATTTTTTCAGATTTTTCCAAACATCCCTTGTTTAAAAAAAAAAATTTTTTTTTGAAAAAAAACTCCATTTTTTAAAAATCTGAAAAAATTCTGAAAAAACCGTGACAATACATAAAAATTTTCAAGCTATCACCCGTAGTAGGCAGATTTATTTTCTATGTTTTACGTGATGGATTTAAAAAAAAAATTTTTTTTAAATGCCATTTTTTTAAAATCGAAAAAAATTCTGAATAAACCGTGATAATATATAAAAAATTTCAAGCTATCATCCATAGTGGGCAGATTTTTTTTGTGTTTTACAAGCTATTAACGTTCTCAAAATTCCAAAAAATTCTTAAATAGCTCACCTTGAGCAGATACTCAATTTGAGTACCAAAATAATTCAGTATCTGCTCAAGGTGAGCTATTTGAGAATTTTTTGGAATTTTGAGAACGTTAATAGGAAGTAAAACACAGAAAAAAAATCTACGCACTACGGGTGATAGCTTGAAAATTTTTATATATCGTCACGGTTTTTTCAGAATGTTTTAAGATTTTTAAGAAATGGCGGTTTTTTTTTAAAAAAAAAAATTGAAATAAGGGTTGTTTGGAAAAATCTGAAAAAATTATCAGGGTGTATTTTAGACTCAATGCGATCATATGAAAAAAATCAAATAAATCCGAGAGGGTCAGGGTCACGGGTTTACACACTTGGGCTGGAATGACACATATGTATATATGTCTTTATACCTCTATATGCCTGGAAATACCTTTATATGCCGATATATGACTGTATATGCCTCTATATATCTCTACATATCTTTTATCACTCCGATTTTCAATTAATTATTAACTTTTTTCTGAAAAATTTATATTTTTTTTCGACCAATTACCGATTATTCGAATAATTTGAAATATTTTCAGACCCCTTACTCATTTTTCTGATTAATTGATAAAATTTTTTTTACCCATTACCGATTCTTAGGATAATTGAAAATATTTTCAGAGCGATTACCCATTTTCTGATTAATTGATATTATTTTTTTTTTCAATTACCGATTGTTCGGATAATTGGAAATATTTTCAAACCAATTACCGATTGTTCGGATAATTGGAAATATTTTCAAACCAATTACCGATTTTCTGAGTAATTGATATTATTTTTCGACCAATTACCGATTATTTGTATAATTGTAAATTTATGTTTTTCCATTAACCATTGTAGTGTAATTGAAAAATTTAGATTTCACAATTATTAATTTTCGAAAAATTGATAATATTTTCCGAAAAAGCGTCTGAAAAATACTGCCCGTCATCAATTTCCCTTTTGAATTCTCTACTAAATAATGATTCGATAAATTAATATATATATATATATATTTTTTTTTTAAACAGGACGATAAGCCGAATAAACGAGAGATCCAGGATACGGACGTTGTGGCGCAAACGAATCAGATACGAATGCACAGCGATCCGTTTGCCGTTATGATGATGAACATGGGCTACAGCATAACGCGAAATTCGCCGCCCTACGACGACGATACCGAGACCGAGGATTCAACGGATCCGGTGGTATTTCGTCGTACCTGCAGACCGAGTTAAGTCTCCGCGATATTTACTCGCCAAAAAAAAAGGAAAAAAAAAATGCATACGAATATTTATCTATGAGAGATAAAATCGCGCGAGTGAGATGAAACGAGAACGAAGAAGAACGGAAACGACCTGAAGACACATAAAGACAATTTATATGGGAGTGTCAGTTGTTTTAATATACCTCGATCATCGTTATTACACTCTGGACACTCCTCGGACACGATATTTCCTCGATAAATATCGAATTCGAGAGATTCTGGTGTATTGATGTAAACAGTGATGAAGATGAAAAATAGTACTAAAAAAAAAAGAAAGGAAAAAGAAAAAAATCGCTTTCACGAATAAAATCTTTCTCAAAACGAACGGAGGAGCGTTTAGGAGAGATTTAGGAAATATTACAAGTGAGACGATCGACGATTTTCTTCATAGTATAGGCAATAGAGAAGCCCGTTACTCTTGTCCATAATTCACTAAATTACAGGAATTATTTTTTTTTTAAATAGGTTTAGTATCACGTACTGAACGTAAATTCACAAAATCCTTACAAATTTGGAGGGCGGCCATTTTGAGAAAAACCGCCTATATCTTCGTAACCGTGCACTTGTGGCCAAAAATGGTAATAACCTTTATTGTAGATAATTAAATTTCCCATCTTTTTTGTGGAATAATTTTTTTTTGTATCACTCACCGTTTACGACTTATACGACTATTACTGGTAGTGCAACATTGAACGCGTTATAACTTCAAAAATATTAATTTTATAAAAAAAAGTTTGAAGTAAGAGTTGTAGAAAATTTGTAGATTTAAAACTTGGGTCATTAGCATTTTATCGTTTAAACAATTCGCGTTACAGCTGCCATAAGGGCGTATGCCAGCCAAAGGTAGGGCTGGAAAGCCATAAGGGCGTATCGAATTTTTTTTTCAGGAATCGACGTAATTATGACCGAAAAGTATAGAACCTATGAAAAAAAAAAAATTTCCCAATTTTTTTAAATTTTTTATACGCCCTTATGGCTTTCCAAGTGGGTCTCGAAAGCCATAAGGGCATATCGATTTTTTTTTTCAGGAATCTACGTAATTATGACCGAAGAGTGTAGAATCGATGAAAAAAAAAATTTCCCAATTTTTTTTTCATCGGTTCTATACGTTTCGGTCATAATTACGTTGACTTGAAATTTCGCTATTTTCAGGTTTTTGAAAATAGGCCCAAAATTGAGCAAAACAGTTTTTTATCGAAATTAATGAAAATTTTGATTTTTTGAAAAAACTATTGATAGATTCGTGTTTAGGGGGCAAAAATACATCGATATGAGGCCCGAAAAACAAAAATAATTTTTTTTTTTTTTGCATTTTGGCCAAAATTCAATCGGTTCACTAAAATGGCTGCAATTTATTTTCTAGATAGAATTGCGGCTTGAGCATGAGCTCATTCTCTCCGTAATCGTTCACGCTTCAAAATGCCGTTTGGTTCATCCCATTACGATCATTTTTCGATTTTTTGCAGATTTTTAAAGTTCAACAATAGATTTTTGTAAATTTTTTAAGGTATACCCCTTTCCATTTTTTTCGGCGATTTTCAAACTGCTCTCATTTCTACAAAAAATTAGTTATCGGGATGAACTTAACGGCATTCTCTAAGTTTGGTCACAAGCTTTGCGTACGAAAAACAAATTTTGAAATCGGTTGAACCAAAGTGAAGTTATGAGCACTTAAAATTTCGCTATTTTCAGGTTTTTGAAAATAGGCCCAAAATTGAGCAAAACAGTTTTTTATCGAAATTCATGAAAATTTTGATTTTTTGAAAAAACTATTGATAGATTCGTGTTTAGGGGGCAAAAATACATCGATATGAGGCCCGAAAAACAAAAATATTTTTTTTTTTTTTTTGCATTTTGGCCAAAATTCAATCGGTTCACTAAAATGGCTGCAATTTATTTTCTATATAGAATTGCGGCTTGAGCATGAGCTCATTCTCTCCGTAATCGTTCACGCTTCAAAATCCCGTTTGGTTCATCCCATTACGATCATTTTTCGATTTTTTGCAGATTTTTAAAGTTCAACAATAGATTTTTGTAAATTTTTTAAGGTATACCTCTTTCCATTTTTTTCGGCGATTTTCAAACTGCTCTCATTTCTACAAAAAATTAGTTATCGGGATGAACTTAACGGCATTCTCTAAGTTTGGTCACAAGCTTTGCGTACGAAAAACAAATTTTGAAATCGGTTGAACCAAAGTGAAGTTATGAGCACTTGAAATTTCGCTATTTTCAGGTTTTTGAAAATAGGCCCAAAATTGAGCAAAACAGTTTTTTATCGAAATTCATGAAAATTTTGATTTTTTGAAAAAACTATTGATAGATTCGTGTTTAGGGGGCAAAAATACATCGATATGAGGCCCGAAAAACAAAAATATTTTTTTTTTTTTTTTGCATTTTGGCCAAAATTCAATCGGTTCACTAAAATGGCTGCAATTTATTTTCTAGATAGAATTGCGGCTTGAGCATGAGCTCATTCTCTCCGTAATCGTTCACGCTTCAAAATCCCGTTTGGTTCATCCCATTACGATCATTTTTCGATTTTTTGCAGATTTTTAAAGTTCAACAATAGATTTTTGTAAATTTTTTAAGGTATACCTCTTTCCATTTTTTTCGGCGATTTTCAAACTGCTCTCATTTCTACAAAAAAATAGTTATCGGGATGAACTTAACGGCATTCTCTAAGTTTGGTCACAAGCTTTGCGTACGAAAAACAAATTTTGAAATCGGTTGAACCAAAGTGAAGTTATGAGCACTTGAAATTTCGCTATTTTCAGGTTTTCGAAAATAGGCCCAAAATTGAGCAAAACAGTTTTTTATCGAAATTCATGAAAATTTTGATTTTTTGAAAAAACTATTGATAGATTCGTGTTTAGGGGGCAAAAATACATCGATATGAGGCCCGAAAAACAAAAATATTTTTTTTTTTTTTTTGCATTTTGGCCAAAATTCAATCGGTTCACTAAAATGGCTGCAATTTATTTTCTAGATAGAATTGCGGCTTGAGCATGAGCTCATTCTCTCCGTAATCGTTCACGCTTCAAAATCCCGTTTGGTTCATCCCATTACGATCATTTTTCGATTTTTTGCAGATTTTTAAAGTTCAACAATAGATTTTTGTAAATTTTTTAAGGTATACCTCTTTCCATTTTTTTCGGCGATTTTCAAACTGCTCTCATTTCTACAAAAAATTAGTTATCGGGATGAACTTAACGGCATTCTCTAAGTTTGGTCACAAGCTTTGCGTACGAAAAACAAATTTTGAAATCGGTTGAACCAAAGTGAAGTTATGAGCACTTGAAATTTCGCTATTTTCAGGTTTTTGAAAATAGGCCCAAAATTGAGCAAAACAGTTTTTTATCGAAATTCATGAAAATTTTGATTTTTTGAAAAAACTATTGATAGATTCGTGTTTAGGGGGCAAAAATACATCGATATGAGGCCCGAAAAACAAAAATATTTTTTTTTTTTTTTTGCATTTTGGCCAAAATTCAATCGGTTCACTAAAATGGCTGCAATTTATTTTCTAGATAGAATTGCGGCTTGAGCATGAGCTCATTCTCTCCGTAATCGTTCACGCTTCAAAATCCCGTTTGGTTCATCCCATTACGATCATTTTTCGATTTTTTGCAGATTTTTAAAGTTCAACAATAGATTTTTGTAAATTTTTTAAGGTATACCTCTTTCCATTTTTTTCGGCGATTTTCAAACTGCTCTCATTTCTACAAAAAATTAGTTATCGGGATGAACTTAACGGCATTCTCTAAGTTTGGTCACAAGCTTTGCGTACGAAAAACAAATTTTGAAATCGGTTGAACCAAAGTGAAGTTATGAGCACTTGAAATTTCGCTATTTTCAGGTTTTCGAAAATAGGCCCAAAATTGAGCAAAACAGTTTTTTATCGAAATTCATGAAAATTTTGATTTTTTGAAAAAACTATTGATAGATTCGTGTTTAGGGGGCAAAAATACATCGATATGAGGCCCGAAAAACAAAAATATTTTTTTTTTTTTTTTTGCATTTTGGCCAAAATTCAATCGGTTCACTAAAATGGCTGCAATTTATTTTCTAGATAGAATTGCGGCTTGAGCATGAGCTCATTCTCTCCGTAATCGTTCACGCTTCAAAATCCCGTTTGGTTCATCCCATTACGATCATTTTTCGATTTTTTGCAGATTTTTAAAGTTCAACAATAGATTTTTGTAAATTTTTTAAGGTATACCTCTTTCCATTTTTTTCGGCGATTTTCAAACTGCTCTCATTTCTACAAAAAATTAGTTATCGGGATGAACTTAACGGCATTCTCTAAGTTTGGTCACAAGCTTTGCGTACGAAAAACAAATTTTGAAATCGGTTGAACCAAAGTGAAGTTATGAGCACTTGAAATTTCGCTATTTTCAAGTTTTTTAAAATAGGCCCAAAATTGAGCAAAACAGTTTTTTATCGAAATTCATGAAAATTTTGATTTTTTGAAAAAACTATTGATAGATTCGTGTTTAGGGGGCAAAAATACATCGATATGAGGCCCGAAAAACAAAAATATTTTCTAGATAGAATTGCGGCTTGATTCGTAATCGTAATCGTTCGTAATCGTTCACGCTTCAAAATCCCGTTTGGGAAATTGGGAAATTTTTTTTTTCATCGGTTCTATACTTTTCGGTCATAATTACGTCGATTGCTGAAAAAAAAAAAAATTCGATACGCCCTTATGGCTCCCGGATGCCATAAGGCCGTAAAAGAGGTGATACGCCTTTATGGCAGCTGTAACGCGAATTATTAGAAGAGATATGGGTCCGAAAGTCAATAAACAAATCATAATAGTCGTATAATTCGTAAACGGTAAGTGACACAAAAAAATTATTTCACAAAAAAGATAGGAAATTTAATTATCCACGATAAAGGTTATTACCATTTTGGCCTCAAGTGCACGGTTACGGAGATATAGGCCAAAACGGTTGGATTTGAAGGATTTTGTGCATTTACGTTCAGTACGTGATACTGAACATATTTAAAAAAAAAATTCTTCAATTTAGTGCAAGAAAAAATTCTCTATTGCCTGTATTATCCTTCCTCGGGTATTTTCGTTGGTCAAGATGCCGGTAAAAGTTCCCAGAGCGTTTGCAGCGAGGTGCCTTCGCGAGGTTCTTCAGCCGCAAGACCAAGATGCGACGACAGGACGGGTCGTCTCCGAGTCGTTCCTTCGTCCGCGAAATAGAGGCCCAAAACATTCGTGATCTCGTTGTCATTGTCCTCGATCTCGTTCGGACTCTCCGTCGTTTTGTACTCAACTTCCGTGACGGCCTGATGCTCGAAGGTATACTCAACGCCGTAAATCGGTGATTTGTTGTACGCGGAACGCAGAGCCGTTATTTCTTTGTGAAGAACGTGAAGTTGTTTGACTGGATCGACCCGAAAGCCGAGAACGTATCCACCGCTCGATGCGGTACTCATCGCCACGAGGGTCGGTCCAAATTTTGATGATCTTATGTTTATCTGTAGAACAGAGTTTGAAAATACGTTCGGACTAGAATATGTCCCAATAAGAGTTGTAAATAATGCATTATTTAGACAATGCATTACGGTATTCATTACCCATTACACTGCATAATGCGAAGTAGACAAGTGTACAACAGACTGTTTCAAAAAAATAACTATTTTTTATTTCAAAGAACATTGTTTAGAGATCCTCTGATGATTTATCAAAGACCTTGTGCAAATATGAGCCCTTAATATTAATATTTAGAGGTGGCGATTTTCAATTTTCTTTTTCCATTTGAATAACATGGGAATAGTATATTACGATACTAGTGCGATAAAACTTTTTCTGACGAGTGTGAGTTTGCAGCATGAGCCGAAGGCGAATGTTGCAATCACACGAGTTGAGAAAAAGTTTCTCGCACTAGTATCGTACGAAATTTTATTGTACGAGTGCGCAAAGTGGCACTTTGCGCACAGAGTGCAATAAACATTTTTCCCGAACTTTGGAATTTCATAACTCAGAAACGAATCACTGTGCAGTAATAAGAAACCATTGAACTGTTCAAAATAATGATGTTATTTCGTTAAATCGCCCCATATCACTTAAATACCCAATGTTATCATCTTTAAAACAAGTATCTGCAAATTTTCAATAGAATGTTGATCAAAATTTTTTATTAATCAACGATGAATGATTAATTTTATTGTTCATTAATAAAAAATACGGGTATATCACAAACAGATGATGAAATTTCAATCCAAAATTTATATATTATAAATCAATTATTTATTTTAATTCTTTATAAATGTTACGAATGAGTTATGTAACCCTAAGTTAAATAATATAAAACTTATAATTACTCAAAGAATTAAAGAAAAAAAACTTTTCATCGTTATAACTCATTCTTAAAAAACTCAACAAATTTATAAAGAATTTAAATAAATTATTGATTTATAAGATATAAAATTTATTATATTTCATCATATATGTATTCGTGATATACCCATATTTTTTATTAATGGACAACAAAATTGATCATTCATCGTTGATTAATAACATTTTTTGATCAACATTTTATTGAAAATTTGCAGATATTTGTTTTAATGATGATAATATTGGGTATTTAAGTGATATGAGTCGATTTTGTCGCGTTTAAAAATCAATAACATTATTATTTTGAACAGTTCAATGGTTAAGGCTTGATAACTCCAAAACGGCTCGCCTCATGCAAACCTTCATTCTGACCTTTTTTATAGAGCGTTAAATTTCCTACAAAAATCTATGTTTCTTATTACTGTACAGTGATTCGTTTTTGAGTAATAAAATTCCAAAGTTCAGAAATTTTTTTTCCAATTTTATTTAAATGGAAAAAGAAAAATCAAAGTCGCCATCTCTAAATATTAATATTAAGGGCTCATATTTGGTCAGAGTCTTTGTTTAGGGATACTCTGACGATTTATCAATGTTCTTTGAAAAAAAATGCATTTTTTTTAAACAGTCTACTGTACTATTACAGAATACAAAATTAATGTGTAATAAATGCGTGTTCTATTACAAATAAAAAAAGTAATGTGTAATGTGCCAATACAAATTTAAAAAAGTAATGTGTAATGGATGAATGCTCCATTACAAATTACAATTGAAAAAAAAGTAATTTGTAGTGAAGAATATTCCATTACTAATTAGTGTGTTTCTACCACAATTTGGAGCAGGTACTATTTTGCTTAAAAGTTAACAAAAACTTGATAAACACAAATTATTTTCATTGAAGAATTAATACTGACCTTTGAGTAAAATAGTGGTAGAAACACTAATTTGTAATGGAATATTCACCACTACAAATTACTTTCTTTCAATTATAATTTGTAATGGAGCTCTCAGTCATTACACGTTATTTTTTTCATTGGCAATGGCATATGCAGCCATTACACATTACTTTTATTATTTGTAATGGAACATGCATACATTACACATTACTTTTGTAATTTGCAATGGAAAACTTATCCAATACACATTGTTTAAAGTAATGGGTAATGCATTACTTTTATATTACTATTTTCACAACTCTCGTCCCAATTAAGAGTTCGTTTTGATCCTTTGTTTTAAAGATATGGTACCTAAAGACCATTATTTTTTTTTTTAATGAAGAAACATTTCTTCATATGGAATTTTTTCAATAGCTCGATTCCTTCTCTTCTCTCAATATTATCAATAAAAAAAAAAGACAACGAATATAACTCACACTGGCGATCGTTGGATATGGCAGAGAAACGTTGAACTGATTGTTCATTTCGGCGAACCACACGATACGAATATTCGTTATTATAAAAGTACCCATATTGCCCTGCAAAATTTTTTAATATTCTTGATTAATCGAAAATTGTATAATTCAATATTATTCGTGGTAAAAAGAAAAAATACCTGTTCCGTCGACAAATTCCACACTCCCGGCGTCGTCGTCTGAATGTTTTCGAGCGGCAACAATGACAATCTGTTCTCGTTGATGAAAGCACCTCGCAATTTGATCTCTCTGTACATCTTCGTCGACATGTAAGCCCTGCAAAAATAATTGGGGTAATCAATCGTCATAGAAAAAAATCGCAAATTTGTTGCGAAATGGAAGAGAAAATTCTACCTGTAGACCCCGATAACTGATGTATAATGTCGCGAGCTTTTGGAATCCTGATTCGTGAATATAAATTCGTATCTGCAGCCTCGATACGTCGTCAAGATGTGTAAGGCTTGAGTAATGCCACCGTGAATCTGCGGAGACCATTTTAAAAAAAGGGCAAATTAGCTCTATTTTCATGAATAGCTTCAAAAATAGCTTATATTTAAAAAAATATAGTTTCTCAAAGTTATCTTCAGACAGATGGTCAAAATAGATTTTTGTTGTCTTCAAAATCCGATTTAATCTAAACGTTAGGTCGTTTCTTTTCAAATTCAAAATAATAAACTTCTTCGATGAAGAAAAAAAAATTATCGATTTCTTCGATTTTGAGATCTATTTATGTTCGATCGTTTCAATCACCGTGTTAACGTTTCTCGTCGCCACATTTGCGATAGGATTATATCCAATGGTGAGATTGATGCGGGGTAAGGTCAACGAGTGCCAAATTATTCGCAAATTCGTAATCATGAGACGTCCTCGATCCCCGGCATTTCCCTTCGTGTCCTCGATCATGTCGAGTTTGTCGATCAGGAGTTCACCGGCAGCCATTTGTAATTGCCTGTGTTAAAAAAAAATAGAAAGTATGAGCGATTATTGGATACGTAAACGAAAATCTCAAGAAAAATAATAATTACACCACGGCGACGTCAAAACGAACTTCGTTGTCTTGCCACATTTTTGGTGAAGCTTCTGACTGGTGACAATAAAAAGTAACACGTGCACAGTGAAAAATTTTACTGAGCCGCGGATCGATATCGTGTAGTCATGCCTACACATTGAACAACAAACGCTCATGATCTATTTATCTTCGTACGAATGAGATTCAAAAAGGCGAAAATTGTTCAACCAACATTATTTATTAAATAATTTGAGCAAAATATAGGAATCTGAATTTCGATCCACCACCTTATTATTACCAAGCACCGTTTCTTCTAATATCAGGATTAAATTCTTCATTCGTGAAGATCGTATAAAAATGATGATTGCATATCACGATGGAATTTTGGGTTCAGGCCCAACGCCATTTGCCATTTGATAAACCGCGAGAGCAACTTGCGCAGCTAGTTTCTCAATGTCAGCGGCATTCCCGGATTCAGCGTAAACCCGGACGACGTCCTCCGTTCCAGATGGTCTATAAAACAAAAGGTATCAGAAAATAATTAGAAAAACGTCGGGGAATGACAATTTGAGAATTTCGTTTCCTCATTGAGGAAACTTCCTTTTTTTGTAATTTCTACTTTAGTATATTTGAAACAGTGAGCGGCAAAAAAATCTATCTGTTTTTATTATCCAATTTTTTTGAAAAATTAATAATCAGTAAAAAGAATATTACTAATTTTTTTCGAAAAATTCGTAATTAACGGGAACATATTACTAATTTTTCTAAAAATTAGTAATTAGCAAAAAAATATTACTAATTTTTCTAAAAAATTAGTAATTAGTGACAAAATATTACTAATTTTTCAAAAAAATCGAGTAATTAACGATAAAATATTACTCATTTTTTCCAAGAATTAGTAATTAGCGAGAAAGATATTGCTAAATAACGAAAAAAAAAAAACTTGTGGGGAAATGTTGTATTAATTTTGGAAACAGTAATAAATAAACAAAATTACTAATGTATTTTTTAATAAGTACTGATTAAAAATTTGTATTAATCATAATTAATTAGCCATTTTACTGAAGCAATTCAATTTTTGTCAAAATGTGAAATTTTTTAAATATTTTTTTAAAGCCTTATATCGCTGAATTTTTTCCCTCTGAGCACGAATCTACCAATGATTTTCCCAAAGAATCAAAATTTTCATAAATTTCCATGAAAAAACATTTTTTTAGATTTTCCTCGCTTTTTCTCAAGGCAACAAATTTTTTCGAAAGGAACTCTCCGTGATTTGCAATCAACGGTGAATTTTCCATTGAAATATGGTTTGGAAATGATCTCCAGTGATCGGCAAAAAAAATCTATCTATTTTTATTATGCAATTTGTCGACAAATTAGTAATTAGCAAAAAAAAATTTTACTAATTTTTCTAAAAAATTAATAATTAGTGACAAAATATTTATAATTTTTTTAACAAATAAGTAATTAGTGACAAAATATTTCTGATTTTTCCAAAAAATCGAGTAATTAGCGAGAAAGATATTGCTGAATATCGAAAACAATTAATAATTTGTGGAGAAATGTTGTATTAATTTTGGAAAAAGTAATAAATAAAAAAAATTACTAATACATTTTTTAGTAAGTACTGATTAAATATTCGTATTAATAATAAGTTATGTCACATCGTATGACATTCGATACAATAAATACTAATGTCTGAAATATTCAAAAGATCTAGTTGTTATAAAAATTACTGGTTTTTTAAATTAATTAGTAATATTTTCCTTACCAATTGTTATATTTAGAAAAAAACATCATAATAGTTTTTCACTAATTACTGATTTTTTTTTTTAAATAAGAAATATTTTGGGGCTAAATACTAATTTTTAAGAAAAATTAGAAATATTGTGTCACTAATTACTAATTTTTTTGGAAAAATTAGAAATATTTTGTCACCAAATACTAATTTTTTTACTATTAATTTTTCGAAAAAATGATCAATATAATCAATATCGTTGACAAAAAAATCGATACTGCCGATCACTGATTTCAAATATTCGTGCAAATTAGAAATTTCATAATCCAACGATATGGCAAAAATAATTCACCTGACGAACGAGCGTCCCTTCGGATAAAGAGCCGCGAGCTCGTCGATCCTGGACTGTAATCCTTCGGGTGTAACACATTTTCGTTCGGCGTCGGTCGTAGTTATGATATTTCTATCGGCAACGCGAACTTTCAGCTGTCTATTCGGATAATCCGCGTAGCTTTTTTCCCATCTCTCGAGATTCCAGCCTCTGGCGTGCAATATCGTTTCGACGAGCAGCATGTCGCTCAGTGCATCACCGACATACTGATTTACAATGTCAACGAGGTCGACGAGTCTCGAGGCAGCGTCTCGTTGATTTTTCGACATCGTCGTGTCTCTCGAAGCCTCCCGAATTTTCTCGACGATGCTGCTCTTGAAAACGACGGTTCCATGACCATTCGCCTCGAAATAAACGCCAATGTCAAATTCCAAAGCACGATTATGCAGATGCTTGACTCCAGTCGGAACGCAGGCAACAGGGATTTTCTAAAAATAAAAATAAAAATGTCGATTTTGGTCATTGATTGGCAAAATCGATATTTTCGTCAATTTAATTACCGCTAATTACTCTGTATTAGATTTTATAATTGTTCCAATAAATATTACTCATTATTAAGGCACTCAGTAATTAGGCAGTAAGGCATTTCTAATATTCGAAAATTCGATTACTCATGTTCGATTATTATCCAATAAACCTATAACTTGTAATTTAGATCAAATAATTACTCAATAACCGAGTAATTAAAATTTTGCTCATATGAATTACTGATTTTTTAAAAAATTAGGTAAGTGTTCCTTCTAATTATTAATTATCCAAGGAATTAAATACTTAAGTACTCTACTTACTAATTTTTTATGTAATTAGTTAATTATGCTGTCCAATTATTAATTATTTGATAAAACATATTTATGCTTGTAAATTTGTTTAGTGAACCCTGATGGCCAGTGTTGTACTATAAAAACTTGGTCATCTGTAGCTTGGAATCAATTTGACGACAAGTTTACGGTAAGTTTTTGGTGAGCAACATTTGGATACAAGTTGATCGAAATCTACGACCGGTAATTAAATACAAGTTGAAGGAAAACTTGTACACAAAATATACTCCAACTTTTGTACAAGTTCACTCCAATAACATCTACAATTATTTGTAGTCAAGTTGTACTTAATTTGTAAAGGAATTTATAATTAATTAGTAATTTATATATCTAAATTATTAATTATTCAAATAATTGTTAAATTATAAATTATTCTAATAATTAGTAATTAAAATAATTCAATTACTAAATAATTTAATGATAAGTATTTTTAAGAATACGATTACTATTATTTTTTTTTTTTAAATTTATTTATTAGCCATTCTTGCCCAAAGAATACGATTACTAATTTTTCTAATAATGAATAATTCAAAGAATACACATGTTCAATATCCAAATAATTCGTAGTATTGGTCTTTGAATTACTGATTATCGAAATACCTTAAAAAATAATGGATGATAATATTAATTTTGTAAATAACGATTAATTAAAAATCTAATTTTTTTGCCGATCACTGATTTTGGTTTTTTTTTCAATTTTTTCAATATTCCCCTTAAAATTTAAAATTGTGTGGAAAAACGAAAAGAGAAAATTCCTCACCAAAACATTCTTTATGTATTCGGTCGACGCACCGTTAGCGTAAGCTGTTTGGACCAGACCAAGTTGAATCGCGAGACCGGTTTCTATTATCACTTCTTTGAGATAATCCGCGACGAGCGTGGCGATTCGATCACCGTCGAGCAGATGAAATGTTTCATCGTCGTCGACGTAGTAATAGACGATTCTGTCAGCATCGCCATCGATGCTAACGCATCTTACGTTTGGTCTTATCGGCACGTTTAACGGTGGAGCTTGTTGTACCTTCACGTAATCAGCTCCGCACTGTTGTAAAAAAAATGTAAAAAATGAAACGAAAAAAAAAATCGTTAAAAATTTCAAAAATGTGCCGAGCACAAACCGTTTTCTTACTTTGTGATTCAGAGCTCCTTTTCCCTCATTGAAGATCTCTATTGTGAGAATATTCGTCAAACGTTCTTTAAATGCTTTTGCTGCATTGGCGCCAACGCCGTTTGCGGCATCGAGCAGAAGCTCGTTCGTGTAACTGCCATTCTTTTCGATTACCAAACGAGCGCGTTTGAATGCTTCACCGAGTTTCTCATAATATTCTTCTATTTTTACAGATTTTCCCTCTACATTGTTATTCGTTCGAACAACGAGATAGTGCAGTTGCGGTGTCGTTACGAATCCGTAATCCGTAACGTCCGAACCTGCAGCAGCGATTCCTAAATGAGCAGCTTTGGCTAATTTCTCGCCGCTCTCTCTCGTATCACGTCCGATGATAATAGTCCCCTTCGTTGCTTCGACTATCTTTTCTTCCCGAACTATTCTTTGCAATATTTCGATAAAATCGGAATCTGCGGCATTGGCAACTTCGGTGGCGATAATTTCCCAAGAAGCTTCCAGCATCTCTCCGTTAGGATCGACCAGTTTTACTCCATTATCGGGTTCTTCGTTGTGACTCGCTGTGATCATTAAACCGACAGCGGCTGAAAAATTTCGGAAATTTTATTGGACTTTCGAGGTTGAGTAGCGAAATTACAAATAAAATAAGTCGATTTTGAAAAAACAGCACTGAAAAACTATTGGGAAATAAAGTAGCTGAGGAAATTTGAATTGTAACGATTGATAACAATTTGATAACGGTTGATACAATCTGATAACAATTTGATAACAATTGATAACAATTCAGAGTTCTATTTCTTTTTTCGATTTAACACTACGATAAAATTTAGTGATAAACTTTCATACCATTTTTCACTTTTGATCTCAACGATGCCAAAACTCCCATTCTAAATAAAACATGATCCAATAAATTCGAGCTGTGAAAAAAAATTCGATAATTAAAATCATGGACAGTGCGACGACAAAACCGAGTAAAAGAACATTCCATTGAAATAAAAGATTTAAAAAATGGATTTAAAAAAAGCACTAACTTTGTTCGAAATCCCGCTGTGCCGTACTCAATTTTGCGATTGCAATTATTTGGATATTCAGTTCGGGAAATACGATCTATTTCAGTGTAATCCATATTGTACAGTTGACAGATTGGAGTGTTTACTTCTACGCCCTCGCGGCCATCTTGGAAAATAAATTGAAAAAACCGGTTAATAGGCCTTTTCATCATGTGACGTGCGCAAGCGCAGCCGCCATATTGAAAGGGCGGTAATACAAAAGTTTCGTACAGTTTTGCTTGTTAATGGCTGGGAGAGCCGGATATCTACACAAAAAAATTAATTATTCGAACAAATTGTTGATCGTGCTTTACCAGTTCACAATTCAGTGGAAGCACATAATTGTGAACAATTAAAAAAATGAACCGATTGAGCATAACCTCTGTCACTTCGACCACATTTTTTCACCCGCAATTCACATTTTGCACATTTTGGACATGTTTTAATATGTAGTACTTTGCTCGATGATTTTATAATGTTTTTGCGATATTGAAGGCAAGGCTTTGGATAATTTTTGAGGTTATGTACTCTACATAGTCCATAACAACACTCTTTCGTTGTTTCTTTTCGTGAAGGTAATGTAATAATAATCGATTGAAAAATGTTGTTTTCTCAATTAGGACACTTATTATTTTATTTATTGCTTACTTTTTTTGAATAAATGTACTATTATTTGATGTTAATTTTAATTATTTGTATTCGGGTATTTTAACATGCTTGTTTACAAAAAAGTGTACGAAAAAGATGGCTGAAACTGACGCATGCGCATAAAAAAAATTGTGATGAAAAGGTCTATAGTCGACGCCATATTTGACTATATTCAGGGTTTGTGACGTCACGATCGAACGAAGCTACTTGAACTTAGCTGAGGATTGAAGAATTCAAACAGGGATAAAGAAGAAAATTCGATATCGGCGATAAATTGCTATCAAAGTTTATTTAACATATTTTACAATACGCCTATTTTATGTATACGTGTACATAAAGCGAGTTTGATTAGAAAAAAAATGTTTTAACAACGATTCTTCGAGAATTATGAGGCAAAAAAAACAGTGAAGTGTAACTTCTTTCACATTTCCGATGCGCGGGAAAGCTGCGCACTGCCTGCAGTGCACTTACAAAAATAATTCGTTTATAAATGCTCGTTTCCTAACGTTGCAGGATCAACGTAAAAAATATGGATTGTGCAATGATTCCTCGTCCTGGTTTTCCTTTATTTTCCTTTCTTCCAGATTACTTGGTGACCTCGTGAATTCCATGAGCGAGATACTCGACGTTCTTCGAGGTAACACCCGCCATCGATATTCTGCCGTCTTTGGTAAGGTAGATGCTAAAATTGGCCGTTAATTTCTCGACCTAGAAGAAAGATGAAAGTTTAATTTTCCGGAATATGGATAATCAATCGCAAATGCAGATATTAATTGTCATCCGACCTCTGGTCCTTTGAGCCCCGTGAAACAGAACATGCCGATCTGATCGGTAATGTGTCTCCAGTCGCGAGAACTTCCGTTCTTCTTGAGATTATCGCGGAGTTTCGTTCGTACGGATATTATCCTGTCCGCCATACCCTTGACATCGCCGAGCCACTCCTGTTTGAGCTGAGGATCACCTAGGATCTCGCTGACGATGCGAGCACCGTGAATCGGTGGATTCGAGTACATCGGTCGTACGATAATCTTGATCTGCGATAAAGCTCGTGACGCGTCGTCGCTACTTCCGGTTACCAGAGAAAATGCTCCGACTCGTTCGCCTACGAGAAAAAAAGCAAATGAAATTTCAAAAAAATTGCTTCATCATTCTCACCAGAGTTGTGAGAATAGTAATGTAAAAGTAATGTATTACCCATTACTTTAAACAATGTGTATTGGACAAGTTTTCCATAACAAATTACAAAAGTAATGTGTAATGGATGGGTACAATTTTTTCAAAATTGTAATCTGTAATGGAACGTGCATACTTTTTTACACGTTACTTTTTTATTTGCAATGGAACACGCATCCATAATACAATAATTTTTTTTATTTTTAATGACACATGCATCCATTACACATTACTTTTTTTTATTTGTAACGGAACATGTATACATTACACATTACTTTTTTTTATTTGTAATGGAACACGCATCTATTACACATTACTTTTTTTATTTGTAATGGAACACGCATCCATTACACATTACTTTTGTAATTTGTAATGGCACATGCATCCATTAAACATTACTTTTTTCATTTGTAATGAGACATGTATACATTACACATTACTTTTTTGATTTGTAATGGAACACGCATCCATTACACATTACTTTTTTTTTATTTGTAATGGCACATGCATCCATTGCACATTACTTTTTTATTTGTAATGGGACATGCATCCATTACACAATACTTTTTTAAATTGTAATGGAACACGTATCCATTACACATTACTTTTTTTTATTTGTAATGGCACACGCATACATTACACATTACTTTTTTTATTTGTAATGGAACACGCATCCTTTACACATTACTTTCTTTATTTGTAATGGCACATGCAACCATTACACATTACTTTTTTTATTTGTAATGGTACATTTATCCATTTCACATTTTGCAGTGTAATGGGTAATAAATACAGTAATGCATTATCAAAGTAATGCATTATTTACAACTCTGATTCTCACAGATAGGGAAATCTTTCATGATGCTTTCAAAATTATGCATTCCATAGATCTTCAAATTCTTACCGTAAAGACCCATATTTTTCGCATAAGATTGAGCCAGAGCAATTTGATGACCTTCCTTCACAAATTGTCTCACTGCTATCGCGTCTCTGCTGACGTCACCTAGAAAAAAAAAACAAGCAACGTCAAACTCGGGGCGATAGGCGCGCTGGAAGGAAAATATATTGCGTGCGGAGGCTTTTTGCATTGTGAAATTTTAAGTATTACCAGATGCAAAGCCTTGATAGGCCATGTCGAAGAATGGGAATAAATTCTTCTTCTTAATGAGCTTCGAAAGTTCGGCCCATTGCTCTGGTCTTGGATCGACACCGGTGGGATTGTGGGCACACGCATGCAAGAGAATAATCGATTTTTCCGGCATTTTCTGTTACGAAAAATAGGTATGATCGATGAATTATGAAAATATATGGAAAAACAATGTTGGTAACTGGGAAGAAAAAACAGATTGTCATCTCTCACCGAGATATCCTCCAATACACCCTGAAAATCTAAACCGCAAGTTTTCGGATCGTAGTAACGATAAGACTTCACGTTGAGACCGGCGAGTTTGAAGAGAGGAGTGTGATTTCCCCAAGAAGGTGTTGGCAGGTAAATATCTTTGCTGCCGGGAAAAAAGCGAGCCAGGAAAAATGCTCCTATGCACAATGAACCAGTGCCCGAGATTCCTTGAACTGTGGCATTCTGAAAAACAGTACAAACGTAACGATAAATTTTTTAATTTTTTTTTCAATTTCCTATTTCGTACTTTAAATATATTCAAGTATATACACAGAAAATTTTATGTAAATTCGACGACTATTTTCGAATTTATAAGCATGTAAGCATTTCTTAGAGGACCTCTCGGAGATCGACTACAGCGGCTTCGAAAAACATTTTTTTTTTTTAAATTCATTTCAAAATCGAGTTCAAAGTTACAAAAATATGTTTATGAATTTTCACTTTAATATAAAATGTCTTTCCAGAACGAATTCTTGAAAAATCATTTTTTTTGGGCCTCCTGACGGTGTATAACCCATTAATAAATGTCTGCAAAAATATAATTCTGAGAAATATATCCTACCAGTTTATTGGCCACAATTTCATTGCCGTCTCCCAAAGCCAAATTAATGCTGTGCTGACAAAAGTCTGGATTACCGGATATCGGCGAATACTCTTTGTCCAGAGCCTTTGATTTGAGTTTTTCCTCGGCCTGAAAATTTTCAAAATTCAAGTATTAATAAATTAAAGCAGTTGAAATCATTATTTTTTTAAATTGTCAAGAGTAGCGTAAGATCTTAGATTCTAGACTAGAATCAGAGTTGTAAATAATGCATTATTTTGATAATGCATTACGGTATTCATTACCCATTACACTGCGTAATGTGAAATGTACAAGCATACTTTTACAAAATACAAAAGTAATGTGTAATGGTTGCATGTGTCATTACAAATAAAAAAAGTAATGTGTAACGGATGCATGCGCCATTACAAATAAAAAAGTAATGTGTAATGGATGCATGTTTCATTACAAATAAAAAAAGTAATTTGTAGTGGAGAATATTCCATTACAAACTAGTGTGTTTCTACCACAATTTGGAGCAGGTACTATTTTGCTCAAAGGTAAGTCTATTAATTTTTCAATGAAAATAATTTGCGTGTATCAAGTTTTTGTTAACTTTACTATCGTAGTGGTAAATGTGTGGAACAGTGATTTTTTTGGAGTAATTTTTACTCCATTGTTGTAGAAATTACGAGGAGAAAAAAAAACTTAATAAAACCTATAAGTTTTGTTTGCAATTTTTACATTTACCAATACGGTAGTAAAGTTAACAAAAACTTGATACACACAAATTATTTTCATTGAAAAATTAATAGACTTACTTTAGAGCAAAATAGTACCTGCTCCAAATTGTTTTAGAAACACACTAATTTGTAATGGAATATTTTCAACTACAAATTACTTTTTTTTTCAATTGTAATTTATAATGGAGCATTCATCCATTACATATTACTTTTTTTATTTGTACATGCATCCATTACACATTACTTTTTTTATTTGTAATGGCACATGCATCCATTAAACATTACTTTTTTTATTTGTAATGACACATTCATCCATTAGACATTACTTTTTTATTTGTAATGGAACACGCATGCATTACACATTACTTTTTTTATTTGTAATGGCACATGCACCCATTACACATAACTTTTTTTATTTGTAATGGCACATGCATACATTAAACATTACTTTTTTTTATTGTAATGGAACACACATCCATTGGACATTACTATTTTCATTTGTAATGGAACATTCATTCATTACACGTTACTTTTGTAATTTGTAATGGAAAACTTATCTAATACACATTGTTTAAAGTAATGGGTAATGCATTACTTTTACATTACTATTTTCACAAGTCTGACTAGAATACTGCTCTTCAAAAAGAAAAGTGAACTCAGCCAATTTTTACTAATTTAACATAGATTCCATATCTACTCAAAGGGTAAAGAACAATAAGAAAATTGCTGTAGAAATAAAAATAGATAAATAACCGCATAAATAAAATAAGATTAAAAAGTAAGAAAATAATGGAAACACCTTTAGAACACTGGGCAGAAGAAATGGTTTTCCATTGTCGTCTCTGTAAGCTCCGACACCGAGATTGATTTTTTTTGGATTCTGATCTCTCTTGAAGGCCTCCGTTACACCTAGGATTGCATCGGGAGGTCCCATTTCCACGTGCGACCACCATGAGCTGTAAAAAAAATATCAAATAATAAAAATCATTCAACAAATTGATTACGATCATCAAAATAAATAAAAGATTATTATAAAAATTGCTTGAAAATAAAAAAAAGCCATTTGGAGAATGTGATCTCAAAACCGGAAACGCGTGTATATACATATATTGGAGGAAAAAAGCCACGATGGATTTTGCAAACCTGGCAAGTCTCGCGGTGTACGAGCCGATTCCATTTCCACGATTTTTCAATAATCCTGTGGCGTTCGTCAGTGAAACGAGTCTCGTGCTTTGTGCCATTGCTTTACCACGCCTAAACTCGTTTGAATTAGCGCTTAATTAACGCAAATTCTGAATGAAAATATAGCTCGCCGAGTGTTTCTCCCTCCACGAAGAATCAATTCCAAGTTCCAACTGATTCCTCGTGTGATATATATCATATATGTGAGACGTCGGCTTACGCACACGAATGCGAGTTTTGCACATGCGCCTTTTCGTAAACGCGATGATCGCCTGAGGGGTTATCGCAAAATTCTTCCTTATCGCAAGATAAATTACACAACAATATTGAAGTACAGACAATTCCATATTTTTTATTCTTCCAAGGTCTTTTATCAAAGATAAAAGCATTTTTTAGAATTTCTTGAACGCTTGGATTTCGTCGCGCACTAAACGTAGAAACGCTATTTTCCTTTAAAAACATTTACAATGACAGTTTTCTTTAATGTTAATCAAGAAAGACAGATCATTTAAATAAAAATTTGTGATTTCGAGGGCAATGGCTTAAAATTTAAAAATTCCTTCTATATCAACAATCGACATGCGCATGCGTCATGTCATAGCCCTTTAAAGATGGCGGTGCGCAGGACGACCATATGATTTCGCAAGATGTGACGCATGAGCGAAATCATAGAACAAAAAACGTCACTCTGCGTGTGCAATACTTGTTTTTTTAAATTAAGGAACTATCCAGAATTTCGTGACATAATGAGCTATTACAATGTAGCCGAGACAAATCTGCATATTTGTATATAGCTTCTCTTTTACCACAAGATCGTCATTGCAAAGACCGGTTTAACCACTCTTCGAGGCCCCGACATACATTCAATACTTTGTAATATCTTTTTTTTTCTCTTCTCCGCTGCAAAAACTCATGTTTATCCCCGCTTTTTCGAGTCGTGAAAACCCACCTTGCCCGTGAATACGACGCATATTATACGTTCGTCGTACAAGCTGGACACTGAAAGCAAAAGGACATCAAAATAGTGGAGGACGAAAAAAATTGTTTATCTATTATATATAGATCATGGCGCTGTCACGCATAAGATGCTCCAAAGATCTACCGACGGTTTTATCACGTTTCAATCATCAAGGTAAGATGAAAATGATTTTTTTAATGCATTTTATGGATCGCAATTATCACTTCGCCAAAAATCACTGCGTCATTGAATAACGCACAAAGATAAACCGCATTTAGGCGTCGCCATTCAAGAAAATCGAAGTCTTCATTCTATCGTAAGAGTTCAGATTCCCCAAAGTTTTCGGAGAGTCATGAAAAAGTCGTTAAAACTCAGAATTTTCCATATAGCTTCGTCATTTCTTTTATCCTTTGTTGAGCTTCCATGAAGCTAAGGTTATTGAACTCACACTTCAAACAAATCAAAGTCATTCTATCGTAAGATTTCAGATTCCCCAAAGTTTTCGGAGGGTCATGAAAAAATCGTTCAAACTCAGAATTTCACATATAGCTTCGTCATTTCTTCTGTCCTTCGTTGAGCTTCCTTCAAGATGAAGCTAAAGTCATTGAACCCACATTTCAAACAAATCAAAGTCATTCTATCGTAAGATTTCAGATTCCCCAAAGTTTTCGGAGAGTCATAAAAAAATCATTCAAACTCAGAATTTCACATATAGCTTCGTCATTTCTTCTATCCTTTGTCGAGCTTCCTTTAAGATGAAGCTAAAGTTATTGAACCCACACTTCAAACAAATCAAAGTCATTCTATCGTAAGATTTCAGGTTCCCCAAAGTTTTCGGAGAGTCATGAAAAAATCGTTCAAACTCAGAATTTCACACATAGCTTCGTCATTTCTTCTATCCTTTGTTGAGCTTCCTTCAAGATGAAACTAAAGTTATTGAACCCACACTTCAAACAAATCAAAGTCATTCTATCGTAAGATTTTAGATTCTCCACAGTTTTCGAAGAAACATAAAAAATCATTTAAACTCTGACTTTTACATTCAGCTTCGTCATTTCTTCTATCCTTTGTCAAGCTTCCTTCAAGATGAAGCTAAAGTTATTGAACCCACACTTCAAACAGATCAAAGTCATTCTATCGTAAGATTTTAGATTCTCCCAAGTTTTCGAAGAAACATAAAAAATCATTTAAACTCAGACTTTCACATATAGCTTCGTCATTTCTTCTATCCTTTGTCGAGCTTCTTTCAAGATTAAGCTAAAGTTATTGAACCCACACTTCAAACAGATCAAAGTCATTCTATTGTAAGATTTTAGATTCTCCAAAGTTTTTGAAGAAACAAAAAATCATTCAAACTCAGAATTTCACATATAGCTTCGTCGTTTCTTCTGTCCTTTGTCGAGCTTCGTTCAAGATGAAGCTAAAGTTATTGACCCCACACTTCAAACAAATCAAAGTCATTCTATCGTAAGATTTCAGATTCCCCAAAGTTTTCAAAGAGTCATGAAAAAATCATTTAATTCATCATTTCTTTTATCCTTTGTTGAGCTTCCTTCAAGATGAAGCCAAAGTTATTTGTAATTGGCAATTTAAAACCAATTACCAAACATTGAGCGAAGCAAGATTTTCTTGATTAGGATTTGTCGTAATATGATGTTACGGATATTCTCAATGATTCGCAGTGACCGGATCATCCCTGGAATCGCAAATACCTCGACAAGTATCGGAGGGATCAAAAACCGCGAAGCCTCTGACTAAAGCCAGTCTGCACGTATCAGGAGTGCGTCGTTATCCAGAAGCACCGAGGCTGCCATTGCCCAGCAACGTTTCAGAGATATTTGGCAACGAAACCGGTCGTTTTACGCCGGAACGAGCTCGGGACATAGCTGCCCCGGTATTGTTTTACGTCGCTGGTCCAGGAAATCAAGATTCTCAAGCTAAGAGGAATTTCGATGCTAACTGCGGTGGTTGGGGACCCAAAGATGTAACGTCCGACAATCATGTGGAATCGTACGATTGTTTCGGCGCTGTGAGCCTCAACAGCTCGATGCAGAGCAACGTTCCTCATCCATTTTGCTCGAGCGGCAAATCATCGCACTTTAATATGCCCGGTGGACAATGGGCAAAAGACAGCAAATACATTGCCGAAGATATGCAAAAGTCTCATTACACGAGTGGCAAAGCTCGCGATTTATTGGCGAGGAAACGAGGCTCCAACGGTTAGTCGTCATAACGTTAAAAAATGGATGTAATATAGACAAAGCTTTCGGCGAGCTGGAATTTCGGACGTAAATTCTCAATTTCTTCATTATTCTTCCTCTGGATCAATGAAATCACGACCGAAATGACAACGACCATTAACAATCCTCTCTTCATTCCTCCTCGCAATTATTTCCCAAAATCGCGAACCGTGATTTTTTTTTTCTCTGCAAGAACACGTTTTTCTTCTTGTATCAATCCAGGTCCTATGACTAACGCCATTCTTGCGAGACTAACGTCAATTCGCCATCAGAGTCACGTCGAATTCACGACGGACAGTAAAACAACGATCCCAGAGTCGCCAAAGATTGTCACATCGTCCACCGTTAATAAAGCTAACGGATCCACTCTCACCAATGCTCAGAAACTTAAAAAAGCCGTCAAGGATTACGGCAGCACGGTTATCGTCTTTCACGTTGGTATATCACTGATATCCCTCGGTGTTTGTTACGTAGCAGTATCTAGGTCAGTGATTGAAAAAAAAAATATCGATTAAAAAATTAGAGCAGTCAAATCCTGCCAATTGGAGATTAGCACCAGGGTTGCGAAATTTTTAATGAAAAAGTAATGCATTAATCATTACTTTTTTAATGGCTAATGAAAATATTTTCCATTAATAAATGTTAATGGTTAATGGAAGTTATTTTCAATTATCAATAAGAATTAATGGTTAATGAAATGATTAATGGAAATTGTTTCCATTAATCAATAAAAGTTAATGGTCAATGGAAGTTATTTTCAATTATCAATAAGAGTTAATGATTAATGAAAATTATCTCCATTAACCATTACGTGTTAATGGTTAATAAAAATCATTTCCACTAACCAATAACATGAAATGATTAATGGAAATTGTTTCCATTAATCAATAAATCTTAATGGTTAATTGAAGTTATTTTCAATGATCAATAAGAATTAATGGTTAATGAAAATTATCTCCATTAACCATTACGTGTTAATGGTTAATGAAAATCATTTCCACTAACCAATAACATGAAATGATTAATGGAAATAATTTCCATTAATCAATAAATGTTAATGGTTAATTGAAGTTATTTTCAATTATCAATAAGAGTTAATGATTGATGAAAATTGTCTCCATTAACCATTACGTGTTAATGGTTAATGAAAATCATTTCCACTAACCAATAACATGAAATGATTAATGGAAATAGTTTCCATTAATCAATAAATGTTAATGGTTAACGAAAGTTATTTTCAATTATCAATAAGAGTTAATGGTTAATGAAAATTATCTCTTATATATTAATGGAAATAATTTCCATTAACCATTAACATTTAATGATTAATCGAAATAACTCCCATTAACCATTAACATGTAATGTTTAATGGAAATTATTTCAATTAATCAATAAGATTCAATGGTTATTGAAAATGTAAATGCATAATTTGCAACCCTGATATGCACATTGCTTTTATTCCTCATTGCACAGACCTTTCTCTGTGAGAAAGTACGGAGTATAAATATTAGCAATGTTCAAAGTTTTTTTACATAATAGATTATAGCTACAACTCCTGAAAAATCAATCTCACGTCCCCGATTTAACATATTCCATTGCCGAAAATGCTTTGCAACTTTCGACGTAACAAAATGACATGATATTGCCACGTGAATTAATTTTTGTCCCTTTTTTTGCATTTCAGTGGATTAGATGTGGGCAGTTTCGTTAAAACGATATCGAACGGTGCGAGCGAACGGTTTGAGAATGCAGTCGCAAACTCCTCGACATTCCTCGTCGCATACGCAGTTCACAAGGTTCTCGCACCCGTCAGGATATCGATAACCCTCGGAGCGACGCCCTTCGTAGTCAGATATTTGCGAAGAATTGGAATTTTGAAAATGCCAAAATCGTTGTAAATTAAAATTTTTACAAAATTTATATGCTTCATTTTCTATCAGCGAATTATGGAATAAAGGGAAACGTCTTAAGAAATTTGCAATTTTCGTTCACGTTCATGTTTATATAATATAATGTGTATACATCGTTTTTTTTAAATTATATATAAAGAATATATAATGCTTACGTTAATATTACACATCGTTTTACGTATATCAACGTACGACATTCTGCGTTTGCAGCATCGAGAATCAATCGCATACTCTCTCGCCGCTTGATGTTGATTTTCATTCTTTTGTTGCTTTTGGATCTCTAATTTATTTTGAATAGGATAATTTTTGTATCGCTGCAGCGAGCGCGCCGAATAATCAATTTTTCTTCTCTTACACGATACACAAAAGCTCGACAGTTCCGATGGACGAAATTAGCTATATAGTCTCGACAAATGATTTAACGTTATTTATATGGGTCAAAATTCCGAAAAGCAGCATGCGTTTGGGCCTCATAGTCGACGATTGTTTTGTAACTTTAGGGACACATAGTACAGTAGGAGAGTACACTCTGGAATTTTTTTTGGATTTTTAAATCGACCAGTTTCACTGTACCGATGACGTCATTTTTTTGAAATTTCTTGAATGTCATGTTTTAATCAATTTCTCTAGACCCCTGTAATTTGAAAAAAAAAATTCGACATATATTTTCATCGAAGATCTCAGCTTTAAAAAAAAATATTTCCAAATACGTACCAATTCGTATGAGCATAGAAAAATCGGTTTTTTCCTCAAAAAGGCGTTTTCTCGATGAGCCTACACTCCAATCTGTTTTTTCATATTTTTTTCGGATTTCTGAGGTTTTTTTACACGAAAAAACTCTTTTTCCAGAGTGGGATCTCTGCGGCATCAGACCGTTATATATTAAATATAATCTGAGGTGCTGTAAATATCGAGAAAATAGTGCCGATAAAATACTGCTTACTGCGCTAGTATTGTATTATATTGTTACTATCATTTTTTATCGAGGTCGTTATGGGTTTTTAACTTAACTTTTAATTTATTATTAGTACTGTAACAAGAGGATTTGACTATGAGAAAAAATAATAATACCCTGAAAGCAATATATTATACACGATTCCGGAGAATGGGTGTGTAAACAAACTTTAAAAAACATCCATTCATCTTTTATGAAAATATTTATTGACGCATGCTTAATTTTCCGCAAAAAAAAAAAATAATTAACAATTTTTACTTGTTTTACATTGGTTGCTTTTGAGTATACTAAAAAAAATATATATATATATTTAACAATTTCTTGACGAAAAATTAACCATGCGTCAATAAATATTTTCATAAAAGATGAATGGATGTTTTTAAAAGTTTGTTTACACACCAATTCCCCGGAATCGTGTATATTATATTGCTTTCAGAGTATTATTAATTTTTCTCATAGTCAAATCCTCTTGTTACAGTACTAATAAATTAAAAGTTAAGTTAAAAACCCATGACGACCTCGATAAAAAATGATAGTAACAATTGTGATACAATACTAGCGCAGTAAGCATTATTGTATCCGCACTATTTTCTCGATATTTACAGCACCTCGGATTATATTTAATATATAACGGTCTGATGCCGCAAAGATCCCACTCTGGAAAAAGAGTTTTTTCGTGTAAAAAAACTTCAGAAATCCGAAAAAAATATGAGAAAACAAATTGGAGTGTAGGCTCATCGATAAAACGCCTTTTTGAGGAAAAAACCTATTTTTCTATGCTCATACGAATTGGTACGAATTTGGAAATATTTTTTTTTTAAAGCTGAGATCTTTTTCGATGAAAATATATGTCGGATTTTTTTTTTTTTTAATTACAGGGGTCTAGAGAAATTGATTAAAACATGACATTCAAGAAATTTCAAAGAAATGACGTCATGGGTACAGTGGTCGATTTGAAAATAAAAAAAAAAATTCCAAAGTGTACTCTCATACTGTACTATGTGTCCCTAAAGTTACAAAACAATCGTCGACTATGAGGCCAAAACGCATGCTGCCTTTCGGAATTTTGACCCATATATATATATATATATATATTTATAGACGTGTGATAATCAGCAGAAAAAAACTGCGGTTACCGAGTAATTTGTTCAAAATTCACGACGTCGGCGTCGTTTAAATTTGCATTTTAATTTTCACCTCTCTCATGACTGGCAGAGTATCAATTTTTGCGTCTCGTTAAAATATCGAGTGTATCCGCGCACATTGTATATTTTATATTTACAAGAGTATTTAAAAATATATATTATGGTACATAGCAAAACTAAAATTAAATGAAAAATGCATTTATATACAACGTTATCCGACTAATAGTAGCGCACGATGTAAAATTACCTTACTTGTACGATTTATTCGCTAGTTAGAGCTTTTCGCCTCGATTCATCGAGAGTTAGATAGACACTGATTTTTTTTTTTTAATATTCATATTCAATTCACGAGTAAAAAATCGAGTAAAAAGTGTCAAAACTATATATGTATAATTAACAGTTAGATTGTTCGAATTAGAAAACATGAAAAAAAAATTCAGATTATTCTCTTCAAAGTCTTATTTGAGTATTTAAGTAGTCATAGAAACGTTCCTGTTTCGTCAAAATATTTTTCGAGTTTATGACAATTTTTTTTTCCTTATTTCTCCTTTACATTGACACATATATATTCATTTTTTAAAAAACCCAACAAAGAAAAAGTAATATGAAACGCACAAGTTTCAAGGAACGATTTTCCGTCGGACGTAGCACATTTTCTTTTTTTTTTGTCATATTCGTAAACTCTGAACACGTTTAACCATCCGTATTTTGAGCGTTGTGATTTCACACAATAGTGTATATAATAAAAAAAATTTAATTGGCGTTAAAACGCTTGTGGCGTATTTTTTGAGTTTTAAAATTGTTCATAACGTTTATAAACTAGAGTAAAAAATAAAAACGCGTCCGGCAAGCGCGTCACAGTCGTAAATCTTTCTCGAATTACCGATGCGAGTATTTTCTTCAGATTCTTTACAGTCAATTTAAATTTTACCGGAACAATGATAATGAGCGTTATATTTACTCGATATAATTGGCACGATATTGAGGACGATACTACACGATTTATTCGCCTTGTCTCTCCTCAAACTTCTTATCTCACTCCAAAATACACGAAATATATATCTACACTGAAAGTTTCCGGACAAAACTTCAAAAAAGGTCTGAAACGTTTTTTTATGCCATTTCGCCGGAAGTCAACGTAAATTAATTTAACAGCATTTCAAAGGGGAAGAATTCGGGTTAATTTCCTGTTTATTAAATTATTTTTTCAATTTGTTTTTAGATTTGGACTCTATTTTGAAATCAACTGTTTTTCGCCTTTTTTCTGGAGGAATTTTTTAAATACATTTTTACGACTCGATTCATAAAGAGGAAAGTTTGAGCTTCAATTAAATTTTTTTTTTAACTTTGAGCGATTTTTTTGTCCAAAGTTATTCTGTTTTTGTGAAAAAAAGGAAATTTGATAAATTCCGTATCACACGAAAACAAAGAGGATTCACGAAAAACTTCAAGATAGCAAAAAGTCGCATCTGTTTTCGTTGAGTTCGGAGGAATTTTTTCAGATTTTTTTTCCAACATTTTTTTTCTGACCGAAATTAAGAGAAAAAAATGTGGGGAAAAAATGTGAAAAAAATTCCCCTGTGTTGAAAATGGTAACATATTTTCCCCTCTTTAAATTTTATCAATAATCCCTTAGTTCTCAAGTTATGGTAATTGAATGATCTGAGCTCCGACCCAGAAAATGAGAAAAAACATGTTGGAAAAAAAATCTGAAAAAATTCCTCTAAGCTCAAGGAAAACAGACGCAACTTTTTGCTATCTTGAAGTTTTTCATGAATCCTCTTTGTTTTCATATTATACAGGATTTTTCAAATTTCCCCTTTTTTCACAAAAAACAGAATAACTTTGGGGAAAAAAAATCGCTCAACGTTTTTTAAAAAAGGAAATTGAAACTCAAACTTTCCCCTTTATGAATCCGATCGTAAAAATCTATTTAAAAAATTTCCTCTAGAAGTTGGGTGCACCTGAAGAGAGGGGAAAAAGGCGAAAAAGTTTTCAAAATAGAGTCCAAATCTAAAAAGAAATAGTAAACAAAAATTTTTAAACAGTAAATGAAGCCGAATTCTTCCCCTTTAAAATGCCATTTGTTAAATTAATTTACATTGACTTCCGGCGAAATGGAATAAAAAAACGTTTCAGACTTTTTTCTATCACTCTATCACTCTATCACTTTCACTCTATCAAGCAATTACAATTTTTTTCAGATTTTGCAAAATACATTTGAGAGCGTCATGAATTTTTGAATTTTTTTTTAACACCTTGATGGCCGTAATCGAAAAATCTGAAAAAATTCCCAAAAATACAGTGTCAGATATAAAAAATATTGGTGTAAAATTCATAATGTCTGGGCTTTTGCTTCAACCCGTTTTTTAGCTTTTTGAGAAAAAAAATGAAAAAAATAAGAAGCAGAGGTCAATTTACTGTAGACTTGTATTACGCGTAGACTTGTATTATGCATACAAAATTTCGAGCAATAGTCTACAGTAAATTGACCTCTGCTTCTTATTTTTTTTTTCTCAAAAAGCTAAAAAACGGATTGAAGCAAAAGCCCAGACATTATGAATTTTACACCAAAATTTTTTATATCTGACACTGTATTTTTGGGAATTTTTACGGCCATCGAGGTGTTTAAAAAAAAAATTCAAAAATTCATGACGCGCTTAAATTTATTTTGAAAAATCTGAAAAAAATTGTAATTGCTTGATAGAGTGAGAGTAATGATGGGAAAAATCGTGAACCAGATTTGAGGGGTCGAAGGTCAGACCCAGGCCGAATTGGTATGGAACTCCCCATGTATTTTCCCTCATAATCACAGCGTACGTAAAATTTTATGGAAAGAAAAAATTTTGAAATTTCCGTTCTCGATTGCAGAACCACGTATCGTCCTCGTATCGTTGTTTCCCTTTAAATTGTTCAATCAATCGAACGCGATCGAATTCATTTTCTCTCCACTAATAGCAGAGAATACTAAATGACGATGCAAACATATATAGATATACATATATATATATATATATATATATATCGATATAAATATATCTAGACATATGCCTCGGTTCTACGTCCTCGTATATGATTGAAAAATTGTCGCCAACTGGTCAGCGTCTTGCTCGACCAAACCCAAAAGCTGCTCGTTATGCCGACGATCATTGCCATGAGATACTTGATCATGAATACCTCGAATTCCGGACGATTGTCCAGATCTCGTTTGCGTTTTCCGTTCGGACATGGAAGCGAGTACAATGTTCGTGGCACTGGACTATCGCAGAGATCCGTGTTCCACGTTTGCATCCAACTGTCGAAATAAGCTTGCTCGTAGAACAAACAAGCGATGACGATGAGAGCGGGAACGGTGTAAAGTACGGAGAATATTCCGATTCTAATCATGAGCTTCTCGAGTTTGTCCGTTTTCGTGCCGTCGTGCTTCATCACGGTTCGGATGCGAAACAAGGAGACGAAACCGGCGAGAAGAAAGACCGTGCCGAGGACAAGGTAAACGCAGAGAGGAGCGAGAACGAAACCGCGAAGCGCCTCCACGTTCCAAAGACCGACGTAACACACGCCCGAGAGAATATCACCTGAGAAATCAAGAATCTCAATTAGCAATGTAAACTTCTCGAAACAACAATGAAGAATTATTCGTTACAAACGTAAAAAAATTATAATTTTCTCTGAGCAATCGACAAGTTCTCCGACCAGAGTTGGGCAGCATCAATGAGTTTCAATTAAATTACATATTTAATTACATATCATGTTGAGCCATGTAATTGAATTGGATTCAATTGCTAATTATTAATTATTAATTACATTTTTAATTAAATTACATAACATGTTGAGCCATGTAACTAAATTGGATTCAATTGCTAATTATTTCGGTCATCGATCACCGAATGCTTTTTAATTACATGTAATTCAGAAGCATATCATACGATTACTTGTAATTGATGCTCAAAGTAATTCAATTACCTATAATCGATGCTCGAAAAACTTGATGTAATTAAAAATACAGAAGCGCTTCGAACGTTTCGATGTTACCACTCTGAGGATGGTTTTCTATGACACGTCGGAACTTTAAAACTAATTTTATTCAGCAAAATAATTGCATAGTTCGCGATTTTTTTGAAAATCTTTCATGTTTCAGTATTGGTTGAAAGAGTCCATCATGATTTTTTTCAATTCTTTTTGCCGAATCGTTTTCAAGATATCGATTTTTCAAAAATTACGTTACATTTTTTTTTAAACGTCCATAACTTTGCGAAAAATGGACCAAATGGGACGTTTTTTTTACAAACATTTTCGTTTTTAAACGTACTTTGGATAAAAAATATCGAAACAAAATTCAAACCGTATTTCTATAAGATTTTCAAGTTTTACATATAAATTGTTGATTTACAAAAAACTCGTACTGATCGATATTCTTAATTTTTGTTGTTGTAAAAAACTGTCATTCATTCCACAACTTGTAAGCCTAACGTAAGTAGATAACGGTATAATGATGGGATCTTTTTTTTCAATTTTTCAAACCATATTTCTATAAGATTTTCAAGTTATAAAAAGTAACGTAATTTTTGAAAAATCGATATCTTGAAAACGCTTCGACAAAAAAAATTGGACATGGATGGATTAATAGATTATGTAATAGATGTAATAGATGTGGTATCTATTACAATAAACTTTTTACTGTAACAGATACCACAAAAAAAGGTATTTTATTGGAAAATGGATTCCTCATAATGCATTACTTTTTTGAAAGCAATTGCATTTTCATTTACCATCAACATTTAATGGTTAATGGAAATAATTTCTATTAACCATTGAATTTTAATGGTCAATGATAATAATGTCCATTAACCATTAAATTTTAATGGTTAATGAAAATGCAAATGCACTAAAAAAAGTAATGCATTATTTGCAACCCTGAATTTAATTATATTGAACAACTATTTTTTCTGGCATCATTTCGATTTTGATGCTAATTACATCCCGCATTGTAATAGAATTTCCTACCAAATACAATGCTGAAAATAATTACCATCAAAATTCAAATACAATGCTCAAAATATTTTATCATCGATTAATTTCAATTACAAATTTGCCCAACCCTGTCTCTGACAATTTGCTGATTTTTCCGGTCATCCTATTCTAGGATGTTGTAGGAGTAAAAAAAAAACAGTGATCAGCGAACCTTCGACTTTTCCCATTGCCAGAATAGTCACGGTTTTAATCGCTGGTGCAGCCCACGCAGCCAGATGAAAGTATTGCGAGTTTGCTTCTATCGCCTCGTGCCCCCATTTCAATCCAGCAGCCAAGAACCACGTGAGCGTGAGAATGACCCACCAGATGCTCGAGGCCATGCCGAAGAAGTAGAGGACCATAAAGAGGAGAGTGCACCATTCGTGCTTCGTTCCCTGGGTTATGGTCGATACCATTTGGACTTGAACGTCCGGAGGATGAGGAAACGGTTCTCTGCAAGCGATGTTATTCTTCGCTGCCCAACCGATGACGTAAACCAGCGCCACCATCAAATAGCAGACTGACAAGAAGATTATGGGGCGTTCGGGATACCTGAAAATTCATTCAGATTAGCGAAGAATTCGAATTGCTGAGTATTTGTCATTCGACAAAATTTACTTTTGGAAAAAGCTCCGAAGATTATGGAAATGAATTTGAAAATTACTCATATTTATTTTTTAATCGCAATTCGTGATACAAGTTATATAAATTTAGCTACTTTCTTCCGTGAATCTCGTGAAAAATACGTTATATTTTAGTGTCGCATATGTTTTTTTCATACGCGAATATAACATATTATTAATGTGAGAGTACTTCTGAGACCAACAATTACTTCTCATGCAGCTCACTCGGTTTTATAATCAGCTAATCTAGATCTTTCTGACAATGTTTCATCAACTTTCTTTTCCGTTACAATTTGCAGGCGAGAATAAATTGTACAATTTCTGAGAATTTTTTAACACTTTGCATAAAAATCTTGAAATATCTTTGAATTTTTTAGATTATCGTTTACCAATTATTTGTAGGCTCGTCTAATTTTTTCTCGAATAAATACTTTCTCTGAATTTTCGTTCAACTGAACGTTCGAAACTTCAAGTGCATAATAAATCTTGATAATGATTTTTATGCATTCAAAAATACTCTGTGAGCAAGCAGCTTTTTCAACTCTGACTTTCTCATACAAGAAGCTTTGTGAATGCATAAAAATGATGAGGAAATGTCTTAGAATTTTGAACATGCATATTTCAAAACCTTTGTGAGTCTTAAATTAAAGGAATATAGCAGATTTATAAAAAAAAAAATGTTAATCAGTGACAACCAAAATATACCGATGTTGTTGGAGTTTATATAATTTATGTAATTTTATAAATTTATAATATTTTATTGGAAAAGTCTTGCGTTTTTCCTTTGAAAAGTTATCCTTATGAGAAATGAATTTTTTTAATAAAATACCCTTTTTGTAATAGATGTGGCATCTATTAAAATAGATACAAGAACAAAAAAGTATTTTATTGGAATTAATTATTATTCGATTATTTTATTGGAAAATTAATTCCTCATAAGGATCATGTTTGAAAGGAACAACTCAAGACTTTTCCAATAAAATGCCTTTTTTGTAATAGATGTGGTATCTATTGCAATAAACCTTTTATCGTAATAGAAACTATGAAAAAAGGTATTTGATTGAAAAAATAATTCTTCATAAAGATAACTTTTCAAAGTAAATACTGAAAACTTCTATTGCAATTTTCATGAAAAACCTGTAACTCTTGAAAAGTATTTTATTGGAATTTATTATTATGGATTATTTTCTTGGAGTATTTAATTGGAAAATTAATTCCTCATAAAGACAACTCTTCAAAGGAAAAACTCAAGACTTTTCCAATAAAATACCTTTTTTGTAATAGATGTGGTATCTATTACAATAAATATTTTATTGTGATAGAAACCACAAAAAAGGTATTTTATTAAAAAATTGATTCCTCATAGAGATAAATTTTCAAAGTAATTACTGAAAACTTTTATAGCAATTTTCATAAAAAACCTGCAACTCTTGAAAAGTATTTTGTTGGAATTTATTATTATGGATTATTTTATTCTTCATAAAAATAACTTTTCAAAGGAAAAACTCAAGATTTTTCGAATAAAATACCTTTTTTGTAATAGATGTGGTATCTATTACAAGGAACCTTTTATTATAATAGATACCTTAAAAAAAAAGGTATTTCATTGAAAAATTGATTCCTCATAAGAATAAATTTTTAAAGTAAATACTGAAAACTTTTATTGCAATTTTCATAAAATACCTGCAAATCTTGAAAAGTATTTGATTGGGATTTGTTATTATTGGATTATTTTATTGGAGTATTTTATTGGAAAATTAATTCCTCATAAAGATAACTTTCCAAAGGAAAAACTCAAGACGCTTCCAATAAAAATACCTTTTTTGCAATAGATGTGGTATCTATTACAATAAACCTTTTATCGTAATAGAGACCACAAAAAAAAGTATTTGATTGAAAAAAATGATTCCTCATAAGGATAACTTTTCAAAGTAAAACTGAAAACTTTTATTGCAATTTTCATGAAAAGCAACTCTTGAAAAGTATTTTACAGGAATTCAAGACTCAAGACTCAAGACTCTTCCAATAAAATACCTTTTTCTGTAATAGACATGGTATAATTTATTACAATAAACCTTTTATCATAACAGATACCAGAAAAAAAGGTATTTTATTAGAAAATTAATTTCTCATGAGGATAACTTTTCAAAGTAAAACTGAAAACTCATTGCAATTTTCATGAAAAACCTGAAACTCTTGATGTGCAAAAATCGCCAGAGTACAAAACTAATGTTTGAGAAAAATTTTCATATATTTATCACGCAATATATTTACCTGAACCTGTCCGTATCAATCAAGAAAGTAAGAAAAGTGAAGAAGCAAGAAGCCGCACAAAGAGCAGCCCAAGTTCCCACCCAGACTCTGGAAAATTGTCTCTCTCTTTCACTGAAGAACATCCCGTCGCAGGGAGCGCCGCAGTTGTGAACGACTTTATTGCCGACTTTGAGGGAATAGCCGTGTTCGTGAGGAACGGCAAATTGTACGGGACAGACAAAGCCGTGTCCGGGAGTGCCGGTGTGCCAAGGTGTCTCGAATTCGACGAGGGGTTTTTCCGTGGGTTTGTAAGTTGTACTGGAGCGCGACGGAGATGTTTCGTTGGTCCCTACGCAGAGGACATCCGGATCCTCGCCGAATTCCGGTAATTTCGAACAATCCATATTCAGAGGCCATTGAAAGCTGAAGGTTTGCAGGACCTTTTCGCAGCCGGCGCGCGCCCTTTCGCAGATCGAGCGACACGGTGGCAACGGTTTTTCGAGAATCGTGCAAACGGGCGCGTACATGAGACAGAGGAAGAAACGAAGGTCAGGACTGCAATTTATCTTTACCAACGGAGCGTACTGATGCACATCCTGACCGGCGTCTTCCTGCTTCTGGTGCTTCAATAAATTCGGCATCATAGTCGTATTGTAGGGCAGATTCATACAGAGATTTATCGTGATTGGCTCGCATCTTCCGTGATGCTCGAGCTCGTCTTGAACTTCGAGTCCAGTCGTGCGAACAGTTGCCCAAAGACAGCACAAAATAGCGAAGGTTTGAGGGACGTTCGTCGTCATTACAATTGAGAAAGAGCGAGAATGAGAATAAGAAGAATGAGGGAGGACTCGCGAAAAAGGGAATCCGTGCGCGCACCCGAAGTGAATTTCCACTGGCGAAGAAATTGAAAAGGGGGCGGATGTCAACAGTTTGTTAGATCCATCGTTGAAACACCCACGAGCTTTGCAAATTCTTTTGCCACTTGAAGCGAGGGCGAAGGTGGGCGAATTTATGAAAGAACGAAATTATGACGATGGACGATTTTGTTGGACGCGAACGCAAGTAAACAGAACCGCGAAGTGTGCGCGATGCGCTTGAAGAGAGGAGACTCACGCGCGGATTCAGGCTACTTCCGGTCGAGGCGACGCTGTCGCCATCTGTGAGCGCGCTCGCGACTCTCCAGCGAAACGAAGATTCGTACTCCGCCGGTAAAACAGATTCAGATTATTTTTCGATAGACTTCGGAGCGCGAAAAAGATTTGTATTCAATATATCAAGATGTAAGCCCAATTATACCCGCAACGAGAACTTTGTTTTTCCAAAATTTGTCAATTTTTTACTTTTTTAGGTACTAGTCTACTTTGGAAAGCAAAAAATCAAGTTTTTAAGATTTTTTTTCTCAGCTCCTTTATCAGATATGGCTATAAAACTGTTTTTACAACATTGTTTTATCCTCCGAAAATACAAAAAAAAAATATTTTTTATCTTGATTCTTTGAATAATTTATTCCTTATCAGTCACACCTCGAAAAGATTTCAAATGATTGGGATAAAATTTATCTCAATCATTTTGTAATCTGATGAATTATTGAAAAATTGAAAAAAATACTACAATGTACTCAATGTACTCAAAAAATTCCAATTTTCTCGAATTTTATGGAAGGTATTCCAGATCAAAAAACAGCTGGGGTATATTTGACCCGGTGTGACTATTAAGAGTTAGAGAAGGCGCCAAATTCGAAAATGTCTGAAAAAAAAATCATTTTAAAGGGGAAGGTTTCTTACACAACAATTTACCACCATAAATGAAAAATCGATTTTAAAAAAGGCGGATGATTGAAATTAAAATTAAAAATTGTATTTTTCACAATTTATTTCATACATCAATTTGTTTTAAATCGATTTTCCATTAACAATGGTAAATTGTTGTGCAAGAAACCTTCCTCTTTAAAATGCTTCTTAATTTTTTTGTTCCAGACTTTCCAATCCTGAGATTAACTGTAAATTATCGTCTTCTATAAATTATTCAAAGAATAAAAATAAAGAATAATTTATTTTGTGCATTTTCAAAGGATAAGCCAATGTTGTAAAAACAGTTTTATAGTCATAAAGAAGCTGAGAACAAAAATCTTCAAAATTTGTTTTTTTTTTAAGGATGTTGAGTCCCAAATCGCAAATGATGAGACAATTCTGAAAATTTGGTATGTTTTTGGATGAATTATTTAAGAGGTCGTGTAAAAATTGCACGACGATTAGGAAGCTCGTTATCAAACAATTAACATTAACAAATTAAATTAAATTAAATCTAGTCTTATGGAAACTGATATAACTTTTTTCTTTGACCTCTCAATTTTTTAATATCTACACTACATTGAAAGCAGCGGAAACAAAACGAAGTTTATTGATAAATATTTTTTTTTATTTGTTTAAAAAAATGTTCTTATCAAAATGTTAATATTTTAATAACGAGCTTCCTAATCGTCGTGAAATTTTTACACGACCTCTTAAATACTTCATACAAAAAACATACCAAATTTTCAGAATTTTGTCATCATTTTTCATTTTAACCCGTGAGGAGGTTGAAGTAATGATGATAGAATTCTGAAAATTTAACATGTTTTTACATAAAGTATTCGGGAGGTCGTGTAAAAATTTCACGACGATTAAGAAGCTATTTATGAACAATTAACATAATAAGATTTCATAGAAACTCAACATCCTTAAGCCTTCTACAGTAGACTAGTAAGTTTTCAATTTTTCAATTTGAATTTTCAATCGACCTAACGGTCGATTTTCGGCGATTTTAAAGATTTTCTAAGCACAAGAATTTTTTCTCTTCACCCAATTACACTTTCAGATGAATTGGCATTCAAAATTAATCGCTCTGTCGTTTATAAATTTACTTCTAACATCAGGAGAGACAAAATAGATAAACACCGTTGAACAATACGATGGATCACTTATTTTTGATTTTATTTCATGTCCCCGGACATATAATGCACATTACTTTTCGATTTCGTTACTTCGTATCGATACGTCGCAAACGTTTTTTTTTTTTCGCATGTGCACAAAAGAATCCTTAATATGCGAAAAACTCCCCTTTCCTGGACGATTTTTTTGAATTACGATATAGGTACTTGAACTGTTCATCAAAACTCACATTTTCTCTCTCACTCTTCGTCAACAGCCGACGAGGCTCGTCACACTTTTCTCATCTCACTTTCAAATATAATTACAACCGCTTCGCTGTACAATTTTAATTGTAGTTCATATATATTTATAGTACTTTGAGCCAGGCACGACTCTTGTATTCGGTGTTCGAGACTCGCAAATATCTGGCTCGTTATTGTAAACAAATAATTCATTTTATATATTTATATGTGTGTATATATATATATATCTTCGGAATACTATCATCCTCGAACCGTATCGCGTTCGAAATTAAATAGGTCAGCCTTGCGGTTCCTTCACGATTAGACTTCAATATAGTACACGTAAATATTCGGAAGAATTCAAGTTATGCACACGCCGAGCCAGCCATTTCGATTCCTTCTCACTGTATACATTTTTTTCATATTTTTTTGGCAATTAAAAATTAATCTACGATATCTGTATATAATATATATATATATATATATGTAGATAGATATATATTTAAATATATATATATATATATTCATGTATATCACTAAGAAGTGGAAGAATCGATTGGGAATATTGGATGAGAAATTTTCTCTCTCTAATTCGTAAAATCTCGTAAACGACGTTAATTATTTTTTGAGCACAATTCTGAATTCATCACACTTCGGTCGAGGAAAAACAAAGAAAAAAAAATCTTCGTTCAAACTCAACGAATAAAAATATCATATTTCGGGAGGAACACGATATCATATGTTTACATAGTTAAAAGTATTTCGGAAAACGAGGGTTCCGGGAACGTTTGGCTCGTTGCGTTTACTTATTTTTCTCTTTTGTTCGTTCCAGAGTTGTGAAAATAGTAATGTAAAAGTAATGTATTGCCCATAACTTTAAACAATGTATATTGGACAAGGTTTCCATTACAAATAAAAAAGTAATGTATAATGTATGCATGTTCCATTACAAATAAAAAAGTAATGTGTAATGGATGCATGTGCCATTACAAATATAAAAAAGCAATGTGTAATGGATGCGTGTTCCATTACAAATAAAAAAGTAATGTGTAATGTATGCACGTTCCATTACAAATTACAATTTAAAAAAAAAGTAATTTGCAATGGAGAATATTCCATTACAAATAGAAAAATTGCTGTGCTCGTATTAGAAACTTGCGCATTGCTGTCTCATTATTTTATTTCGCTCACTAAAAGTTCATCCACAATTATCACAAATGATCCATAAAGTTAAAAAAACAGAACATGCACATTATTTAGGGATTCAATAAAGCGACAAATGTTGTATCAGTAACTTGTAATTTTTACTAGATTGCTTATAATTATGGGTAACAGCGTGTAAAAGCCAGTTCAATATAAATTTGGATAATTTTTGGATAATTGTGGATGAACTTTCAGTGAGCGAAATAAAATAATGAGACAGCAATGTGCAAGTTTCTAATACGAGCACGGCAATGTTTCTATTTGTAATGGAATATTCTCCACTGCAAATTACTTTTTTTAAAAATTGTAATTTGTACAGGAACGTGCATACATTACACATTACTTTTTTATTTGTAATGGAACACGCATCCATTACACATTACTTTTTTTTTTTGTAATGGCACATGCTTCCATTACACATTACCCTTTTTAATCGTAATGGAACACGCATCCATTACACATTACTTTTTTTTTTTTGTGATGGCACATGCACTCATTACACGTTACTTTTTTATTTGTAATGGGACATGCATCCATTACACATTACACTTTTTAATTGTAATGGAACGCGCATCCATTACTCATTACTTTTGTATTTTGTAATGGTACACTTATCCATTTCACATTATGCAGTGTAATGGGTAATAAATACAGTAATGCATTATCAAAGTAATACATTATTTACAATTCTGGTTCGTTCTCGTTTCAATTTTCTTATTCCATTTTTATTTAAAATCGAATCCCTCGTCGTTGGAGAAACGAACGATAGGATAATACGATGATGAGCAAAGATCTCGACTATCTAAATAAGTTTTTTTTTCTTTTGACCTTACGAATTTTTATACAGAATCCTGGGATATAACGCGAGTTCGAGTCTCTAAAAGATATAGACTCCTCGCAACGTCACGTTTTAGACGATTAAAATACTTTCGAAATATTCGAAGATAAATAATAACGGACAGACTTGAGCGTCGTGCTTTTTTTTCATAAAATAATCTCTGTATTAATCCCTCTGGTCTACGAATAAATCGAAAGAAAGACGTAACATTCCGTGGGAAATGTGTGTCATTAGATTGTTCATTCAGTGACGCTTTATCGTATACGATCGAATTCAAATTTAAATTCAAATTAACTGCCACTTCCGGGCGTGTATTGAAGTGTAGAGGGCGGCAGCGTTTGCGCGATATTTTGAATTTATTTTTTCGTTATTTTGAAATAAGAAAAAAACGTAACAAAAGTTACAACGCAGTCCAGTCGTGAACTTGAGCGAACGACCGATTTCATCGATTTCAAGCGATCGGAAAATACGTAGATATTTTTATTTTACACGCGCGTGAGAATTTTCAATTAAAATCGACGAACGACGGAGATAAATTTACATTTGGCACTGAAATTTCTAAAATCTCTATTCTTAAAATTTAGAAAACAATTCAAACAAACAAATTGAAACTTAAAAATGCATTAGAACCGTTCACCGACGACTTCTGTTATTCCTCATCTTCCTTTTTTGTCTCCGGACGAATTCATACACCGATCTCGTATTATATATTTACAAAACATTCTCCGACTAATGCACATTTACTTGGCTTTTTGATCGTTGTCGTAGTCTTTGTCACAAGTGAAGAAATTATATTTCACCGGACGAAAAACTAAAGGAACCGGTGTAAACGCAAGTCCAACGACATTCTAATATATCTATTTGGAACTTCATACCAGAACTCGTTTGCGTTCATTGGCTTTTTTGTTTTTGGTTTTCTTTTTCTTTAACCCGAGCACCTTTTCTCGTCAAGAGACTTACAACCTTCTCCTATTTTTTTTTTTTTAATTTTATACCCCTCCTCAATTCATTTTCAAGTAATATTACGCTCTTGAAATGAGAAGACAAAATGCATTTTTTGTTTTGGCGTGTCTCCGTTTGATTAAAACGCGATTATTGTGTAATATCTACGTAGAAGACGAATTTACATCGCAGCCTTAGCTGTTCATCACGGTTGATCGTCTCGAGTATCCTCGCCTCGTAACCGTCTCTCCCTGCGCCTCGCATTCCCTTTTGACACGATCGATTATATCGGCCACCAACTTTTCCTCCTTTTCTCTCTGCTGCTCCCAGTCCGGACCTTTTCCCATCTGTCGATTAGTACACATGAATAAATATGTGCTCCGGTGTGGAATACTGTATGAATAAAATAAATTGTTTCGTATATCTTCAAAATTTGGTGCAGTTTGAAATTTGAATTTTGATGGATTTCAAAGTTGATCGACTGAGTGCGGAGAGATAACTAAAATTTTTGAACAAGACTTTCGGAGTTTTTGGACAAAACTTTGTTTTTTTTTAAAATTCTTTAACATTTACGAGAAAGACTTGTTCGAAAAATTGTCAGGATCTTTCACATCCTCTTAAAGCCAATGATGGGTCGGTTCGTGTCTTTTCGTTATTTTACAATTGTTAAACTTTTGAAAAAATTTGAAAAAATACATGGGCCTTCTTTGAACTCTCAACTGAAAGATAATAATTTGTCCCACCCGAAAAAAAAACATTCTAATAACAATTTCATGCAAAATATATGGAGATGTGCAGGCCCATCGTTTGAGGGTTGAATCCCACCGGAAGATGATTTTTGAATCAGAAAAATTGAATTCCCACAAAATTGGCGGGAAAAAACGATTTTCGTATTTCTGCAGAATCATTAAATGGTAATTCTGCAGTTTGAACGTTTCCAATTGATAAAATATTTCTTTTAAATCAATATTATTGTTGATATCCAGTGATCGGCAAAATCGATATTTTCGTCAATTTAATTACCGCTAATTACTCTGTGTTAGAAAATGTTATAATTGTTCTAATTAATATTACTCATTATTAAGACACTCAGTAATTAGGCAGTAAGGTGTTTCTAATATTCGAAAATTCGATAATTCATGTTCGATTATTATCCAATAAACCTATAACTTGTAATTTAGATCAAATAATTACTCAATTACCAAGTAATTAAAATTCTGCTGTTATGAATTACTGATTTTTTTTTAATTAGGTGATAGTTCCATCTAATTATTAATTATCCAAGTAGTTAAATACTTAAGTACTCTACTTATTAATTTTTTATGAAATTAGTTGATTATTTTTTCCAATTATTAATTATTCAAATAATTAGATAATTAATTCTTCTAATTACTAATTTTTCAAAAAATTAGTTGATTATTCTTTGCAGTTATTAATTATTTGAATAATTAGGAACTTAATTCTTCTGATTACTAAATTTTTAAAAATTTCTTTGATCGATGTTAACTTAGCGATAAATCATTGGACAGAGCTTCAACTCCTTTTGAACTGAAGAAAGTAACATAATCTGAATGATCTTTACGCTGAATTGACAAAAAAAATTCACTGGAGTTTAAAAGATTTTTCAAATTCAAGCTCAAGTGCAGAGTTTTCTTTTTTCTTACGATTGCTCGAAACATGCTGATCCTGAAAAACTCAAGATTCCGATTCAAATACAAAAAGCTTGAAATTAATTACTCCGAAAATTGATAATTAATATAGTTCAATTACTAATTAGTCTAATAATTTAGATATATACATTACTATAATTATTCAAATAATCAATAATTGACATAATTCAATTATAAATTATTCTAATAATTAGTAATCAAAATAATTCAATTACTAATTAATTTAATGATACATACTTTGACGAATACGATTACTAATGTTTCTAATAATGAATAATTCAAAGAATACACATGTTCAATATGCAAAGAATTCGTAGTATTGGTCTTTAAATTACTGATGATCGAAATACCTCAAAAAAAAATGGATGATAACATTAAATTTGTAAATAACGATTAATTAAAAATCTTTTTTTGCCGATCACTGTTTACATCCCGAATAAAAATTCGTATAAAGCCTCAAGGCGTTCTTTATACTTTTCTTAATTGTTCTGTCGCTGTCAAACGCATTAAATAAAAAGGAGAAAAAAGGACCCAGACGATGAATGATCTTTTTTGTTTGTCGGATACTCACGTCCGACGTTCTTCGAGTTTTTTTGTTCGTCGGTTCTTCGCGATTCTCGTCGTTTTCGTTGTCCGAGTGCCTCGAGCTGAGATGACCGATGTAGCCCTTGCGAGACTTGAAATAGGCATTGCAACTGTGACACTTGAACAAAGGTGCCGGCTGTGTAACCTGAGTCGAAACGTGAAGCTTGTACTTGTGCCTGTACCATCTTGTACGTGAGGGAAGAACCTCGCCGCACCATTTGCAGACTACCGAACCGTCGTTTTGTATGAGATATTCCAGCAGCTTGTCAAAATACACGCAATATTATTCGCGCATTTTAATACGATTTTTTGGCTGCACCGTTTTTGCAAAAACCGTGAAGAAAACAGTCAGCGCACGAGCATCGTTTGTTGATGTTTTGGCGTATCTACGAGAAACAAAGATGGCGGACCGGAAGTGCCGAGAATCGAGAAGGGGGCGTTCCTTTGGTTCGTCACTTCCTGTCTCTCAAACAATTTGAATAAAACAAGAAAAGAAAAGATAAAAATAAGTAATAGAAAAAGAAGAAAAGAGGGAAAGAAGTAAAGAAGTAAAATAAAAGAAGGAAAGGAAAAAGATTTTTCCCAGCATTTGAATTTTCTCGCCATCTCTTTTTCTCGTAGAAACAGCGAAAATGTTCATCGCTGTATTATCGGCTGCTCTCGTAAAACGCGGAAGGTTTCCGTGCAACCAACCTGTTTTCTAACTTCCGGTTCGTTGTCACTCGCCTCGGATTTCGGGACGATAAGATCATCGGGACGATCTTCCTCCTGATCTTGATCAGTAAGAAAATGCATACCACCGACGACGCGCTCGGTCTTTATGAAAGTCTCCGTCGTTTCCGTAAATGGCGCTGTTTCCTCGCGATTAGGCGGCGACGTGCAAATCTCGAAGGTGATGTCGCTCGGTAAATTCGGCAATAATTGATCTGCAACGGTATCGAAAAGAAAACAGAGACAAGAAGCAACGTACTCGTTAGAAAGTCAGTGAAAATAAACAGAGTATCATTTAATTTTCGTCGATTCTGCACGAGATTTATCGTTGCCAACGACTCACTTCCGGTTTACCGACGCGACGCAATGGAATGAAACAGAATGAACTTGAAATGAAGAAAAACGAAAATGGAAAGATCGTTCGCGGTAATTAAAGCGCAGAAAATTCCTCCTCATTCGTAATTTGTGGTTTTTTCAGTTATATATATATGCGATAGACATATATGTATATATTTTTTTTTTAAATGAAAGGACGTGCTCGTAGATACAAGAAACTTTCGGTCGGGTAGACTATTGCAATGTATATCACAAAGAGTTACAAAGAAACTACAATTAGATAAAAACAAAGAATAATAATTAAACTTTTTTTTTTTATCCGCATCGCCACCAGGCACCAAAGTGGGTAATAGGTACATACGTACATTACATTATTAGACCACGCTTCGACCTACGACAGTGTTTTTTTAGTTTTCAGTTTTTTTTTTCATTCGCCGCTTGTACTTCGTGATCAGTTATTTTTGCATAAACTTTGTAAACAAAATAGTCTTTTCTTGTTTTTCTCTTAAATTCGTTAGTTTCTTCGAAAGGTTTGCGGGAGTTGCTCATCGTGGATGAGCGATTTAAGGAGGTCTGAGAGCGTTTTGCACTTTTAAAATGAGTGCTAAATTTTGAAAATAATTTCTACAAATATTTGTGAAATCAACTCGTCATGTTTCGCAGCATGCATTCTTGATAATGAAAAATATTAACTGCGAAAGATTGCTTTTCAAGAATCAGCAATTTTTTTTCCTATTCTATTGATTCAAGGCTCATTTTTCAATCAAGGCCCTTATCCGGAAAACAAATGGTTGCAAGGTAAAATATTCGCCAAGACTATTTCTCTGGATTGAAGATCACTGATTTATGAAGAATTGTTTGTAGGCAAGATTATCAAGATTTAGCGTTATGATCGGTGCAAAAGGCTCTTCAACCTCCTCAATTATAACATCATATATTCATATAATATAAAATATATATTTTCTTTTATCTATCAACGCGATAAACATTCGCAACTCCCGGTTAAAACGATTTCCGTCACATTACATTCGCACCTCGTAACTCTCTTTTTCAAGGGATATGTAAAAATTGCTCGTTTCTTAATTTGTGCTTTATCGGAGCAAAAAGGACCCTTTTTGCTTTAGCGGAGCAAAAAGGACTCTTTTTGCTTTAGCGGAGCAAAAAGGACTCTTTTTGCTTCAGCGGAGCAAAAAGGACTTTTTTTGCTTTATCGGAGCAAAAAGGGCTCTTTTTACTCTCCCGTGGCAAATTGTGCGCTATTCGTGATTGTGTTTTTTCAAATTATTTATATGTATATATGTATATATACGAATACATATCACTTTCTAACGCGGTCGTCGCGGTGGTGTGATTAGTGAACATACGTGCGCGAAAATACTATCATATAATAACGAATCCTTCGTCGTCCCAACCACTTTTTTTTCTCCCTCGTGTCCTCTTTTCTCGCGGCGTTTACCCATTTTTTTTTTAATTTTCTCCACATTTTCGGACAATCGTGAATTACAATTCGCAAATATAAAGCAAAACTTTTTTTCAATTATTATTTTTTTCTTATTCTTCAAAGAAAACTGTTTTCGGAGGGAATGCTATGGATAAATTTGCCTTGTTATTGAAGAAGATTTCAAGATCGATAACGAGGAAAAACAAAACAAAAAACTTTGAACATAAGGAGAAAACGCCGCGCTCAAAATCACTTCTGCTATACCCTAAATTCGCATTTAACGTTAAATAAAATATTTGCATCGTGAATATAATAAAGTTCTATATATGTCCGTGTCCTCTTGTGCTAGTATTTTTTTTTGTGATTTTTGTTTTCTTTGCGTTTTTATATCTTCAAAATTTCCTGTATTATCGTTTCTCTTGTTAAAGCCTAACGCTCCTTAATGCTCTAGCTAGTACCCGATGTTACATTTTGTTTTCTTTTAAAACTAAAAATAAAATAATAAACGTTACTCGACGATGACAATAATAATAATAATAATAATAATAATAATAATAATAATAATAATAATAATAATAATAATGGGTAATAGCTACTAATAATAGCGATATATAGTATCTACGCGATAATAATATAAAACTAAAACGTAAGGATAAAGGTAATCTTAATATGCGCGAAAATTGAAGAAAAGAAAGAAAAAAAAATTATTATTTTTTGCTCAATGTGTGCATCCAATATCTTGGTTCATGTTTTGGATATAATAAAATTATGGAAATTTAACATTTTTCGGTGGTTGACGCTTTAAAACACCGTGTACTTAACGTCGCTCGATATAACATTAGATATATATATAATTATCGTAATGGATAATAATAATAATAATAATAATGATGATAATAATTGTGCAATCTTTCGTCTAGTCTGATACAACTTTTACTCCCTCAATCTCATTGCCGCAATCTTTCCGGAAGTCTAATTTCATTTTGGGATTTACGAAAATTGGAAGCTCACACGCGACCCTGGCCATGAATATTCTAAAAAATAATTTCTTTTTTTCGCCTCTTCCTTCTTCCGATCCACTTCGCGGAGGACACGCGCTCCCCCCTCCACTCGCTATATAATAATATATATATATTTATTTTTCCCCCTTTTTCGTCATATACATATATATACTTTGATATATATATCTTTATATAATTTTTGTTTGTTTGTTTAAATATCTTCATTGCAAATATATCTTGATCGCGCGGAGGGAGCAAAAACACAGAGAATGAAGGCACTTTTTTGGGGCGGCCCATTCGAAAAAAAAAAATGCTCGTTGCGACACGATCGACGAGGAAGACGCGATCGAAATGTAAATACTATATAATCCCCGGGCTCGACCGATTAAGGTACTCTCTATTGCGTTATTCAAAGAGGATCGAGCCTCAAACGTGAACACTCGTAACTCAATCGAGGACGTTTCTTCTTCGACATTATCGTGGAAGTTTTGGAAGACGAATCGAGGCCCGAATAAAACATTAGAAGCCCTCTTTCTCTCTATAGATTCGTACGATCGGAAGGCCCAAAATTATTTTTACTCCCCCTCTTTTTCCTCTCTCGAACCTTTTTCCTCGAAATAAAAAAAAAAACATTCACGACTCGTTCATAATTATACACAAAGACTGCGCTTGTCTAACGATCTACTGGACTTTGAGTAAATTCTTTCTCTAACTAATAATGAGGCATCTTTTATCTTAAAAAAAAAAAAAAAAATTATTTGAATCGACTAGCGACTCGGATCATTTTTTCCCTTTTTTTCTTTTAAATCACTATAAACCGTTTTATATAGGCGGCCCGAACGCGAAATTTCAATGGAATTTCGACATTCTATTAATAATGTCCCAGCACCAAAATATGATTTAATAAATTTCCTCACAGAGTTTCTCTGTCACTTTTTCCTTTTTCTTCATTCGTAAATTAATCGAGAGAAATATAAATTCGTGTTATCGCCAGTGTTATTGAACGATGGCGGTTAAAGAAAAAACGAAAAAAAAAAAATAATAATAATAATTGCATCAATGTTTTTGCGGTTTCTCGTGGAAATCATGCGCGCCCGCCCGTGAATCTACTTTAACGAGTTTATTTATTTTATTTTTTCAAATTTGTATCGCTTGCCCTTCCTTAGCTCAAGGTTATTGATATTTATGTGCGCTTAACGAATCATCAATGATGATAATAGTAGCCGTTATAGTAACGGTAACAATAAAAAATAGAGAGAGAAGAATTAATAATTGTTTTCGCTACTCTAAATTCAAAGTAGCGCATAATCTATGTATAAGATAATAATTCATGTTTCGCGCTATTGGGGCGTTTCAACTATAATACATTCTACCGTGAAAATTTTTGTACAGATATAACGAATACTGCTGGGCAGTACGAAACTCCGTTAAAATCTTTCACTACCAAATATATATATTTATTTATGAATATATATATTTACTTTTTATCCTCTTGTCTTTCTCCGTATATCCTTTCGTCTATTAAAAAAAAAGGCAAAACTAGGAAATCCAGATGTGGAAACGTTTCGTTCGCACTTTGGATACTAATAAACTCTGTCTATCTGTGGTATTTCATACTCTCTCTTTCTATCTCTGCTGTCTCATATATACATATATATTGTACATTTTTAAATATATATATATATATATTAGACTGGTCGTTAAAAATTAATTTTTTTTGCGACGCCCCCTAAAAAGCTTCCGTTTGATGAAAAAACGCGAGGTAATTTTTTTTTTTTAATTAAAAATAACACGTGCCGCAAGATGATCTAAGTTGATTTTCATCGAAGAACAATTTTTTTTTTTACAAACGGCTCTACCGATTTGAATGAAATTTGGACCGTTACAAGGGTATATAAAAGGCTATTTTTAGAAAAAATAACCTTCAATAATAATCTTCATAATAACTAATGGAAACATAAATGAATGGTTAATTTTTTCGGTAATTATTTCTTTTTTCTCCAGGATAACGTTCTGGCACAATTATGAAAATAATTTTTTTTTTTGCGTTTTACTATCCCATATAATGTCTCCAAATTTCAAATTGATCGAAGAGGCACTTCATATTTAAAAAAAATAAAAACGCATTTTTTAATGTAAAATTTTATTATTTTTTTCAATATTAAGTACCTCTCCGATCAATTTGAAATTTGAAGACATTATGTGGGATAGTGAAACACACAAAAAAAATTATTTTAATAATTGTGCCAGAACGTTATCCTGGAGGAAACAAAATTACCGAAAAAATTAACTGTTTTCTGTAGTTATTATGAAGATTATGAAGCTGTTATTTTTTCTAAAAATAGCGGTTTGTAAAAAAAATTGTTCTTCAATAAAAATGGACTTAGATCGTCCTGCGGCACGTGTTATTTTTAATTAAAAAAAAATTTACCTCGCGTTTTTTTATCAAACGGAAGCGCTTTAGGGGGCGTCGCAAAAAATTTAATTTTTAACGACCACTCTAATATATATACATATACACGAGACGATGGACTAACGCACCATTGGAATACGAATACGAACGAAGAATCTAGCCAATATTTGTCATAGAAAACGCGTTCCTACATAATAACGTGAGAAAATTTAGTTTTCCTTCCTTCCTCTATTGCTCGCGAATTTTGCTCAATTTTTTCGTATACTTAACACGCCGAGACCAATAATTGTATAATAAAACGTCGAATAATCACTATTTGTTAATAAATCGAAAAATCTTTCCTCGGACATGTCAAAAGAGAGGGAACCCTCTCCGTGTCTCTGCAGTGCCGATAAAAAAGGGATCTGTACGGATGAATCAAGGTTTTTCCTTGCTTCCTTGAACGCGCGTATTAAATCGACATTATTTTTCTTGGTCAATATTCACGTCGAGTTTTACACGTTTGTTCCCGGATTCTGGCGATACTTAAGCGAGCCGCTAAGGCGGAAGAAAAAATCCAAAGGGCATGACGCAATCCTTGGGCATGAAGCAATCGTGGACGGTTTTCATGTGATTCTTCATTTTGTCGGGACGTGAAAATTCCTTGCCGCAAACGGGACAAGGAAAGACCTTTCTCTGATGTCCCTCGTGATAGAGGAAAGCGTGTCTCTGGAAGCTGTACTTGTTCTTGAATGTCTTTTGTATGTCGAGCTTGGCGCATTCGGTGCACTGATAGACGCCCTCGGATATTGATGCGTAACGAAAAAGATTAAGGCCACGAACCGACATCTCGGTCAATTGTTCAGCCGGATCTTGCGATTGTGATGTTGCGCGACGTCTCATACGTCGTTTTGGCACTTGACGCCCGGACGGCGCCGACATAGCGCCCGCGGTCGGTGTGTTGCCGACCGCTTCGTTCTGGTTCGCTTGTCCGCCGCCGGCGGCGCTCGCCGTTGTGTTTTGACCCGCGCGTCCCGATCCCGGCGATACTCTGATCGTATTCGTCGTCGTTGTCGTCGTCGTTGTTCCGCTCGAAGCAGCTGTAGCGTTGCTGCTGTTCGTCGACGACGTTGTCGTTGTAGTCACCGACGAGCCCGTCGTCGTTATTCTCGACGGACTTTCGGTTTGTCCATGACTCGACGGCGAACTCGTCGCGCTGCCGCTCCCCGTTGATCCTCGTGTCTTTGTCGACTCCGGCGTCTCCGATTTGTTCGACGAATCTGAATGGAAAAAAAAACAGAAATTTTGTTAACATCTGATTCGACAGGCCGAGAATTTCATAACTAGAGGAAAAAAATTTTTACTACGAATATTGGCTGATAATTGGAATTAAAGTTGCGGGCGTCGAAAAATCGGTTTCTGTTTGTTTTCAAACGGTAGTTTTTTGTGTTGAATAAAGGGAATTGAAAAATGTTTTTTGATTAAGAAAAAATAGAGAACCGATTTTTTTGCGCACCAGTAATTGTAGGGTCATTCCATGTGAAATCGACCAAGAGTTGGAATCGACCCCTTTCAATTTCGATGTAATTTGGTCAGAAGTTTTCGTTTTCAATAAAACGTCGTTCTACCAAAGGAAAAAAATCAATTTTTTTTTTCAAAAATTATTTAATATTTACAATTTCACAATTTTTCAAATCTTTCAAGTTTAGTTTTTAAATATCTCGAAAACTATTATAGTTACGAAAAATCGTTTTGAATTCGTTTTGAAGAGTATACTTGGGGCTACGAATTTTTTTTTTTTGAAAAATGATGAATTTGGAGAATTTTGAATTTTCAAAAATCGTGAAAATCCAAGTTTGGTATTAAATTTTTGGTTTATTTTTTTTTCTATAATACCTTGTACTGATCTTAAAAGATCTTGAATTTTTTAGCAAGGAGTTTTTTGTTTTTTCAAAACTGAATTTTTAAAAATCGTGTAAATCCACGATCAACATTCAATTTTTGGTCAATTTTTTTAAATATAATACCTTGTACTGATCTTAAAAGATCCTGAAATTTTCAGGATGGTGTTTTTGTTTCAAAAATATAAATTTTTGAATTTTTATTTAAAATTTTTTCTTTTTCCCTCTAATTTAAGTTGGGCAATCATGTAGTTTTGTAATTCGGAGCAGTAAAAGAAAGTAAAAATAACAGTATTTTGGTAAAAAAAAACTTTTTTCACCAAAATTAAAAAATTTATATTTTTGAAACAAAAAAACAGCATCCTGAAAATTTCATGATCTTTTAAGATCTGTATGAGGTATTCAATAAAAAAAATTTAAACCAAAAATTTAATGTTGATTTACACGATTTTTAAGAATTCAAAATTTTATATTTTTGAAAAAACAAAAAACACCTTTCTGAAAAATTCAGGATCTTTCAAGATCAGTACAAGGTATTCTATTTAAAAAAATTGAACCAAAAATTTAATACGGAATTTGAATTTTCACGATTTTTTAAAATTCAAAATTCTCCAAATTCATCATTTTTCAATATTTTTTTTCGAAAATTTGTTTTTCCTTGCCCCAAGTATACTATTTATGACGAATTCAGAACGATTATTCGTAACTATAATACTTTTCAAGATATTTAAAAAATAAACTTGAAAAATTTGAAAAATTGTGAAAATTTTGCATAACTTTCGAAAAAAAAATCTCCATTTTTTTTCTTTTGGTGGAGCTTCGTTTTATTGAAAAAGAAAATTTCCGGCCAAATTTCATCGAAATTGAAAGGGTTGGAATGACCCAAGTACAATTTGAAAAATAATAAAATACATTGATAAACTTGTGCAAACGTGCGACATAAATTTTGGGAATAATTCCCAATGAAGGATCGTGGGAAAAGGATAAAATATAAACGAAACGTGAATAAAATTATATACCATTCTTTAATAATTGCGCGACAACATGTTTTGTTTTGATTTCGTTTTTTTTCCTTCAATATATGTAAAATCGAATGACTGTGTGCCAAGCTCTTGTCGTTGTGTGTCAGTGTTCGTTTTGTCTGGTACGTTTTTTATTTTAAATATATTTCATGTACGCGCGCGTAATAATAGAATCATAGCACGGATAGCTTATCTACAAACAAAAGAAATTATAATGAAAAAAAAAAACATACATAGCGTGTGTTTGTGTGTGAGAGAAATTTCACGAGAGTCTTGGTGAAAAAAAAAAAATCCCGCAAAATTTCTCGTGTCTCAACTTAAACATAAATCGATGATTTAACGATTTTAGCGATTAAGAATCGAAACTCATACAGACGCGAAGATAAGAGGAGAAAAAAATAAAAACAAGGATAAAATTCGACGCAACTCGAGGAACGACCGAAATAATAAAATTGACTTTTGCATTTGTACTGGCTTTGCTTTTCGCAACAAAAAAAAATCTTTTACAATCTCTTTAAATCCCCGTTTTTTAATTAAATTTTTCAGTTATCCTCGAGCTTTTCTTTTAAATATAATAAAAAAAATTGACTCGGCGCGACGGCGTCGTAACGGTCAATTTCGCTATCGCCAAAATAAATCAAAATAATAATTAATAATTATAAATCAACAACGCGTGTACTCAACATGCAAAACAAAAATTTCTATGAAAATAATATATACGATGTCCTCGATCATTATCGACCCGGAATGAAATCGTTCTCGAAACGTTTTTTCAATTATTGTTTTTCTTCATTCCAAGTTTCGATATTGATTCGGAGGATCTTAACGTTACAATAATGTCTAATTTCAACGTCCACGAAGCCAAAGAATCTCGCAACAAAATTTTCATCCCCATCTAATGGACTTCAAAATTCGTGGGCATCGTCGACGTTTTCCTAAAACATTTACATATATATATATATATATATATATATATTTGTATCAATAAAAACGAAACTAAATAAACATAATTTTTGGCTAAGAGCAACGGTGCGCTTCGTAGCGAGGGGAATTATAATTGTTTTTTTTTTTTCGATCTTTGTGCTCGATAATGTCCCAAAATCGATCGATCGAATTCGGGACGACAAATCAATCGGAGCGTGTGAAAGATTTTTTGTTTTTGTGCTTTTGTCCTCGTGAACAGTGAAAAACAAAATCGCTAAAACTTTACACAATTGACGGTGATTTGTGAGCTCGTATCTTAAGGAGTCATCGATAATTGGCTCGATTGAAACTCGAAGTGAAACTTCTGTCGGGACACTTTTTTCTCGACAAAATATTCTTTTTGGATCATCTATTCTTGTCGGCAAGGAAAGCCAGCACATCAAACCAAACTTAGAATTGGCGAGCGGCAAATTACAAACGTAATTTGTAATTCAAAGTTTTCTAATTACAAATTTAATTAGTAATTGAAAAATTTATAATTATAAATTACAAATGTAATTAGTAATTGCAATTTCTTTATTACAAATTACAAATATAAGTAGTAATTGCAATTTTTTCATTACAAATTATAAATATAATTAGTAATTGAACATTTCCTAATTACAAATTACAAATTTAATTAGTAATTAGAAAAATTCTAATTACAAATTACAACTATAATTAGAGTCAAATTTCACTCTAATTACATGTAATTAGGATCAAATTTTCGACTAATTACATTTTTCAATGTAATAAGAGTCAACTTTGAATCTAATTACATTGATAAAATGAAATTTGTGCGAAATTTGAACCTAAGTACATTTGTGATTTGTAATTTAAATTTTTCTGATTACTAATAACATTTTTAATTTGTAATTAGGAAATATTCAATTAATAATTACATTTGTAATTTGTAATTGGAAATTTTTCAATTACTGATTACATTTATAATTTGTAATTAGACATTTTTTAATTACTGATTACATTTGTAATTTGTAATTAAGAAATTTACAATTACTAATTACATTTGTAATTAAAAAATTTTCAATTACTGTTTACATTTGTAATTTGTAATTTGAAATTTTTCAATTACTAATTACATTTGTAATTTGTAATTAGAATTTTTCGAATTACTAATCACATTTGAAATTTGTAATTAGAATGTAATTAATTACAAAAACGCCCAACACTGATAAGCAGACGATAAGGCTCTCGCGCCGAAGCGCCCATAGAAGTTTCACTTTTAAAAAAAGGCAAATTCTTTGCATCATTGTCTGATTCGTTAAAATCGATGAATCATCGCGATTCGAGATGCCCAAAAATCAGTCCACGTAATGCAACATCAACGAAATAAAGACGAATGAAAAAAAAAGTAACAGTTAAATAACGTCTACTGAGAAAAGAAATTGATCATTCAGCGGTGATTTGGTAGTTAGTTACCTTTGACCCCCTCGTTTTCATTGCGATTAGTCGATCGTTTCTTCACATTCTCGTTTAAACTCGTTTGTGTGTCTTTCTGTTATCGACGATCTCTCCCTCTCTCTCTCTCTCTCTGCTTTCTCGCACAATTATTTCTCTCGTCTCTTTACTACAGACGCGCAGAGAAAAAAAAACGAAAAAAAAAAAAATATATTGAAAAATTCGTTGAACATTGGCACGAAGAGAAGTACAATCGCCAAAGTCGATGATGAGATTTACAGAATGATGTACGATTTTTTTTTCTTCTTACACACAAATATCCGCGCGAAGATCGAACAAATTTTGTACGGGTGCAAAATGTGGATTTTGAAAAAAAAAAAAAAAAAAAAGTACAATACAAGAACTACGAGATAGGGGGTTCACAAGAACGACGCACCCGAAAACAGAGAAACAAGACCTTTTCAGTTACAATCTATTGAACACCGTTCTTTTTTTGTTTTTATTATCGATAGTCATAATCAAACAATCAGTGCATATAAAATATACTAATTCTACCCAGCGTCAGAAAAGACTTCTTTTCCATCTAAAAAAGTTTCCCTATAAAATTTCATTATATCTCTCTCTCTCTCTCTCTTTCTCTTATTTACTCTTTTTTTGTTGTTTTATTTATTTAGTTCTTTTTTTTTTAACTTTTTTTTTTCATAATTTTTTGTCTCGAACTCCCTTTACGTCTCCAAGGTCTCACTTATTTGGCACTATCAGCGTCGACGCGCGAGGAGCGCGTGCGCTTTGATTTTTTTCTTTGTTTTTCATTTTTATTTTCATTTTTAATCATCTCTCTCATCTTCCATAACAAATTTACGTTAACTTTACTTTTGTGTTTTTTTTTTTCCATTAAAAAGGCACCGAACCGGGGATTTCTCGACTAAGTCATTGGATCCCACTGAAATATGTTTAATTTTAATTTTTTTTTTTTTTTTTCGTTCATCAACGATTATTTTTGTTACTTTTTGTCTCCCATTCTGATTGGCTTCGTTATTATTTACTTTTTTTTTCCTTCGTTTTTCTTCAATTCTCACGTCACTTTTCTGACTCGACGCAACGTTTCGACAACGACGTATAAATTAAAACTCAATCGAGATTTGAAAAAAAAAAAAAACGAAAAAAAAAATTGTGGAAAAAAACACAAAATTCGTTTTTCTGACGCATCTTCAAACTGCAACGACGTTAATAGGTATTATTTACCAACTAGCTCTAAAATATATTCGATATAACTTTTGTTTATATATATATTTATATATAATAATAATCATAATAGAGATAATAATAATAATAATAATTAATAATCGTAATAATCGCAATAATATATATGTAATGTACTTTTCTTTTTTTTTCTTAATAACCGCGTACGAGCGGGTGTCGTGTAACTCGTGTAATTCAGTGTCGTCGAGGGTGGTTTTTTTTGTGTGTACTTTTTAAAAATTCGTGAAATTTTCATCGTGTTTCATTTATCATGTCTCGGTGTATTTTGGATGCGATAATAAACTATTTTTTTTTCTTTTATTTTAATATATATATATATGTATCATGTAATATATATATTAAAATCTATCCGATAGTACAGTCTGCTTTTTAAGCCTCGTAATTTACTTCTCTCTCTCTCTCTCTCTTATTTGGGGGGGGGGGGGGGGGCGGTGATTTGCAAATAGTCGTCGTGTGCCAATGAGCCTTAAATATCGTTTATTGACTGTGCTCCCTTTTACAAAGGGAAACGTTTAAATGACGAACAATCGCTTGGCACGACACTTTGCAATAGTCACGCATAAATATACATATATATATATATACGTATGTGTATAAATTCATATACATACATATATATACGATTTTTTTTGTTATATTTGTAATATATATATATATATATATATTCTATAAATTCAATTATTATTATTATTTTTCCCTCATTTCTCATTATTCATCGATCCAGCTTTTCAACTTTCGCCCTCCCTTCTTTTTTGCCCTCTCTGAATCCAAGACAGCGAATTTTCAAAATTATTGACAAATTTTTTTCTCTCCCTTCGTTTCCTCTTCCTCGGATCTTCCCTCTCGGGAAGACGGGAGAATTGGGGAGAATCCAGAGAAAGATGTTATTTTAAAACACATTTTACAATGTTTATTATAAAATATACGAGGCATTCCACGTCAAGTCGGCCACCCCATTTTTTGAAATCGCCAAAAATCGCGTACAAATTTTTGAAAAGTAGTTCCAATTGTCAAAAAAATTTGTGATTTTTTTAAGATTTTTAGATTACTTTTTTTAGCCGGAAAAAAATACAAAAAATTTGTTTGTCCCATTTTGTAACTCGAAAATTATTTATCGGACGAAAAAAATAGTAGAACATAAAATTTAGGATTTTCGACGTGCTTTTCAATGAAATTTTTTACAAACTCCTCCGAAAACTCTATATGCCATTTTCGGAGCAAATAATGTTTTGATATTTTTTTTCTCAGAATTGACATCTTAGATTCGTCTGTAGTTCAAACAGTTTTTTACTTGATGTATTTACAGACTATGAAAAAATTGGCGTAGTGGAGAATCCATTATTTCAAATGCATTTTTATCGTTACAATCTATCATTATAGAGTGATTTAACGAAATAGTGTAGATATTGATATTTTATTATTATTGATCGTAGACAGGGAAAAATAATAAAATGATCACGTTTTGATACTGCGAAGACGATTTCAGGAACAAAGCAGTATAATTTCTTCATTTCCAAAAATCATGCCCAGATCGAACTAAAAAAGTACTCATTGGCCATAGAAAGGTCGGTGTATCCAAAGAGGGTAAATTAATTCTTTTTTGCAATCGAGAGACGTGAGTATTTTTTGACTCAAATTTGAATAGACTCAATAGTTGTCCATGGGTCCATTGATAAAGTTTATTGAAATGTACAAAAAGATATTTAAAAAAATAAAAATGAAAAAAGTTCAAAAAATTGAAAAAGTACAAAAAATAAACAAAAATGCGGGCTTTAGAAAATATCTATAGTCTCAACCCTGTTAATGCACAGAGAAATTTGTGTATTCATTTGGGATGAAAAACGCATGGTAAGGAATGGATTCTCCACTGAGCTAATTTTTTTATAGTCTGTAAATATATAAAGTAAAAAACTGTTTGAACTACAGACAAATCGAAGATGTCAGTTCTGAGAAAAAAAATATCAAAACATTTGCTCCGAAAATGGCATACAGAGCGTTTGGAGGAGTTCGTAAAAAATTTCATTGAAAAATACGTTGAAAATCCTAAATTTCATGCAGTACTTTCTATTTCGTACGAGGAATAATTTTCGAGTTACGAAATGGAACAAGAATTTTTTTTTTTTTTTCCAGCTCAAATGTGTGATATAAAAATCTGAAAAAAATCACGAATTTTCTTGACAGTTAGACCTACTTTATAAAAATTTGTATGCGATTTTTGGTGATTTCAAAAAACGGGGTGGCCGACTTGACGCGGAATGCCTCATATATCCCGGGGAGAGAAATTATTTTTTCAAGCAAATCCGAAAATCGCGCTGTCAAACATCCCGATCGTCATTATTATTTATTTATTTATTATTTTTTCTTCGTAAACAAACTCTGTTCTCTCAGCCTCATTCGTTCTAAAATTGAGTTAGTCTTAGCCTCTCAGTGATTATCAAATGTGTGTATGCTTCATTATTTTTTGTTGTTTCCTCATTATTAATCATTATCATATCCTCCCAAAACGATTTTTTTCTTCGAAAATCTGTTTTATCCTCGAAATTCTTGTTTCACAATGATTCTCGTTTTTTTTTGCTTTCACAACTAAAATCGATAAAGCTGTCTAGTCGCTGCCTCATTTTCATTAACATTGTTTTTGTTGTTGTTTTTTCAAACATTATCTTACGTTACTCGTACGTTAACGTAGAATAACCGTATTGTGTAGTTGCCCTTGGTTTAATTTCATTTTCTCAGTTAATCAGCAACATTGATTTGTAATTTGTTTTTTTTTTCTCGCCCCTTCATTTGTATAAATTAATTCTGTAATCGTGACGATCACGACTTGGACACGATGAGAGAAAATAAAAATATGTGTACAAACGCGAAAGAAGAGATTGAACGAGTTCAAGAGGTAAAATAAAAATGTAAAATTAAAAAAAAAAAAAACGCGATCAAACAACGAGATGGAACCGCGCGCGGATCTCTGTATATGTATATATATTTATTTATTCATTTATTTATTTAATAATATGTATATATAGCCTCCTTAAGACTAAATTCATTTTTCTTTCTCGTGTAAAATTCCCCGTGTTTAATTAACGTTACGTTTTATCATAATTATCAAAGAATCTTTATTTTTTTCATCAACTGTCTCCGGATTTTAATTGATTATTCGACAGACCAGCTTAATTATAACTGGTCGAGCGCGTGTGAACACAGATTTCGTATCTCATTCGAGAAGCCTCTCGCTGGTTTTTCCTTCAACTTTTTTTTTCCTTGACTCAACTTTCCCATTTTCTTCCTCCTCTTCGATATTTCTGTGTTGGTGTGTGTGTGTGTGTGTGTGTGTTTTTTTGGTCCTTGCTCCTCGAACGATAAACACGTTCGCCACTAAAGTTTTTCTACGCTTATCAATCGATTATTAAACTTTACGATAATTGACCCGACGCGTTTTTCTCCCTTTTTAAACTTTTGCCTCTCTCGAACAATCGAGAATTGGCGCGAAAAAAGTCCCTTTATTTTTTCTTCTCCTCAGCAGAGTTTATCGAACCTGCGGCTGATTAATTGCCCTCGTTTGTTCCCTGATCGAATGGCCAATAAACTCAAAGAGAGGGAGAAAGAAAGAAAAATAAAAATGCACCTTTATCGCCCCAATCGTTAATTCCTCCAATTGGTCGATTATCGACGTTCATTTGGCGATAAAAAAGAAAACTGGCACTTTTGCTCCTATGCCCCAACCCCCCCCCCCTCACCCCTTTTTTTTATTAATGTAAAGATTGACGCTAAGAGAGAACGACTCTGGAGGGTCTTACATTATCAGTGTAAACCTAATTAAACTCACGAGTTCGCTCGGTCGATATTTTTCCATTTTTTTCATAGAGATGTGTATAATATATATATATATATATAATTTAGTCACGGAGGGATCCACGACCCTTCTTTTAACAGTATACTTCAATAATAGTACATTTATTGTTAATAATAATAATAATAATAATAATAATATAGCCTCTAGTCGTCTAACGTCTATGTCCAACTAGTGAAAAAATTTGTATCTTTCGTCGCCTGTATTCTCGATTTGGGGTGGGCCGGAGGGGGAAAAAAAAGTAAAAAAAAAGAAACATCCCTCAATAAGGGCTGGGTTAGAATATAAGCGCGAGAACATCGAGAGCGATGAGGACAGAGAGTTTTTCTTTTTATTTTTGTGGTGTGAGGTGCAAAATATAGTAAACTACGATCTCGTTTCGGTGCTTATTGGGTTTTTCCCATTTTTTCATATCCGCCGATTTTACAAAGCCGCAGCCTCGGCGCCCTTAAATCGGGTGTTACACCCATCGATCCCTTAATTTCGCTATTTTGACGTGGATACGTCCATTTTTTCATTTGAAATGGGGGTCATTTCGTGAACAGGTTGATATAGATGACCGCCATCTGTTGGTGCACGAGTGAATGAAGTCGGTAAGTAGGAGATCTACTTTATCGCGATACAGTAGATCTCATACTTATACCTAATTGTTTTTTATTGCCCGAATATCCTTTTTTAGACGTATCCACATAAAACTTGCGTCTGTATCAAGAATACAGCAAATCAGGGATTTTTTCAATGTATATTTTTTCATTCACACTCGTCAAAACGACCCCGACAAATCTCGTACGCTATTTTTTTTTTTTCGTAAAAACTACGAATAACAATTATTAAGAATTTAAAAAAAAAACGGGGGATGGGGATAAACAGTGGATTTAATCCTTTTTGTATTCTAAAATGGTGCAAATAAAATGTGAAACGCCATTGGCGATTGTTTCAAAAGAAAAACAAAAAAATTATTTCAACGGGGAGAAAATCAACAACGAGAATTATCGATAATAAGTAGAATAACGAAAAAATTAAGACAAAAAAATCAAACATTGCACATTCTGGGGAAGGGGGGGGGGGGAATTGGGGCAGTCCGCGCGCTTAAATCTTACTCCCGAAGTTATTTATTTTTATTTATTATCTACTTTGGCAACTCGTGATTCTACCTCTGGGTAGCAGCTTTTTCCCGTAAGCCGGCATTGGTTTGTTGTTTAAATTCATTTTTTTTTTTAAATTTATTTACAAATGTAATCCGCTTTTTTTTCCTCCTAGGAATAACGTCGAAACTCCTAAACTCTTGGTTCTCTCTTCCTCCCTCGCTCTCTTTCACAAACAACCGTATAATAATATAGAAATATAACATGGCAACTATAGCGAACGAGATCGTGTTTTTCATTTTTCTTATTTTGGGTTTTGGGGAAAAGTTGTAGAAAGAAAGGGGTGAAAAAAAAAATGGGGGACGCTCGACTTGCTCCTATCAAGTAAGCTCGATATGTGTCTCAAAAATGTTCTTAGGATTCTAAATATGATTTTTCTAGAGTGTTGATTTTTTGTTTTCCTCAATTTTTTGGTTCTTTGGGTTTACCACCCCGATCGGGGGCTCCGGCTCGGCTCGGCATTATTTTTTTTTTCTTTTATCTCTTGCTTCTTTAAGTTACCACTAAAGTGCCTTCAGTCTATCCAATGTCAGTACTATCTTGTATTTGGTGTCGTTTTTGTAAAAACCGTCCCACTGCAGTCTTTCGAACAATTGCATTTCCCAATTTTTTTTTTTGCCTATCTCGCTCTCTCCCCACTCGTTTTACAATCATTTTTTATTATCGCGTTTCAACGTAAATACGCTGCTAGCTCGTATTTTTTCGGTTTTTCCTTTTTTTCTTTGTTTTTTTTTTTTTACTTTCTCGTGTCGATTTGATTGACCACCGAGAAATCGGGCGCAAATATGCGTCTTGCGGCTCGCCTATCTATCGTACTATTTATATATACAAATATATATATACGTAGATATATATATATATTTTTTTTCAATAATTCTACGGAATAACAATAATTTAAAAACCCGCGATAAATCAGGCTCTCGAGAGCTCGACAAAACGGCTCAACAACATGGCGAATGCTCGTCGTACATATATATTTATATATATATAATATAATATAATATTATATATATAGATATATTGCATTTACTCAGTCTACGTGGTTTCCTTATTTATATTGTGTTTTCTCTCCCTGATTACTCGAATGTGTGTTTATCAAGTGTCGAATGACTTTTGTGATATTTTCTCGCAAATTGATTTTCATGTTGTGACGAAAAATTAAAAAAAAAAAAAACAATAAATTTCACGCAACGTTTGATTTATGATTTTTAGAAGGCTTTTTTTTTGTTTCAAATCTTTCCTTCGCTCCGTTTTTGTCGCTTTCCTCTCTTCAACCCTCTCGCGCCTCTCTCAATTTTCATTGATGTACGATTTTTGTTTTTTTTTGTGTTTTTCTAATTGCTTTTTTTTTTTTACAACCTATCGTTGCCGATGAAACTACGTTAGACGGCGCGAACGAATCTCGGTTGGTTCGTGTTTTTGTTTGTGTATATGTGAGACTTTGTGTACAATAAATTCTTTGTATGTATCTAACAACATTTTTTTTTTCATTTTTTCCCTCGATACCGACATTTTTCTATTATCGTTTGTCGTGTTTTTTTTTTATTTTGTATTGTAGATCCGCGACTTCCGGAAACTCCGGATAAGTCCAGCGGAGTAAAGCTCGTTCGTTTTTGTTTGTTTTTTTTCTCGTAACTTAATGCCCGTTCGCTTCTTCCTCCTCCATTAATTCATTTATATTATATATATATATATATTTTTTTTTTTCGCGTGCATCGGTAAAACGCGTGAAAAGGCGCGACAAAATTGGGCCCAGTGATACGAATTAAATTGCGTATTCATTGATTAGCTGCAGAGGGCCTTAAAAAAGGAGCCTCGATTTTTTTTTGTTTTATTCGCGTCCACCGAATTTTTCTCGTTTCTTATTTCTCTCAATGCACAATGATGTATATATATATATATATGCTGTATATAAGATTTCTTTGTATATTTTGTAGATATATAAAAATCGCAGCGAACGATCGATGAAAATTTTTCGGTTAGAAACGGTGAAATTGTCATTTCCGAAAAAAAATAATAAATTCGTGAATGAAAAATTTCAATCGATCGCTCGATGAATTTTCTTTTCCTCTCTTTTGTTCCTCTTTGAATGTGTGTTTGTGTATTTGTGTATTATTTTAAATTTTTCAAACGTTCGTCAGGCACGTGCGCGGCTAACATATAACGTATCACGTACCCTCTCTCTAAATATCCTCGATATCTCGATTTCAAACCCCCCTTTTTTTTCCAAAAACATCCTTCAAAATTCTTCTCTTCCACCCCGAACTAGCCTAACTAGCGTCTATCTAACTATCTAACTATGCAAAAAAACAACCCTCTCTCGCTTCCAGCCTTCCTTCGACTCCCCGAGACGATTGCTTTGTTTTTCCTTTGTTGGCATCAACGACCACAGTTTTTTTTCTGCTGTCAGAGCCATTATAATTTTTTTCAAATTGCGCTTCGCATCAAGATTTTTGGGAATTTTTGGTGAGAACGACTTTTTTCGATAACAAATCTGTGGCACGAGTTAAGTCCAATACAAGAGAAATACTTCAGGATTCCAAAATATCTGACCATAAAATTACAAATTCTAATAATTCTAATTGTTTATAACAATTGAATATTCATGTTAAGTCCAAAGATCCCGGTATAAAAAGTTAACTCCAAATATGGAGAATCATACATTTTAACAATGGTTGTAGTTTCGTTAATTTTTTTAGTTTTATTAATTTGTTACTGATTAAAACTGCAAATAGATCATAAAATCTCAATCAACGAATTTGCTATTTGCAACACAAGTATTAACTTAAAATTGATTTTAAGGGATCGAAAAACGTATTAAAACGATGCTAAATAAAAAATATCGAACAAGGACATCAATGGGTAACAAATGTCCGAGATAAAAGTAGACCTAACAATAGACTGATTTCCGTTAACGCATTTTTCGAAAAAATGGACTTGACTCGTTTTGCCGCGAAGCCACAGAAATAGATTAAATATTTAAAAAATACTCTATTGAGAATTGAAGAATTGATATTGTATCAAATTAGACCCAGATTGACAACAACGTTTTTTTTTAACAAAAAAAAAACCGTCACAAATAAGTGCATTCTGCAATATTTTAATTTTTAAATCCCCAAAATCAGAAAAAGTGCTTTAACGGCAAAACAAATGGAATTGCGATAACGAGAGCGCAATTGGAAGAAAATAATTTTTTTCTCGAATCACCCTGATAAGAAGTGGGGGAGGGGGGGGGGGGTTTGTGTATGTGTGTTGTGTATCTACAAATACATGTTAAATTTACGAGATTCTCGGGGGAGTTTTTCCCACCCCGAGAAATTCGTTTGAGCTTGCTTATTGCGCCGTGTTATCCCTCGACTCTCACGTTTGTTTTTTTTTCCTCAAAATGTCCCCATCTCTGTGAGGTCTCGATGCCTCAGCCAAGTAATGGCGTAAGTCCAACGACGAAAATGACCAGAAAACAGCGTCCAAAATGGCGCGAGGCATCGAGACGACTCCGAGGTCAAAAGCTGCCGGAAGTCTCTAGTTTCGCAAAATGAGGCGGTTTTTTTTTGGTTTATCGAGCAGCTGACAGGTCAATAATGGCGCTGGCCTACCGCTGTTGGCCCATGCTCGAGCTTCCAAGGCTCATGTGTGGCTTCAAACTGTGAATAATTTTGACGTGAGCGACCATATTGTCCTTGCGCGTGAATTCCTTGAAGCACACGGGACACGGATAATATTTGACGTTTGGCTTGTGTGAGGTCACGTAGTGACGACAAAAATTGCTAATGTGAGTGTAAGTGCGATGACAGACGGTGCAGCGATAAACGTCGCCCTCTTTGACGCAAAAATCGCGAACCGAGCCCTCGGTTCGCTCGTTCTCGACCTTGAAACTGGCCTCAAAGTCACTCTGACTTATGTCCGATTCACCGGCGACGAGATTGTATATGGCACTGCTTAGATGATGATCCTTGGTCGTTTGTTTGCTGCTGCTCTCGTTCTCCGTGTCCGAATTTTGCTGATCGTCGCAGGGCGTCGTCGCCGTCGCCGTCGTCGCCGTCGTCGCCGACGACGATTGTTGACTCGACGCCCCGACGCTCGATTTTCCCTGCTGAAGGCTCGTCGTGCTGTACTCGTTGCGAAAACAACGCTCGAAATTGATCCGTATCTGAGCCGGCGATTGAGCCCCACTTCCGCTCGACGATTCCTCACCGTCTGTAAAAACGACAAAAAACTTCTCGATATCCGTTCAATTTTTTTGTACAAAAAAAAAATAATCACTGATAAACTAAAATCGACAATAGCGCGTATCCGGATGTTTCGAAAAAAAAATTATCTCGCCTTTTTTCAGACTTTTGCAATTTCATTGAATTACCAGCAGAGTTGGGAAAATAGTAATGTAAAAGTAATGCATTGCCCATTACTTCAAACAATGTGTATTGGACAAGTTTTCCATTACAAATTACAAAAGTAATGTGTAATGGATAGGTGTTCCATTACAATCGAAAAAAGTAATGTGTAATGGATGCATGCGCCATTACAAATCAAAAAAAGTAATGTGTAATGTATGAACGTTCCATTACAAATAAAAAAAGTAATGTGTGATGGATGCATGTCCCATTACAAATAAAAAAAGTAATATGTAATGGATGCGTGTTCCATTACAAATAAAAAAAAAAGTAATGTGTAATGGATGCGTGTTCCATTACGAATAAAAAAAGTAATGTGTAATGTATGCAGGTTCCATTACAAATTACAATTTAAAAAAAAAGTAATTTGCAGCCGAGAATATTCCATTACAAATAGAAAAATTGTCTGTTTTTTTGTTTTTATTTTTTAACTTTATGGATCGCTTGTGATAATTGTGGATAAACTTTTAGTGAGCGAAATAAAATAATGAGACAGCAATGTGCAAGTTTCTAATACGAGCACGGCCATTTTTCTATTTTTAATGGAATATTCTCCACTGCAAATTATTATTTTTTTAAATTGTAATTTGTAATGGAACGTGCATACATTACACATTACTTTTTTTTATTTCTAATGGAACACGCATCCATTACATATTACTTTTTTTTATTTGTAATGGGACATGCATCCATTACACATTACTTTTTTTTAATTGTAATGGACCACGCATCCATTACAAATTACTTTTTTATTTGTAATGGCACACGCATCCATTACACATTACTTTTTTATTTGTAATGGTACACTTATGCATTTCACATTATGCAGTGTAATGGGTAATAAATACAGTAATGCATTATTTACAACTCTGATTACCAGATTTCGCAAAAACATCCGGATACGCACCAAGACCAAAAAAAAAAAAATGGCGTACTAACGCCAATTTGCATTATTTTAATGTAAATTCATTTTGAATTGTGGGGGGAAGCAAGAGGAAGGGTAGAGCCAGCGGATCACGGAATCACCGTGAATTCCCTCAAGAGCGTTGTTTTTTTTTCTTTTTTCAAAATTGCAGATCGTTTCGAAAAAAAAAGAATCCAGAAAAAATCGCGGTTTTTTTCGGTTGGTCGATTTTAACGAATAGAAACCGTTGAGGCGTGTGCGGCATGTGTACCACATTTAGTGAGAGTGCTTTTGTGTGTGTATTTTTTTTTTTTGTGTTCTTCAAAAACGATTTTGTGCGTGCACGCCCTGTCTAGGTTCTCCCCCCACCCCCATTTTCTTTCAATTATTGCTTTCTCTCTTTGGCATTCTTTCTCGGTTTCTTTTTCTCAATTGTCCATTTTTTCTTTCAATTTTTCCAAATTATTTTCAATGAACCCCTTCCTCACACATTCTTTCTTGCATTCTTCCTCGGTTTTTTGCACTATTATTGCTTTTTTTTTCTTTCAATATTTCCAAACGATTTTCAAGGATCCTCACGCATACTTTCACTCCCTGTCTCAGTTTCTTGCTTTTTTGTTTCTTTTTTAGGTTATTATTTTATTTTCTTTGACTTTCAATATTTTCAAACGATTTTCAATAATCTTCACACACACACTCTCTCGCACATACTCTCACTCTCTCTCTCTCTACCGAGATTCATTCCAATTCCCCCCCCCCCTTCTCTCTCTCGCTGAATTTTCCTGATTTTTCCAAAAGGCGCGAAAATCCACTCGCACGAATTCACACGAGCCCGAGCATTCACTCGACCCACACTCATGCCTCTGTTTTGTGTATGTGTGTCCCGATAAGATAAAAAAAAAACATATATATTTACATATACATTGTGAGATACATAAATATATATATTTAAAAATTGCAAAAAAAAAAAGAAGTTTTTTTTCCTCGTGTATACACACACTGCACCCATGCCCAAGGTCAAACCGTGTGACAAAAAAAAAGGACTTGATCTCAAAATTGAGAATCTAGCATGTACAAATAAATGAATAACGATCGAGGACGTTTGATAAGAGAACGTGCATCAATCGTCGATCCTTTTCTTCTCCTCTTCGATTATCGTTTATTCCGCAGCGTCACAACAATTGTCAATAACTATTTCTGCTCTCTCTTTTGCTCTCGTTAACCGGGAAAAAAAATTGTATCCACCTCGTGAAAGAGAGACGTGAAAATAAACTGTTTTCCTCTTTTTTATTTTATTCATTATTATTATTATTATGTTTTTTTCAACAGCTGGCCTCCCCCTTTAGATCCTCCGCTTCCCCGCGCAATTCTGGTTCAAAACGTCAGTTCAAAGGTGACTCAAATTCTCAACTCACCTGGGCAATAAAGACAAAAAGTAATCACGTGTCACTATCAATCGAACGGATTCTTCGTCCTTCGAGCACTCTCGTGTTTTTTTTTCAATATGTATCACTCTCGGTTTTTTGTAATAAAAAAAAAAAAATAGAAAAAAAAATAAAATATTCTTTCTAAGCATTGTTTTCTCTTTTTTAAAAATCTTCTTTAAATTAATATATAAAATCTTTCGCTCTCACGCACTCTCGGTCCACACTTTCTCCCTCTCTTTCTCGCCACGCCAAAAATCTCAATCACACTCGGCACAAATTTTCCTCCACTCCTTTGCATCGTTCTTTCCAGTCTTTTTTTTTTTTTTTTTTTACCGCGTCCAGGGCAACGATAACGCGAAGAGAGAGAAGGCGGAAGCGACGTTTGACGACGGAGAAATAACGTGCGCGCTACTTCCGTTTCCCTCGGACATTTTCACAAACGCAGTGAATGTACATTTTTTTTGTTTTTTTTTTTTGAAAAAAAAAAAAATTACAAATTTCGACGTTATTGACCCTCGCGATTTTTCCTTCTCATCTAATACAAGACGCATTTTTTATGTGCAGTTCAGAATTAAAAAAAAATATATATATATATATATTTATGTATATTTAAAAAAAAACGTGTTTCTTTATTTCCAGCGTTTTTAATGAAAAGTAAGCACCGCTAGCTGGCTCCAACCCCTCCTTTTACCAGTGGCCAATGGCAGCGAAGCGTTATTTTGTTGTGCAGGGAAAACAAATTAGAGAAATTAAGAGATTCAAAAAATTAAAAAAAATCTCTTTTTTTTTTTTTTTTTTTTTTTTGGTAAAATCTACGTGTCTATTAAGAGATTAGAAAAAAAAAAGTTTCTATGCGGTAAAACAGGGTTTCGCAATCGGTACACCAAAATGCAGTGCAATCTTCTGGCGGATATTATTTCTTGCAAGGAATTGATTTTTTTTTTTTTTATTATTTTTTTTTTTTTTTACAATTGCGCATTGGCCGAGCGTGAAAATCATCGTTTCGTGTCAAGCAATTTCGTTCTCTAAATCGATTCATTCCGGCTTTTCTGATTATTCGTTCCTCGCATTAAAAAAAAAATATTTCAAAAATTTATTTCTCGTTTGAAAAAAAACTACGTGGATTACGTGGGAAATTAGATGTGAAAATAAAAGGAGAAACCACCGAAGAAACGCAGTGGAAAAAAATAAAACAATAAAAGCGTTAAATCAAAACGAAAAATCTTGTCCTCGGAGTTTCTTGCAAATCTCTCGCTTTCTCTCTCCCTCTTTCATACACATTTTTATCGTTTTTTTTTTCAATCGCACTTTCTTTCATTCTCCCGAGCATTCGCACCTGATTCGATCGAGTAAAGGGGAAAAAAAATAAAATTTTCTCTTCATCCTCTCTCGAAGAATTGTCGACAAATTCATGCACAGAAAAAAAAACGAAAAATTTCGTAGTCTTCTTCGAGAGATGTTTTTTTTTACTCAATGGAATCGAAGGATCCAGCAAAACACTCGCCGTTGTTCTGTCGAGGTTCGAAAATTTGAAAATTTGAAAAAAAATCCAAATAAAGCCCACGACGAAGAGCAACGAAACTTTCACACTTTGGCAAACGAGCATTAAATCGGATTCATGCGTTTTTTTTTCAATTTTTTTTTTTTCAAAGGGATGAAGGGAAATTCGCGTTTTCCCTCGCGATTCGATCCTCGGGCGTTCGTGCCCGATTTGGGGGTGTAATTTGAAATTCGAAAAAAAAAAAAAAAAAAAAACAATTAACAAAAATTAAACGTGAGAATGTGCGACACGAAAAATCGTCGTTCGCGCCTTGTTTTTTGTTTTCCTTTTCCGATCTTCGTCCTTTTGGCGAGGATGCAGGAAAATCCTGACGGCGAATTCTCAACGTTGAGCGTAAAAACTAAACAATGAAGAAAACCAAAAAACACATTCGTGGATGGTCCTTGCTGCAAATTGTGCAATTTCAAATCGTCGAAAATCGCAAATCTCCGACAGATGATCTTCCCAAAAATGAAGTTTCACTTCCGGACGGATGGATTAGAGATGCAAAAAAAAGACAAAATTTGTTACACTCTGTTAACGGTTAAATAGTCAGAAAAATAAAATTGAAATTGAAAAAAAGTAAAAAAAAAATTAATATCGTAAAAATTGAGGCGTGAAAACGTCGGTAAAACAGAGTGAATCGTGTCAATTCGGCAAATCTCGTTAAGGTGATAAACATTAACAATATTATAAACAGGCAGCAATTTTCCCTTCGTCGTTCTCACTCTCTCTCTCTCTCTCTTTCGCTCTCTCCCTCTTTCTTTCGCTTTCATTCTTGTAATTTACACGCTCTTACCTTGCTTGAAACCTTCACTTCCTTGACTACTGAGTGGTCGCGCGAACGCCTCTTCAGATGCTAAAAAACAAAAATATTTCGATGTAAAAACTTGAAAAGTAAAGAATTTTTGTTGTGGTGCTTTGAGATTTTTCCATGGGGAAACCAAAATTGAAAAACAGGATTTTGAAGTTTTGAATTTATTATCTGCACTTGTTTGAATTTTGAAACTTGCACATTTACGCGATTCAATTTTGGAACTTGCAAATTTACACGATTGATTTTTCAAACTTGCATATTTGCATGATTAAATTGGCAATCTTGCAAATTTGATCGGATAAATTCAGAAACTTGAATATTTGCACGAATAAATTGTCAAATTTGCAAATTTACACGATACAACTTTGAAACTTGCAGGATTACACAATGAAATTTACAAACTTGTAACTCTGTATGATTAAAAATTTGCGAATTCGCACGATTGAATCTTTAAACATGCAAATCTGTATGGACAAATTTTTAAACTTGAAAATCTGCACGATTAGGTTGCCAAATTTGAAAATTCGCACGATTAAATTTTCGAACTTGCAAATTTGCACGAATTCCAAGGTTTTTCCATGGGGAAACCAAAATTGAGGAATTTGATTTTAAAATTTTGAATTTATAATTTGCACTGTTTGAGTTCTAAAACTCGTATGTTTGAGCGATTTCTTAACTTAAAGATTTGCACGAATAAATTATCAAATTTGCAAATTTGCACGATAAAACTTTGAAACTTGCAACATTACACAATAAAATTTGCAAACTTGCAACTTTGGACGATTAAAAACTTGCGAATTTGCACGATTGAACTGTTAAACGTGCAAATCTGCATGGACAAATTTTTAAACGTGAAAATTTGCACGATTAAATCATAAAACTTGTAAATTTGCACGATTAAATCATCAAACTTGTAAATTTGCATGATCTAATTCCTGAATTTCCAAATTTGCCCAGCAAATCTTCAAAATTTCTCATCTGCACCTCGACAAATCCCAAAATTGTATCATTTGCACGATTCTCTTCCAAGGTTTTTCCATGGAGAAACGAAAATCAAGGAACATGATTTTGAAATTTCGAATTTATAATCTGCACTATTAAAATTCTAAAACTCGTACATTTGAGCGATTTAGTTTTGGAACTTGCAAATTTGCACGGGAAAACTTAGAAACTTGAAGATTTGCGCGTATAAATTGTCAAATTTGCACGATGAGACTTTGAAACTTGCAGGATTACACAATGAAATTTGCAAATTGTAACTCTTTACGATTGAAAACTTGCGAATTTGCACGTTTGAATCGTTTAACTTGCAAATCTGCATGGTTTAATTTTTTAACTCAAAAATCTGCACGATTAGATTGTCAAATTTGAATATTTGCACGGTTACATTTTCTAACTTGCAAATTTGCACGATTAAATCATCAAACTTGTGAATTTGCACGATTAAATCATCAAACTTGTAAATTTGCATGATCTAATGCCAGAATTTCGACAAATCCGAAATTTTTATAATTTGCACTCTCGCAAATTTCTTAAATTAAATTTCTCGCAAATCAGATGATTCCTCTTCGCCATGCAAATTTTACGATGCCGGGGGAAAGAAAAAAGAAGAATGAAGGTCACCTTGCGCAGATGTGCTCGGTGTTGGTTCAGGTTCTCGTTTGACCTTGGCGGTTAAGATCTCGGTCGTTTCGGTGCCGTTCTCCGTCGGTTCGACGGAATCCTTCCTCGACGACGCTGATCCAGGTGTCGATCGATCGCAGCCGTGATTATTGCCGGTCGTCGGTGTCGTGCAATTGCCACCGCCGCTCGGATTATTGCCGCCGCTCGCTAAGCTCGTTTCGCTCTGAAAGTCAATGCCCATTTTCATTTCCATCATTTCCGGCGAACCCTGAACCAGATCGGACGCTTGCAGATCCTGTCCGAGCGAGGATGTCTCGCCGATCGGAGTGTCGGACGAACCACTGAGTTTCCTCGGTCGGCCGCGTTTTCTCTTCGGCGCTGTCAGCGCCGAACCGAGCAACGGATGACTCGACATATGATGAAACCTCTTCTGCGATACATGATGATGAGGCGCGATTTGGTTTATTCTGTGAAGATTTGGCGGCGGTGGAGGTACTGTGTTCTGATTGCCGAGCAACGAAGACGTTATACTCGGTAGCTCGGACTTGTCCTCGTTTACCTCGGTAAGTCCCTTTATCCTTAGTGACTCGGCCACGCGTAAAAATGCCGTTAGCCTGTCCTGATCGACGCTAACCTCACCGCGGTACATAAAATCGAGGAGACTCCGCATATCGACGTACGGTACGTCCTTGAGAATGACTATTGGATGCCTGTCAGGATGCCCGGTGAAAAGGGCCTGAAAAATAATAAGTTGAATTAAAAAATTTTGTTAAAATTCTATTGATCAGAGGATAAGAATATTTTCAAAATTCATTGGAAAATATTCATCAGCGTGATTTTTGGATTACAATTCAATACCTTTTATTTTATTTTATTAATTTAGTGAAGGGGAAAAAAGACAAATTTAATTGCGTCTTTTTTTTTTCATGATAAATTGACTTATTTTTCATGAAATTTTTTTGTTAAAATTCTATTTACCACAGGATGAAAATATTTCCCGAATTCATTGTAAAATGTTGACTGATGTGATTTTTGGATTACAATTTAATCCCTTTCATTTTATTTTGTGAATTTGGTAAAAAGAAAAAAATTGAAATTTTATCAAGTCTTTATTTTTTATGATAAATTGACTTATTCTTCATGCAAATTTTTTGTTCGAATTCTATTTATCACAGGACGAAAATATTTTCAAAATTCATTGTAAATTGTTGATCGACGTGATTTTTGGATTACAATTTAATCCCTTTGACTTTATTTTATCAATTTAGTAAAGAGAAAAAATATTTTAGAAAAAATATTAGAGAGAAAATAATTTAATCAAGTTTTTACTTTTCATGATAAATTGACTTATTTTTCATGAATTTTTTTTATTAAAATTCTATTTATCACAGGATGAAAATATTTTCAAAATTCATTGTAAATTGTTAATCGATGTGATTTTTTGATTACAATTCAATGTCTTTTATTTAATTTTTTTTATTTAGTAAAGAGAAAAAATAGAAAATTTAATTGAGTCTTTATTTTTCATGATACATCGACTTATTTTTCATGAAATTTTTTTGATAAAATTCTATTTATCACAGTATGAAAATATTTCAAAAATTCATTGTAAAATGTTGATCGATGTAATTTTTGCATTACAATTTAATCATTTTTATTTTATTAATTAAGTAAAGAGAAAAATTGAAAAATTTAATTAAGTCTTTACTTTTCATGATAAAATGACTTATTTTTCATGAAAATTTTTCGTTAAAATTTTATTTACCACAGGATGGAAATATTTTCAAAGTTCATTGAAAAAAGTTCATCAACGTGATGTTTGGATTACAATTTAATTCCATTTATTTTATTTTATCAATTTAGTAAAGATAAAAAATGAAAACTTCAATCAAGTCTTTATTTTTCACGATAGATTGACTTATTTTTCATGAATGTTCTTTATTAAAATTGTATTTATCACAGGATGAAAATATTTTCAAAATCCATTGGAAAAAGTTCATCGACGTGATTTTTGGATTACAATTTAATCCCATTTATTGTACTTCATAAATTGAGTAAAAAGAAAAAATAAAAAATTTCAAGTCCTCATTTTTTATGACAAATCGACTGGATCAATCAAGAGGAGGCTAAAGACTGATTTAGGACTAAAAATTGAAAATTAGGAATGGCAGATTCAAGATAAATTAAATAATTACAACAAATAGTGGAAAAATATTCTACAATTTTTTTTCTCTCGCAGAGGAAGCTTTTTTTTGTGAAAATAAAAATTGAGACATTCTTTTTCAAATCTAATAGATTCAAGAATCATTCTCAAATGTATCTTTCACAAGTTTTGGGAAAATTTTGGCAATTGATGGACCGAAGAATTGCTTGAATTGGAAATTGATTTTTTTTTCCCTTTTTGATGACATCGGTATCGATTATTGGAAATTGAGGTTCACCTGAAAGTAGGGACTACACGCGGACAGGACCATTTTGTGCGCCCTGAGTAGCTGACCCTCAACGGCCAGTGTTACATCCACGAACGCCTCGTCGTGGAGCAATTGATCGAAAACGGACAACAAATTGCTCTGATGGTTGTTCCAGCGCAGACAAAATCTCTGCGACGCCATCGCTTCGCTTCTCAGATCCGCCAGGTTGCCGTTTATGTCAGCTAACATCAGACCACCGATGTTTGCCTTTTTCTTTGCCGTTGATGCCGCTCAAACGCGTTATCCACGGCGCTTAAACGTCCGCTACTTCCACTAGAAGCTTCACCTTTTGATTTTTTCGTCATGGGCCGAGGATTTGTTTTTTGTTTTCAAAATGTCAATTATCACGTATTGGTTCCTCGTGGCCTGGAAAGAAAAAAAAACAAACATTAGAAATAGGCCAGTAAAAAAAAATTCACAAGAAATTCATTTTTAAAAAAATATTGGATAGTTAAAATCCAAATAATGAAATTTCATGACAATGAAATATGAAATTCAAAATTTTGATCAGTTTTCGATTCGTTGGAAGCTTTTGAGAAAACTGAGGATAAAATTGCATCGCTACAACGATTGCGGAATTCCCTGAGCGAATTTTGCCGCCTCGTGGCCTTGAAATAGTGATGGAAGAAAATATATGAGGCAATCCACGCCATTTCGAACGGTTAAAAAGTTGTCCACTCTCAAAAAAAATGGAAATTTCGTCAAATTATTTAATTATATTAAAAAAAACATTGTACATTTTTTCAAAATATTTGGATCGCATTTTCTCGAGTTTTTCAAAATTTCAAAATTTTCAAAATACCGTCATATCTCGTGAGCATTTGATTGAACAGAAAAATGTTTAAGACAAAAAAGTTGCAGTTTTACATGAACTTTGTGAAAAAATTTTGTTTTGAATCTTTCGAGTTCAAAAAATGCCCATTTTGTACAAAATTATACAAAAATATTTTTTTTCGGTCGGTATATCACTTTCGATTTTTCTCAAAAAATGCCAGAAAATACTCTGAAGTGTGTACAGTAACACCTATTTTTTTCAGAATGGCTCGATTCGTTGTTCCAAAGCTATGCTTTATTTTATTAATAATATTTTTTTTGTTTTTGCTCCGATAAGCTCCGAAACATTAATATTATTATTGTAGATGTTCTTTTATCTACAAATTTGAGAGAAATAATTTGGGAGAGTATGATTTTCCATAATAAAAGTGAACGTGAAGAAAAATCGAAAATGACACACCGACCGAAAACAAATTTTTTTCACAAAGTTCGCGTAAAACTGCAACTTTTTTGTCTTAAACATTTTCCTGTTAAAGCACATGCTCACGAGATATAACGGTATTTTGAAAATTTTGAAATTTTGAAAAACTCGAGAAAATTCGATCCAAAAATTTTGAAAAAAATGTACAATGTTTTTTTTCCATATAATTAAATAATTTGAAAAAAATTCCATTTTTTTTTAGAGTGAACAACTTTTTGACCGTTCGAAATGGCGTGGATTGCCTCATATATAGCTATTAAAATATATATATATATATATATTTGGACTGTACGACAGGTAGAGAAACGCAAAATGGCGCGTGGGCGCGAATCGAGCAAAGGCGCAACAGAAATCCCTCATACTCATTTATTTACTAAAAGATACGCCAAGAGCCTGAAGAGCATAAATAATGCTCGATATTTATACGAAGCATTCTCCATCGATTCAGCCATATTTTTGTTTCATTAAATCCGGCAGAATTTTTTGGGGATAACGGTGAAAAAAATTATTTCTATCGATTTGGTTAGATTGATTACTAGACTTTTTGTTGGCTATTTTTATTCATGCAGAAAAATCTCTCAGAATGAGTTGCAAAAATTACTAAACCTTTCTACATCTGTGCTGAAACTCCAGAAAAATTGGCAGAAAGATAACAATTAAGGTTCCTTATTTTAAAAAATCTGCGAACGCTGAGAAAAAATTCGTCCGACTGAAAAAATGTGTCTTAATTTTCCAAATTTTTTTTTACCAAGAAGCACCCTCAATATTTCGCTCCAAAAATTCCTGAACCTCTGGACATGTTTGGAAAATGGATAAGAAAATTGGCAAAGTAATAACAGTTATAGATTTCGGTGAAAAACATAAATTGGGGGAGATAAAAAAAAAAGTGACTGATTAGCAGAGAATGCATCATATAACACGTTGCATATAAAATGCGTGTGTGAGATATCGCTACCGAAGGAAACGGCGAGGTGTCTCTCGTGGGTGTACGGATACGACCCTGATGATGGAAGGACGTGTAGGCAGATATCCGAATAGTCAGGATGGAGACGGAGATGGATAGACGAGAATGGAACGTGAAACGATCATTTCTTTCCTTTTAAGTTGGACACGAAACCAGCACAAACGGGCTTTACTGCAGCCCGCAATATCTCGCGAGGGATCACAAAACCGAGGCCTCTAAAAAATGCCATTAAGATGTGGAAATGAATATATGAGGCATTCCACGCTATTTCGATCAAAATCTTGCCATGATGATTTCAATTTTCCTATAAATTTTGTATATAAAAAAAACACATTGAAATAAACACTTAAAACCCAAATCAACCCAAATAAATATATGAAGCATTCCACACTATTTCGATCAAAATCTTGCCTTTATGATTTCGATTTTCCTATAAATTTTTTATGTATAAAAACACATTGAAATAAAAATTCTCAAATTTTTTCAGAATTTCTGGTGGCGCGTTTTTTGGATTATTTTTTTTAACGGGACCACCTTGTAAAATCTGAAAAAGATCAGAACAATCTAAATTTTTGAAATACTGATTTTTTTCAGATTATCCAAAGTGGTCCCTTTCTTTCGAAAAAAAAATCTAAAAAACGCGTGACCAAAAAATTCTGAAAAAATTAGGGAAATTTTGTTTCAATGTGTGTTTTTTATATAAAAAATTTAGAGGAAAATCGAAATCATCGAGGTAAGATTTTGATCGAAACAGCGTGGAATGCCTCATATATATATTTGTGTGTGTTTACGTGTAGTCAAGATTTCTCGCGGGTAACAAAGTTCCTTTTCTGATACATAATATGTGTAATGGACATATATAGTAGAGAATGACACATTCGCTTACTCAATATGTAATTACAAATGTGAATTTAAAAAAATACTCTAAATCAGGGAATTATAATAAATTCGTTGTTTTTAGGATAGGTTCGATTTTTGTAATCTAAAATAGAGTGCTTCATTATTTCTTTATTAACAAATTGAGAAATTGAAAAAAAAATTATTTATATTTTTTAATATTATTTGTGATAAAATACTGATAAATTTATTATTGTCGATGGAGATTGTATTTCTTGAAATTCGTAAATGTGAATTAAAAAAAAAACACTGACTAAATTAGAGAATTATAACAATTCATTGTTTATATGTTAAAATATTTATATTTGTATAATCTCGATTTTTTTTAACTTGACATGAAATAAGTGGGTCGCTCTTAATTTCCTCGTCGATGAATTAAGAAATTGAAACTGAAAATTCATTTTCATTGTTGAATATTATTCACAACAAAATTAAAAAGATTTCATTATGTATTTTAAAATGTGCAAGACAATTATTTCTCGATCTAAAAAAAACCAAGAAATTAAAACGTAAATTTTATAATTTCACATTAAAATAAATATATTGATTTTCAATTTTTCAATAAATAAATAAAAAATAAATAAAAATAAATAAATAAAAAATTCAATCAAAAAATTTCATTTTCACCCCACTAACAATCAATATAATTCAATATTAATCAAATATATATTTATTCAACATTTAATATAATAAAATTAAAAAAAAAATTCATCAGTTAACAACGTGTGACAAGACCATTTCTCATTAAAAAAAAATAATAAAAAAAGGAGTTATTTTTTTAATAAGTAAATAAAAAAAGTAAATCGAAAAATTTCATTTTCACCCCACTAGCAATAAATATAATCCAATGTTTATCAAATATTGATTTATTCAATATTTAATATAATAAAATTAACAAAAAAAATTCCATTAGTTAACGTGTGAAAAAACTATTTCACATTGAAAAAAAAAAAATTTTAATTGCAATTGTTCTACAATTATGCACAAAGCTTCGGGTATAATTCGGTGAAAATGAATATTTCTCAATAGTCCACAAAGCTCGGAGGAAGCCAGACGAGAGCCAGACTCCCTCGAATGCCAGACAGACTACCTTCCCTCCCCCCTCCCTCTCTCGTTCACCCTCGCTCTTCTTTGGTCGGTGTTCCACTGCAACCCTCCTGACAAAAGCAGGTGAACGTGAGAGCGCAGATACGTGCAAAAAGCACCGCGATAAGAGGGAGAAGGACGAGAGTAAAAAAAAAAAAAAAAGAAAAAAGGGATTGTGAAGAGGGGCAAAAAAAGCAGAGGAGGGGGGGGAGGGGAGGGATAGGCCTCTATCCCGACTCGCGCACCCTCTCTTCCCTGGTTTTTGTCCCCCCGCGGAGGCTGGAATTTTCATCCCTTGTTTTTTTTTCTGCGCCACGTCGGCGCCGGTTTTTTTTTTTTTGGTCCTGGCAACACACGCCACGGGCCCCTCTTGGATGAGGTCGTTCTGGGGATCGGCCTCCCTCGATGAGTATTCTCTCTAGTTCTCCTGTTTGGCCCTCCCAGGACGGAAATCAATAGCATTTTCTACGCATTCGGATCGATAACTTCCCGCAACGACCGTGCTTCCTCCCCCCGCCCCCACCCCCCTCCCCTTTCACCCCTCGTATCATCAATGAGCGAATATCGATGAAGCAATGTTGGAAAAGAGATTTTTGTTTTACTCAAATTATCGCTGACCCGTTTTCCACGCATTTTGGGTCTTAAGGCCCTCAATAGGCAAAAAAAAATTATTCTGCCAATTTTGACCCTGAGGACGTTCTTGGGGGAGGATTAATTTGGTTGGGACTAATTTTCATTGAATTTTAAGGGTGAAAATTTTGAGAGGATCAATTACGAGACCAAGATTTTTCTTTTTGAACATTTTGGAAAATTTATCCATTAAAATTCATTTTGAGGGCTTTTCAAACGATTTAAAGAAAAAAATAAAAATCTTGTGATTGAAAATGAGAGAAAAATAATTGGTTATCGAAATTCTATTAAAAACCTTTTTTTCTATAATATTGTGATCGTGCTTAAAATTTCCTGGATCGTGATACAAAAATTTGCATAATTTGTAATGAACAAAAAAATCAATTGAAAGAATATTAGAGGAATGGAACTTCTTATACTTTTTAGTAACATATTAAAAAAAATATATTTTAAAAATTCAGGAATAAATATTCCATTGGAAAAATAATTTTTCAATAGTATTCTGATTATGCTCAAATTTTCCTGAATTCTGATGTAGAAATTTGTATTAATTCCAGTAAAAACAAATTGAATTGAAAAAGTAAAAGAAATGGCTTATATTATTTTCTGACCAATAACCAAAAAAAAGATTAGAAATTCGTATTGAAAAAAATATTACTTCTATGGAAAAGCTTTGTTTGCCTCGAAATTTTCACAAAAAATGTTCAAGATGAAAAAAAATATATCATGTTCAGATTAAAACAAATCTTCATTTACAATCCTTTGACTCAAAACCCGCAAATTTTCGTATCAAGACTCGCAGATTTTTTCCCACGATCAGAAAACAATCCCAAACAATCGACCCTGAAGAAATTGCCAAAAATGTCCTTGTATAAAAAAAACAAAAATTCAAAGACCTAAAGAAATGTTCAAAAATTCCTTCGTATGAAAAAAAAAAATCAAGAGACCTGAAGAAATTGCCAAAAATTTCCTTGTATAAAAAAAAACAAATATTCAAAGACCTAAAGAAATGTCCAAAAATTCCTTCGTATAAAAAAAAATTTAAGAGACCTGAAGAAATTGCCAAAAATTTCCTTGTATAAAAAAAAACAAAAATTCAAAGACCTAAAGAAATGTTCAAAAAATCCTTCGTATAAAAACAAATTTAAGGGACCTGAAGAAATAGCCCAAAATTTCCATGTATAAAACGAAAACAAAAATTCAAAGACCTAAAGAAATGTTCAAAAATTGTTGCATCACAAAAAAAATGCAGTTTTGCTGGGAATCCATGGATTCGCCATAACGTTCTCCACCTCCTTTTTCAAAATCTCTTAACAATTCTGTCTGCAGAGAGCGCTCGCATCTTTTTCAGCGCTTAAGAAGAAGAAGAAGACGAGAGAGAGAGAGAGAGAGAGAGAGAGAGAGAGAGAGAGAGAGATTTCTTCGAGGTGCGCCCCGGCGAACAGTTGACGGCAAAGTGCGGTTATATAGCAGCCTCGACCTTGAACGACCTCGTTAATTCCATAACGTGAGGAAGCTCGATCGTTTCACGGTTAACGGTGCGAACCTTCGAACCTCCGCGAATATCTCTTGCTCTCTCTCTCTCTCTATCTTTTCTCCTTCCTCTCTCTCTTGCATTCTCACTGGAACTCTCATGATTGCGTAATGACGCAAAAACCGGCAGCGCAAACGACGACGAAGATTACGATCGACGATTGTAAAAGCGCAGACGGTGATTTATTTTTTCCATTAAATGATAATAACAATGATGAAATGACGATAAAAATCCATGACTACTCTGGGGAAGGCATTTTATCGGGCCTGGAAAATAATCGAGGATGTCCTTGGTGTCCTTTTGGCAGGATTAATTAACGAATAGAATTTTGAAATTGTTTTGAAAATTTTTTGAAGGCATTTCGTGGGACCAAAGAAGAAGAAGGGAGGGAGAGATTGGTGATACGTTATTTGCCCTTGAACTGACCTTGAAGGTCCTTCGGGTTGTCCTGGGAGATCCTTGACCTTGATACAACGTTTTGCAGTGATTAAAAGTAATAAAAGTTGAAATAATAATTGAATGGGGCTAACTTATGATGATTATAAAGGTACGAAGTGGAGACGAATCCTGATTATATAGTTTAGAAAATAATGTGAAAATTATGGAAAGAGGTGGGGTTTCGAAATTTCTTACTTTCCCGTTTCGAAGAAGCGCCCCTCTCACATTCGTTTATCCGGAGGAAAGAAGCGATGAGGAAGGTGAGAATGTGGGTAATATATGTAAATATATATTAGGATGTGTCAAGAAAAAACGAGGATCCGGATGAAACGATTTTTTTTACGCCTAAAATAAAGCCTCGAATGTTGTGAAATATTTTGAAAAATAATTTTGAATTTATTGTAGGCTTTATTTTAGATAAAGATAAAATCAAGCTTTACCCTGTGAGAATTTTTTTTTCGACACACCCTAATCTATATGCACGTGTATAGATATAGATATCTTGGGACAAGGAATGGAAAGCCACAAGTCTCTCTCTCTCTCTCTCTCTCTCTCTCTCTCTCTCGAGAGAGAGAGAGAGAGAGAGAGAGAGAGAATTATAACGGTGCTCGGTCGGAATCGAAGGAATGCATTGAGATACGTATATCGAAACCTTTTTTCATATTAAAAAAAAAACCACGAAAGTATGGAATTTATTAATATTTTATTGCCTCATCGAGGCGATCAGCTGATTAACTCTTCATAGTGGATTAAATTTTCACTCCTAAATTCCGGAAACAAATATTGATATATTTTTCTTTTCAACAAGAAGCTTCTTCTTTTCCCAAATTCGTCTCGTTTTCATACTGCACCGCCTTATTTTTTTGAAATTCAATTTTTCTCCTAAGTTTCAAGAAAACCTTTAAAATTTCATCAGTACAAAAATTCCACGATTTTTCTAATTTTTTTCTACATCGAATAAAAACTAACTCAGTTCCACCTTTATCTTCACTATGTCCTTTAAAAAGTGTGCAAATGAATTCTAAAAATTTTGCGTACATCCCATATAATGACAGAAGACGATTGAGGAAGTGCCTTATAGTTACGGTAACGACGCTTCGCTTGCGCGAGAGCGCGTCCCCTCTCTGCGCCGCCTGGCGGACTCGCGGCGCACTAGCGGACTCGCGTCAGGGGCGCCGCGTTCGCGCTGCAATTGGTGCACGATTTTTGTTTTTTTTTCTGGAATCTTTAGAATTCGCCCTTGATCGGTTGAAGTGTTTTATTTTTTAAATCTATATTGCCGCAATATCGGAAAAATCGAGGGAATAAGTGAATCCCGTTGTTCTCGGTTATTTTAAATTACCCCGTACACGCGAGAATTCTGAAACATTGGGAATCGAGATTTTCTACTGAACGTGCGGTAGTGAGGTCGAGAGAAGTGGTCGAGCTCTCTCTCTCTCACACTCTCTCTCTTTAGATATCCTACAAAACACACGATCGTGCGGCGGAGACTCGGTGGTCGGGTTCAGGCATCGCCTGGAATCGTGCGTTGGGCAACCGGTAATGGAGGGTCCGTGGTTAACGGTTCATCGCCGAGACCCCATGGCCGAACTGGAACGCAAACTCCTCTCTCTCTCTTGCTTCCCTCCTTTTTTAACCATCGCTCTCTCTCTCTCTTCTCTCTCTTTCCTTAGCGCTCCCTTGAATCTTACAGGTGGCCGTAGCACGAAAAATACATTCGAGGTCGTCGTCGTCGTCGACTTTGAACGTGTATATATATACCGTAAGCCCTTTAGCATAATTCGACTTTAGGTTACTCGCGAGGAGCCACGATATCAATCTCATACGTGAAAATGCGCCTTGAGACCGAACAACGTTTTCAAAATCCCCGATTTAATTTTGAATGGCTTATCTTGAAATGCCTCCCGTCGATTGGGCAATGAAGAATCTTCTGAATTAATTTTAAATGAAAGTAGTGATTTATGGAATTATCTTTGGAGAAAAATTATCCATAAAAATGCAATTTAATAACGTTAGCAATTATGTTCAGGATAGAATTTTTTTTAACAATAAAAGGTTGCATTTATTATAATTGAAAATTAAATTTAATTAAAAATTAAGGGGAAAAGCTACTGTGAAAATGGAAACAGTAGAAAAGTGAAAATTGAAACATTGAAGATATACAGGGTATCCTTCCAGGAGTGAGGGTCAATACCGCGAGAGTAGATTCGTGACGTAATATCGAGTAGAAAAGTCCTTTGCCATTTTTCGATATTTTGAAACCCTGAATTGTTATGAATTTTTTCAATCAGCCAATGAGACGCCCACATTTACTTTGCGGCTCATCTCAATGGGGGCATCTCATTGGCTGATTCCAAAAAATTGATAACAATTCAGGGGTTCAAAATACAAAAAAGTGGCAAAGGACTTTTCTGCTCGATATTACGTCACGAATCTACCCTCACGATATTGACCTTCACACCTGGGACGCTCTGTATATATATGTGAAAAGGAAGCAAATTTTTTTTATTGCATTTCTTTTGAGGTTTGTATCATCAACATTTTGTAGGTTAAATTTTGAGTTAAAATTCTGAAAAATTAATTAGAGAGTTCCAAAAAGAATGAAAATGGTTGCAGTGAGACTTGAGACAGTGACTTTAGAAAAAATGGGGTAGAACAATAATTATAAATTTTATTATTATTTGTATTTGTTTAAAAACGTCAAAGGGTTCGATTGGAATCTTTTGTATGCAAATACATGATCTCGGGTAAAACCCTGACTTGTGTGTTTTGTAGGGATCTATTGAGCGCGCATTCAGAGCTGCGCCTCGTCGTCCTCGACGTAGAAAAACGCGGGCGCGTCCACGTAATCGGCATACCGCACCCCGTGTACATATATATGTGTATATATGTATATATCGTGGAATACATGTTCGAGGCGACACGGACGAGATTCGCGACGAGGCGAGGGGATTCCCCGCAATTGGTGGCGCAGGACTTGGTCATCCGTTGCAACGCCACAGAGCACACATACTATATATATATGCATTTTGCACGGTGCATCACAATGTCGATTATCGCGCGGTGCATTTTTCTCGCGTGATACTTTTTTTTTTCCAATCGTGCATTTTTCCAGGATTTCATTTCCGATAAGAGAAGCTTTATGAAAAAAAAAATCGCAATTTTTCTGAGTCCTTATTTTTTCAAACAGCGTGAATTTTCCAATTTTTATTTTAGATCCAAGAGAAGAGATTCTTTTTAGCGAGTTTTTGGATTTTATTTTTTAATAACGTGAATTTTTTAATGAAGAATTTTGTAATTTATCCGGACATTTTACACAAAATATTGATTATTGAAAAATATTATTGCAGGAAGAGTTTGACAGCGAAATTTACTATGTTTGTTTATGAAAAAAGGGCTAAAGGGGTTTAAACTACCCTCGTGAAAAATTTGATTTTTTTCGATTTTAAAAAAATGATCATGATGAGGGAATGTGGGGTAAAATGGACACCCTCCAAAATAATGAAAAATTCAAAAATCAAGAAAATGAAGGAATTATTATAGACCTAAATATTCCAAAATCCTCTCCCCACGCGAAATCAGATTTAGATAATTAAATTTTCATGACAATTGCCTATTAAAAGTTGGAATAAATAATTTGTCATTCTGAAAGGATTAACAAAAAACAGAAATTCTCTAGTAGTTTTATTGCAAACCACTCTTACCAAAATATCTTCCATAATCCAAGGATCAAAGCAGGCGGGGGCAAAACGGGTCACCCCACGATCCTTGAAAAAAATAAAATGAATACAGATTGGAATTGAATTCCTCAGGAAATCAAGTCCTGAAAACTCAGAAAATGGTTTTGCCCTTTTTTCCAAAAAACCTAAAATCGCAAGGCCCATTTTGTCCCAATTTTTTCCTCAGAAATTAAGTTGAAAGTCCTGAAAACTTAGAAAATCGTTTTTCCTTTTATTTTCAAAAAACCAAAAATTCCAAGGCCCATTTTGCACCACTTTTATTTCCTCGAGGGACAATAAAATCCACAAAAACATTACTCAAGATTTCAATCAACGAGTCTGCACTATTTGCAGCATCCTGAGCAGGGTAACTTCCTTATAAGGCCCATTTTGCCCCACATTCCCCCACCTATAAATATATACGTCGAATGTATGAATACTCATATTGTATAATAAAAAAAAACCACACACGGATCGAGTGGTCTAAAGAAGTTGAGTCACGTGACACAACGAAGAAGACGACGACGAGTCACGGTGTGACTTGTGAAGTTTCGCCCTCTCTACAGAGTCCCACACACGCGTAAATGTGTGATGAAAAATAAAAAAGGAGAAAAAAAACGCCAACAACACAAGGCACTCTCACGGCCACCACGCATATTGCGTAATCGTCATTGCCGCCAGTGCTTTTTCTTCATGTGTGCGCGGGGCCCACAAATACACGAATGGAAGGAGTCATGCATAGATATACAGGGTGTCCTCCCAGGGGTGAGGGTCAATACCGCGAGAGTAGATTCGTGACGTAATATCGAGTAAAAAAGTCCTTTGCCATTTTTTGATATTTTGAAACCCTGAATTGTTATGAATTTTTTCAATCAGCCAATGAGACGCCCCCATTTACTTTGCGGCTCATCTCAATGGGCGCATCTCAGTGGCTGATTCAAAAAAATTGATAACAATTATGGGGTTCAAAATACAAAAAAATGGCAAAGGACTTTTCTGCTCGATATTACGTCACGAATCTACCCTCACGATATTGACCTTCACACCTGGGACGCCCTGTACACATATATAGATACATATAAATATATGCATAGAAAAGTCGTTCCAGCGACATGTAAACTCTGGTCGTAAAAAAAATACACATGGAGGGCAAAAGGGCGTACAAAACTAGGATTGGACGAGTCAGAGGAGGGAGAGTTACGGCTTTTGTTTGACGAGAAGGCAAACGTTTGCCTGTAGCGCAATATCACGACGTTGATATACGTAAAAAGAGCGACAAAGCGCATACGAATGTTCTCAGCGTTACTTTGCGACGAGGATGTTTCGTTTTTTTTATTTTTTAAAATTTTTTTTTGAAACAATTATAATTCTGCAACCTTCCAGCGCACGTAGAGACGATTGACCTCGATGAGTTTTTATTATTCTCAGGATTTTTTGGGCCAGTAAGATTTAAGGGGTTTAAGGGGCTTTGAGATAAATGAGTTATTTAATAAGAATGATTTTCTTAATGGTAAATAATACATTTTTTCGAATGTTGGTTCAATAGGCTCTTTATTGGATCTTGGAATAATTTATTTGGCTGGATGATTCTTTTTTTGAAAAAAAAGTCGAAGGAAGTGGATTTTGGAGATGTGTTTTTTATATTCTGATTATTTTTATTTATTATTTATTATTATTTCATTGATCTTATATTTATTATTTATTGTAATTATTTGTTATTAGTTTCAATTGAAAAAATCGTTTTTCGAAAAAAAGGCGAAGGGAGTTTTTTCACATCCGTATCCTTTATTTTAAAAAAAGATGGGTTTCGTGAAAAATAATATTTGAGGGATGCATAATTTTTTTTCCAAAAATTGTTATTATAACGGAATTGCGGAGGATTTAGAGGAAGCATTTTTCGAAAATCGATTTTTGATTTTTGGAGTCGGATATAATTTTTGAAAAAAAAAATTCTTTCAGGCCAACTAATTTTTTCGAAATTTTTCTTGATTACAATCAAAAGAGATATTTTCAGAAATCGCTGTTTTTTTCAGAGGATTTTGTATTGAGAAATAAAATTAGAAAAAAAAATCTGCGCCAACTAGATTATTTTTTTTTTTCAAACGGGATATTTTTTGAGAAATATCCCTTTTAAAAAATCATTGGAATTGTCGTGAAAAGTTTCATATACATATTTCATAGTGCTATTGCATATAGTGTTAAGTGAATATACGATTATGATAGAGTGGGATGAAAAAAAAAATCGAGATATGTTTCTGTCTTTCTCTCTCGTGGAAGCAAAACTAATACCAATGTAAATTACATTGGATTGTCTCGCTTTCAGGCATATCGCGCCTCGAGCCTGCCTCTTTAGACATGGAACTACCAACTGTTGAAATATATATATATGTACATATATATGGGACATTCCATCCCAAATCGGACAGTTTGAAAAACTTTTTTTTTTCCTCAATTTTTTTATATTTTTGAGTACCCATCAAAAGACCCTTCCTGTTAAATTATGAGATTTTTTTGATTACCTGTTCAAAAGATATTAAATTAACAAAAAAAAACGCTCTTTTTTTGGTATTTTGGTCATAACTTCTTTAATAATGGTCCAAATTAAAAGTTTTTTTTTCAAAATTTTTGTTTTTATATGGCCTTTTCAGAAAAAAATACAACAAAAATATTCGACATGTTTTTGAATGATTTTTTTTAGTTTTAAACTTTAAATCGCGTTTTTAAAAGTGAGTGTCATTTTTGATTTTTTTTTAAATTTTTTGTTTCAAACATCCATCTATTCAACAATTTTTAAGACTAGTCCGATCGTGGGATCTCAATAACTACTATTTTTTTTCGATTTTTGAAAATTAAAAAAATTTTTTTTTTTATAAATTATGATTATTAATACCAATTTTTGTTTGAATGAATGAATACCAATACCGATTACTCAAAAATATAAAAAAATTGAGGAAATAGAAAAAAAAAGTTTTTCAAACTGTCCGATTTGGGATGGAATGCCCCATATATATATATATATATATTTCCTTGAGAATCTACGCCGTGACAAAATCTCTTCCCCTCGTATTTTCTCCATGTGTTATTTAATTTTTCATCCTTCGAGCTCGAGCGCCTCAAAAAGACGCGCGCAGCTTCGAATTATTCGACGAACTCGCGCGATCGGGACGGAATTTTCGTCATAATAATTATCAGAGTGGGGGAAAATTGAAAAAACATCTCTCGCCCTTGAGAAGCCCTTGAGGAAAATAGTCGCTTGGGAAAGCAATTAATTAATTTTTATCCAACTTAAATTGTTACTAAAATAAATTCAAAATTTTGTAAACATAAATAATAATAATAATAATAATAATAATAATAATAATAATAATAATAATAATATTTCAATGCTTTGATTACAAAAATACTCGTAATTTTGTTCAATTGCTCGTTTAAAATATTTGTTTTCTTTTTTTTGTGAAAAATGACTTATCCAGTTTAGAACATTTTTTCAAGATGTGAAAATTCGTGGAAGGGATGGAAAAACAATTTCGAAAATTCTCACCCTGACCTCGACGATAAATTTCACCCCTCCCTCGTGGGAGAGCTCTTTTTGAGAATCAAGGGATGAATTTTCGTGACGAGGGTTTCCGGAGGGCTGCGGGCGCAGTCAACCCTCCGAAATGTTCACGAAACGAGGGTGGCCGATGGGAATTCACGGCCATCGTTGATTAGGGTCGTAGGACGAGAAAAAAAAATGTAGGGCCGGATGGGGGTTGAGTTAGGTCGTCGTGAACCCCGACGGGCTGAATTTCGAGGGAGGCTCTGAGAGGGTCTCAAACGACAGCAGTGAGAAAGCAAAAAGCAAGAAAAACGAGCCGAAAGAATCTTAAATCGTTAGGGAAGAAATATTTCAACCCCTATTTTTCACTTCCAATTCTTGCCCCGAAATATACTTTCTTTCAACCCCCACGAAAATAAATTAGCAAGAAAAAAAAGATCTTAACTTTATAAACTATATATTTTATAATTTATATGGGGCGTTCCATCTCAAGTCGGACAGTTTGAAAAACTTTTTTTTTCCTCAAATTTACAGTAACAATGGAACGCCCCATATATTTCGTAGATGACGATCAAAAATATTAGAAATATATCGAAATTATATCAGAAATATATTTTCCCAGCGAAAAATAAATTTTTTTCAATCTTCAAGAGAAAAAAAATTAAAATATGAGCGTTCGGCGCAGCAATAGTACATTATGTACATGATGTACGATATTTTATATCACTCAGTACAATAATGAACGTTTTCACGTCCGCTTGCGGACGTAAAAAGCGTTCATTATTGTACCAAGTGATATAAAACTATTTTTCGCTCTCTGGGGGAGTTTTCATCCCCCAAAAAAAAAAAAAAAAAATACCTAGAGGCCAAAAGGTGGAATATCGCCACCCCATTACACCAAAATTATTATTATTATTATTTTTATTAAAATAATTCAAAAAATCGCATTTTCAGCTCTCCCTCCCTCGCAACCCTCTTCGTGGCTCTTTTATCCTCATTTTTTTTTCCCTCGCGTGCAACGCACACGTTCGGCGATCGAGGTCGAAGCCAAGCGAATGCACACGAACTTACACAGAGAAAAAGTTTCTAAAGGCGCGTTCTCATTGCGAGTGAGAAGCGGTGAGACCGCGAATCGAGCTCTAAACTCCTCCCTCGTCCTCGATACGGAAAATCCACAATAAAATCATCCACCAGCGTGGTTTATCGAGGATAAGAAAAAAAAGTTGGGGGGGGGAGGGAGGGGAGAGAGGGGCGTTGGCCGTGGCGTGAGACTTTATAATCCGTTACGTACGAGATATACAAAGTCGACGAAGAAGAAAGAAGATTACCTCGTGCACTTGGTTAGACGCTCTCTCGCGCACGACGAGTGAGAAACTCCAAGATCTCGGGTGATATAACATATATGTATGATATATCACATATTTATAATATTTTAATATATGATATATTTGATATATATATTTATTATATTTTAATATATTATGGAATATATTTTATACATTAATGACAATATATTTATGTAGATGTTTAAAGGTGGGGTCTATTAAGTTTTTTTTTTCATTGCGCTCCTCAGAGATGATCTTAAAACCTCACGGTCAAAAATTAAATCTCGCAAAATCTTATTAATGAATGAATTAATTAATCTCCTAAATTCTTTATAATATTTTTTCCAAAGAATTATCGGTGTTCAAATTTTTGTTAATTTTTCAATTTTTTTTTAATATCCTATATATGGGGCGTTCCATCCCAAATCGGACAGTTTGAAAAACTTTTTTTTTTATTTCCTCAAATTTTTTATAAAAGACCCTTGCTGGTGAATTTTGAGATTTTTTTGATTACTTGTTCAAAAGACCAAAAACCACTCTTTTTTCGGTATTTTGGTGATAACTTTTTTAATAATGGTCCGAATTAAGTTTTTTTTTTTGAATTTTTTTGTTATTTTACGGCCTTTTTAGAAAAAAATACAACAAAAATATTCGACGTGTTTTTAAAAGTTAGTGTATATTTTAATTTGTTTTAAAAATTTTTGTTTTAAACATCTATCTATTCAACAACTTTTAAGACTAGTTGGATCGTGGGTCTTCCATAACTACTATTTTTTTTCGATTTTTGAAAATAATTTTTTTTTTCTATAAATTATTATGAATACCAATTTTCGTGACTGTATAGTATTTTTTTTCGTTATTTAGAATTTATTTTGACACTTTTTTACAAGACTTTTGAGATAGAAAAAAAGTTTTAGTTTTCAAAAATCGAAAAAAAATAGTATTTATGGAAGGCCCACAATCGGTCTAGTCTTAAAAGTTGTTGAATAGATAGATGTTTTATACAAACAAAATTTAAACAAAAAAATATATATATATTCACACACTCACTTTTAAAAACGCTATTTAAAGATTAAAACTCAAAAAACTCATTTAAAAACACGTCGTATTTTTTTGTTGTATTTTTTTTTGAAAAGGCCATTAAAAAAATCGAAAAAAAACTTTGAATTTGGTCTATTATTAAAGAAGTTATGACCAAAATGCCGAAAAAGAGCGGTTTTTTGTTAATTCAATATGTTTTGAACGGGTAATAAAAAAAATCTCAAAATTTACCAGCAAGGGTCTTTTGATGGGTACTGAAAAATGTAAAAAATTTTGGAAAATAAAAAAAAAGTTTTTCAAACTGTCCGATTTGGGACGAAACGCCCCATATATATTATGATATTACTATTACCATCAATTATTATTATTATTACTATATTGTAATATATTATATAATAACATAATGAAAGAAAAATTAATAATTTCTTGATAAAAGTAAAGAGAAAAATGGCAGTCTTCAGATTTAACAGAAAATTCACGAAAGGATTTTCTGATATTTTGAAAATTTTGAAAAACATTGTTTTTGCAAAACTTTAATAGATATAAGTGTGGATGTTTTATGTCGTTGCGTTGGGGGAGTGCCAGGATGTGCTTGGAACGATCTCGCGTCACGGAGAGCAACACCAAAGAGAGAAAGAGAGTGGAGAGAGAGAGAGAGAGAGAGAGAGAGAGAGAGAGAGAGAGAGAGAGGGAGAGAGAGGGAAGAGGCGGAGATACATTTACAGCCCTTTCCATTTTTTTCGGCAATTTTCAAAGTCCTTTCATTTCTACATTCTCATTTAGTTATCGGGATGAACCAAACGGCATTATCTAAGTTGAACCACTTGAGCACTTGAAATTTCGCTATTTTGAGTTTTCTAAAAACCCGGCCAAAATCGGAAAAAATTTTTTTTTTCATCTTTTCGAAAAGCTTGTTTCGATGGGAAATTTACCGCTGATTACGAATAACACAGAAATTGTCGAAAAAAAAATTAATTACGAGGGAATGCCAAAAAAAGAGAATCAAAAATATTTTAGACGAATAAAAACACATTATCGCAAATTTGACTCATAATATCTTGGTTTACAAAATCAAGGGTTCAAAGTTTATTCTGATTAACATCATTCCATCCGAATAATTTTTTTTCTCTGAATTTTTGTTTTTTTTTAGTAATTTTGGAAAGCGACCGTTTTGCCTCGGTCTTTCCCATATATATATATATATAAAATCGAGTTCGCGTGAGCGCGTGTCCCACATTTTAGAACCTTCGTAGGAGCGAGCCTCGCCGGCACAGCCCGAAGAGCGAACGTGGAGAGAAAGAGAGAGAGAGGAAGAAAAAAAAAGAAAGAGCACACACGAGTGCCACGCCATCATACGAACCCCCCGGGGACGGTTGATGTGCGTGCATTCTCAATTCTCCTACTTTTATGCCACATATATATGTATTTTCTGAGTGTATGTGCTTGTACATATGTTGAACCATATAGATATATATTAGAGATAATACGGAGAAGAGTTATCCATTACACTACTGTGTATTCCACTCCTCTCTCTCTCTCTCTCTCTCTCTCTCTCTCTCTCTCTCTCTCCCTCCCTCCCTCCCTCCCTCTTTCTCTCTCTCTTGTAAGACCAAAGATTATCGTTATGTTGAAATTTGCATCCTTAGAACTCAGCAAGAACGTTTTTTTCTTCATCATCAAATTCATCGACCCTGAAGGTCAATTCTCAAAGTCAAAAAATCGATCAAACCTTTTTTGGGCCCTAATTTTTTTTTTTCACACTGATTTTTCCCAGAAATTTTTGTACGGAATCAATGCTGAGGTCGGGACGTGAAATATAAAGGGAACAATGGGGAGGTAAAAAAAAATTGTAAATTATTTACATGAAATTGAAATTTTGAAATTAAAGTATAATAAATAATGATGAATTCAAAAGCATTTTTTGTTTAAGAACAAACTTTTTCAAAATTAAGAATATATTAAATTTCATAACTGCGGGAATTTTTATTTGAAGGGAATTTTCTATTACACTGACAATGCAACTGACAGTTTTTATTGAGGGAAAAATATGCGAAGAAACGTACTGATCGCTCAATGGAGCGATTAATCCATTTCTGGAATATTTATTTTTTTCTTTTACCGCTACGAACATGCGATAAAAGCAATTGTGGGAAAATCGCAAAGTTTGCCTCCCCCCGCCGTTATATTCTCGTTTTGGGCGCGCTGTAATCGCGATAGTCAAGAAACTACAGTTGAAGAATTTCATATTCCCAAGGAGTATCATCTGGCCACGTGGTTACTCTATAATTCGCCTATAATTAAATATATATCCTCTCGATATTATTATCCCACGTGTATCTCCCTCGTTCATCCGTCGACTTCCGGGTTAATTACAAAATTACGATTTTAAGGTTAAAAAATTACAAACATCTCCTTTCGCAGACTTTATCTGAATTTCATCATAAAATCAAATGCATTAGAATTTTCCATCTAAATTATCCCTTTATCATTTTTGCAGCCCTAACTAACCCCTATATTTGTGGGACACAGCTCAATACTTCAATTGGTTAACCTTTTCTAATTAGTTAACCCATTATTTAACCCTTTCTAATTAGTTGAGCCATTAGTTAACCCTTTCTAATTAGTTAACCCATTAGTTAACCCTTTCTAATTAGTTAAGCCATTAGTTACAAAAAAATAGTGCGACCATTGTAACCATTAATTAGACTAGAGCATTCCCTATTTCATTTTTCTCATTCCCAAAAGTAATCCCCAGGAAAATGCGTTGAACTAATTTCGAGGTTCAAAAATTAGCCTACCTTCCAAAGGGGGTTGACGACTTTCTCTCTCGTCCTTACACAACCCTTGTAGAGTTATCTCCCTCGCACTTGCAAGCACCAAAAGGTGGGTGGTTAAAAGGTTTAGGTTGCTTTAGAGGTGTTTAAAGGGGGTTTTAGCGGTTAAAGGTTAGATTTAGGAGTGGTTAAAGAAATTTAGGCGCGATTAAAAGGGGTTTAGGGGTGATTAAAGGTGGTTAAAGAGGTTTAGGGGTAGTTAGAGAGGTTTAGAGGTGTTTAGGGGTTGCCTAAGGGTTTAGCCTCCCTTAAAGGAAGGCTAAACCCTTGAAGGGAGTTAGTTAAGGGGGGTTAGTTACCATACCCAACAGAACTGCGCATTCATAGTCATCCAGGATGGAGGCCACGCGTTCACATAATTTGACGACTACAAAACGTATAGTTGGTGAAAAAAAAAGTCAGAGGGAGGCCTCGATGCAGAGAGCGCATATATTCACGTGCATACACATGCAAACGCGCCTTAAAGTTGCGAGAAAGAGCCGTGATCACGCACGTCGCGACGAGTCACTCCTGTTCTGATTGGCCGTCTGGCATCTCTCTCTCTCTCTCTCTCTCTCTCTCTCTCTCTCTCTCTCTCTCTCTCTCTCTCTCTCTCTCTCCTTCTCTCTTTCGCTACCCCTCCGCGTCTCCCACCCCCTTAAGAGTCCGCGCAAGAGTATTCGCCGGTTTTCTACATCGTGACGTTGCACCCCTCTCTGTCGCACTAACGTCTCTCTCTCTCTCTCTCTCTCGCTCTCGTAGTCAAAGTGAACGAGAGCTGCACCCTCTCTTTGCTCCCCCAACGCCTCGCGCGACTTCGTAGTCGTCAGTTTTCTCGCGAGAGAGCGCTCTAAAGCCCCCGCGAGACTCTCCCACTCCCCCCACCCCTCACCCTTCCGCCGCGGACTCGACGAAGAGCGCTTTGCACGAGAGCTCTCTCGACCTCGGCGCACCCATTGGCGTGGCGAACCTGCATTATTTTTTTATTTTTCAATTCTTTTTTTTCTCTAGTAAAAGCGTTTAGTTAAAATTATTCTGTGCCGTTGGGGGGCGGGGGAGAGGTAGGGAGACCGATAAGGGTAATTTTACTTGAAATTCGAATGAGGGGGTAGAAAAATCCGGTAGAGATGAAAAATTCGATGGATTCTTCGTCGATTTTATGCCTGAAATTGTAGTTCCAGCGAATGCTTAATTTTTTTAAAATTTGAATTTTAGAGAAGGCCTTCCCCCCGCCCCCCCCCCCCCTCGTCAATGAACGATGAATAAAATTGTCCTCGAACTTTGAACTCATTGGCGTCGAATTCCCTCAGTCATATTTTTCCTTCCTCCTCTCTCTGTTTTGCAGCAAAGTGGGAGAGGCTTTTGTAAAAAAATGTCAACTCTACGTTTAAGAAATGACGAACCTGGGCGTACTTTACTAAAAATTACTTTCCAGGAATTACTAAAAAAAAAATAGAAATTATTTTGGCGCTAGAATTTAACCAGAAATTGCACTTTTCTATTCGTGGGAAGTATTCTTATCTGATTGTCAATATATCGAGACCCAAAAGATATTTATTTTATCAGAATAAATGTTTGTTTGCGCTCGATAAAAAGGTTTATAAATCCAATAAAGTTTATCTTCATATTAAACAAACATAAGGCTCCAATATTTGAATAAATCAATTCTAATGTACGATCAAGAATTTACGTAAACACCAAATATGGAATTGAAGGAATTATTTCAAGATTCCTCGCCTCTGACTTTATAGGGCTTGCCAGCGTGTTTCGCTTGCGCGAGAGCGCTCCGCCGGCGGCGCCGCCTAGCGGATTTTTGGGGTACCGCGCGAGTGCCCAAAAATCGTCTAAAAAGTATCGAGCATAAAAATATCGCCTCATTATATCCAAATAAAAGGCAATTAAATGAGCAATTCTACAACAATCTCTCTCTAGTCTGACTGAATCGTTGAAGAACGCTTCGTACGTCAAATTTACATATACGTCATATATATCCACGGACTTCCCTCTCGCGCGCCCCATTCTCAATTATTTTGCCCTCGACCTCGACCTGTGGCTCTTCGGGTGTCTCAATGGCGTCGAGCACCTTGAGAAACTTTTGAGCTTCTAATTGTTTTTCTTGTTCCAATATTTCTCATTCCCCCCCCCCCCCAAATTTCTTCGTCCTTTCGCTCTTCGTTGTCGTTAAATCGCATTTATCACGAATTCGAAGGAATGACGATTTCGTCAATTAACCATTAGGACGAGGGGGTAATTAATTTCTAATTAGGACAAAACGATGTCTAAATTCAATTGGAAACGTCGCTTGGGAGAAATTTTTTTTTTTTTCATTTCTCAGTGGTTTTATGTATAGCATTTTGTATGCGGACGATGATAATACAAACTGCAAATTCCGTACGCGATTCACTGGTGCAATTCAATCCTCGGAGTGCAACGCGCATAACTGTGCTATGCAGGTGTAACTGGGGCGCGAAGCTCGACACTGTGCATGCATATATATGGGGCATTCCATGCCAAATCGACCACTTTTAAACCCGACCCCTTTCGATTTGTCTGAAATTTTGTTTTCATTTTCCATCCAATTAAATACATTTTTCAGGAAACTTTCAAATTTTTTCACCGAACCCAAAAGAAAATGTTTTTTTTCTTAAAGACTATAACTTCTTTGAAAATTGACTAATTGGGACGTTTAGGATGAGAAAAAGCATTTTTCTCTCGAAGTTCGCCATTTTTCATTTTTCTTTTCACTCAAAAAATACTTTGATCAATTCCGGAAAAAATGCCGCCCAACCTGGAGTGGCTCGACTTTTCCTTCTATTTTTTTTTCACTTTTTTGGAAAAAAGATAAAAACGTTTTCGGCAATTTCAATTTTTTAAATTTCTTCTCAATTTTTTAAATTCCGAGATCCTTTGTAAATCCTCAAAACTTTCCAGAGTGGTACTTTGTGAAATGAGCCCAATTGAGACATTTTTTTTCTTTCAATCGTTAAAAAAATAGAAGGATAAGTCGAGCCACTCCAGGTTGGGCGGCATTTTTTCCGGAATTGATCAAAGTATTTTTTGAGTGAAAAAAAAAATTTTTAATGGCAAACTCCGACAAAAAGATGATTTTTCTCGAAAAAGTGAAAAATGTCATAGATTTTAATATCTTAAATTTGTTTGTATTCTTTTTTCGGAAAGTAAATTCAACAACGAAAATTAGAAAAAAAAACGTCCCAATCAGTCAATTTTTGAAGAAGTTATAGTCATATAAAAAAAAAAGCTTTTTCTTTTGGGTTGGATAAAAAAATTTGAAAATTTCCTGAAAAATATTTTTGCATTGGGTAGAAGAGAGAAATTCAGCCAAATCGAAAGGGGTCGGGTTTAAAAGTGGTCGATTTGACATGGAATACCCCATGCGTATATACATGTTTGTACAAACTGTGCTGAAAGTTACGGTGCACTTGTATTGCAGAATTGCAAAAATTAAGGGGGAGGCTCCGCGCTCAAAAATTGAAGAATGTGCAATTTTTTAAATTTCACAATTTAAAAAAAATCACCGGGAAAATTGTATTGTGTTTAAAATTGTATTGTATTATGTGGGGTGTGTAAAAAATTGTCTTTGCATTAAAAAAAAAAAAATTATTATGAAGCCTCCCTTATGGGGAAGCAAAATTAATTTTCATTGTTGGGATTAATAATAATAAGAAAAATGATTCACAAGGTGGACTTTGACAATGCAGGGGAGGAGCTTCGGGTCAGAAGAGGGTTGGGAGGTTATTGTGTATTATCTCGGATGCGTCAACCCGATGAATCGCGATAAATTATGCCGGGTTTGCAAAATCTCTGAAACCGTCCCTAACACGTTTGTAGGACCGCCATTGTAAGAGTCTCGTCATCAAAACCGACTTCTTCCTACCGATGAATCATCGAGTTGTGACCAATTCGTGGAAAATCAGTGAAGGAAACTAATCCTGATTTGAATAATACAAAAATGGCGTCCAGAAGCTATTGTATCCGCAAGATGAATCAACTTCTAATTCAATTTCCACATAGGGAATTTTTAACCCTTAAATGGCCCTTAGGTCAGGCCCAAAAATTAAAAATTATAATTTTTCAAGTCATTTAAATAAACTTAACCCCTTAGGAGTTAAGTTAACTTAACTAAATGCTAATAAACCCAAAACTATCACTAAAAATGAAAATAGAATTTTTTCACTTTAATTAAGTTAACTTAACTTATCCTCTAAGGGGTTGAGTTTATTAGCATTTTAGTTAAGTTAACTTCACTTAAAAAAAACTAACCCCTTAGGAGTTAAAACTTGACTGAATTTTTGCATTTTAATTAAGTTAACTTATCCCTTAAGGGGTTAAGTTTATTAGCATTTTAGTTGAGTTACCTTAACTTGAAAAAATTAACCCCTTAGTGGTTTAGTTAACTCAACTCCTGAGGGGTTGAGTTAACTCAACGCCTGATGGGTTAAGTTAACTCAATCCCTGATGGGTTAAGTTAACTCAACTCCTGAGGTGTTAAGTTAACTCAGCTCCTGAGGCGTTAAGTGAACTTAACTCCTGAGGGGTTAATTTTTTCAAGTTAAGTTACCTTTGAAATGCTAATAAACTAAACCCCTTAGGGGATAAGTTAAGTTAACTTAATTAAAATGCAAAAATACCGCAAATGAAATAGAATTGCAGGTGCATTTAATGGGAAAAAAAGGTTCCTAGTCGCAGATCCTGCGGAGTCAATTCTCGGGGCTGCTTTCTCGGTGTTAAATCGAAAAAGAGCTCGTCGGTGAGCGCGACGAGGGAGAGAATGGGAGCGAGAAGTCGAGAGAGGGAATAGTAAAAAAAAAGAGGTTAAAAAAAAAAGAGCCTTTCGCTGCTGGGAACGAATCCTGCGCACCAGCATCGCTATACATATATAGATATACATGTATATACAGAAAAGAGCCCTGTTTGCAGGTGCATTCACGGAAATACTCTCCGCGCTTCGCGAGACACCCCCTTTTTTACTTCTCGCTCCGCGGAACCTCAACCATTAATACCTATATACACTCAGTCAAAAAATTAAAGGAACAGTAAAATTTTCGAGATTTTTCAGCGATTTTCCAAAGGCTGTAACTTTGTTAATTTTGGTCGTAAAAATTTTTCAAAAAAAGCATTTTGAAGCTTGAATCTTCTACTTTTGGAATCTTAAGTCAAAAATTTTTTATGGGCATCACCCTCGACGCAGTCGAAAGAAATATCACGGTAAAAATTTTCTCGAAATTTTTGCTTTTTTCAAAACAGTCGATGGGCTTCAAAAAATTTTTCCGAACTTAACCAATCTATGGATCGTTTAGCTGAATTCTTTGGCTTCAATTTGCTTTTTTTATTTTTGTTCTGCGACCATTGTCCGCTGAAATATCGGTGATTGAACAAAAATTCGTCTTTTTTTTTAAATCTTCGATATATCTGGAACTAATGATCGTACAGCGAGTAAACGGTGAGTTTCGGAAACTTGAATCTACCCTCTATAAGTGCCTGTTATTGTCAGAAACGAAAAAAATTGTTTCTATTCTTAATTTTAACTTGAAAAAGTGCAAAAAATTAACTTTTTTTCTTGTTTTAGAAAATCTACCACAACTTTGCAGATATTGCGAAAAATACCAATGTTTTAAGGTCCTTTTTTAGCTCAATACATACCTAAAAACCATGCCAATTTTCAAAACAATCGGTCGAACCGTTTTTTGTGACCGAGTCATCAAACTTTTAGAAAAATTGAAGGAACACGTTTATTGATCCTTAATGACCAATTAATGTTGTTAAAAATTTTTGAAAAAAGTTTTCTTTTTTTCCCCCTCAAATTTGCATGTAACGAGCGGGGAAAGCTAGAAAAAATCCAAATTTCGAAAACAAAATTTTTTTTTCGAAATTTCGATTTTGTTTTATTTTTTAATTTGAAAAAAAATTGTATTGGCATTTTTTTTACAATTTTGCATTCAATATGTAATAAATATCGAAATAAAATTTTGAAAAAAATGCTAATAAATTTTTTTATTCAAATTTAAAAAATAAAAAAAAATTTAATTTTGCAAAAAAAAATTTTTTTCTTTTTGAAATGTGAATTTTTTTTCTTAGTTTTCACGCTCATTAAATGCAAATTTGAGAGAAAAGAAAGAAAAACTTTTTAATTCATTTTTAACACCATTAATTAATTGGTCATTAAGGATCAATAAACGTGTTCCTTCAATTTTTCTAAAAGTTTGATGACTCGGTCACAAAAAACGGTTCGACCGATGGTTTTGAAAATTGGCATGGTTTTTAGGTATCTATTGAGCTAAAAAAGGACCTTAAAACATTGGTATTTTTCGCAATATCTGCAAAGTTGTGGTAGATTTTATAAAACAAGAAAAAAAGCTAATTTTTTGGACTTTTTCAAGTCAAAATTGAGCATGGAAACAATTTTTTTTCGTTTATGACAATAACAGGCACTTATAGAGGGTAGATTCAAGTTTCCGAAACCCACCGTTTACTCACTGTACGATCATTAGTTCCAGAGATATCGAAGATTTAAAAAAAAAGACGAATTTTTGTTCAATCGCCGATATCTCAGCGAAAAATGGTCGTAGAACAAAAATAAAAAAAGCAAATTGAAGCCGAAGAATTCAGCTAAACGATCCATAGATTGGTTAAGTTCGGAAAAATTTTTTGAAGCCCATCGACTGTTTTGAAAAAAGCAAAAATTTCGAGAAAATTTTTACCGTGATATTTCTTTCGACTGAGTCGAGGGTGATGCCCATAAAAAAATTTTGACTGAAGATTTCAAAAGTAGAAGATTCAAGCTTGAAAATGCTTTTTTTGAAAATTTTGTACGACCAAAATTAACAAAGTTACAGCCTTTGGAAAATCGCTGAAAAATCTCGAAAATTTTGCTGTTCCTTTAATTTTTTGACTGAGTGTATATAAAAAAAAAAAAATTTCCCTTCCCTCTTTGAACTCTCGGTTTGTCGTCACTCAAATCCTTCAACAGCTTTAAGCGCATACATATCGATTCTTCAACTCATTTTCCAAGGATCCTCCGGATTATTTAAAAAATATAGATTTTCGAATTTAAGAAATATTTGTTTTCATCTTATTTGAAAAAATTCAAAAAATTAAAATAATAAAAAAAACAGTCTTGGCAAGTTTCTCTTTTGAATGAAAAATCCAAGTGAAAAAAAAAATTCCTAATGTCGAAAATCTATTGGAAAAAATCGTAAAACAAAAATTTGGAGAAATAAAAAACTGATAAAATATAGCTTTCAAAAATTTAATCCTAAAATATTGTAACAATCGAAAAAACAATCACACAACATTTCGTAATTTCTGATTAATCAAAAAAAAATTCACCCAAATTTACCAACTTTGGCAACTCTAACGTTGAGTCCTCTAAAAAATGTTGCCCGTGATAAAAAAAAATTTGAAAAATTCTTCGAATAATCGGAAGATCGTCGGCGTCGATTTATTCGACAAAACTGTCGATTAAAAAAAAAAAAAAACCATTCGAGGAAGACGCCTAAATGCGTTTCCGTGATTAACAAGCGGGTTAAGATAATCTAATCGCGATGGAAATATTTATCGCGTCCGGTGTGCGAGAATCCGAGGGACGAAATATCTGGGCAAATGGCCATTAAAAGTCTACCGCCCATTAGCTAGTGGAAAGAGAGATTTCAGGAGGGGTGTCTTGTCACGCAAGGGGCGGGGGGCGGGGGGGGAGGGGTGAAGAGGAATAATTACAGAAACGACCGGGAATATTTTTTTTGCCCTTTCTCACTCCCACGAGCTTATAAACAAGCCCCATTGTATCATCATTGTCATTATCGTGGAAGGGTCTCAACCCCAGGGTTGCAAATAATGCATTACTTTTTAAAATGCATATTACACTTTTAATAACCATTAACTCTTATTGATTAATTGAAATAATTTCCACTAAACATTAAATGTTAATGGTTAATGTAAATTATTTCCATTAAATGTTAATGGTTATTGGAAATTATTTCCATTAACCATTAACCATTAAGTAATTTTTTTCCTCGATTGCATTTACATTAACTATTGATATTTAATGGTTAATGGAAATAATTTACATTAACCAATCACATTTAATGGTTAATAGAAATAATTTACATTAACTATTAACATTTAATGGTTAATGAAAATTATTTCCATTTGCCATTAAAAAAGTAATGATGAATGCATTACTTTTTCATAAAAAATTTCGCAACCCTGCTCAACCCCCTCTTTTTTCCGTTAGTAACGCGCCAATATACATATATGTAGAAATAGGGGTCAAAATGGACCCCATGAGAAGATAAGGATGCTGAGTATAGCGTTATCTCGTTAACTCGAAATTAAAAAATTTTGATTTTTTAAATATATTTTATTCAAGACCAATGAGGAAAAACGTTGAAAAAACAGTTTCCATGCCTTCTAATTTAGGTATATCTATGCCAATTGTGAATTCCCTCATTTTATGATTTTTTGAATTTTATTTATTTTTATTTACATTTTTTATCGATATTTTAATAATTTTTTATGGTGTCCATTTTGCCCCCCCCCCACCCCCACCCCTACATATAGCCTGTTGAGTCGGAAATTATATTGTGTATTTGAGGAGGGTTGGAACGAAGGGAGCGGGTACCCCGATAAAAATCGTCATGCCACTTTGATCGCCCTCTGCGATCCCCCCCCCCCCCTCCTCTTGACATTTCCCCGTCGATGCTTTGCCCGCAGGAAGCGAAATGTAAATTCCGTAGCGTGCACGAACGAGAGAGTCAGGACAGTCATCGAAGAGGACGACATTCGGAGAGAACGAGAGAGAGAGAGAGAGAGAGAGAGAAATTTGATTTTTTTTTTACGATTTCCCATTATTTTTTATTTTTAAAAATTGATGTTGGAAATGGGGTGCATTGAATTACGATTAATCCTCTTTAGGAACACTGGGTCTTTTAAGGCACAAGCCAAATTTTCAAATGAAATATCTCTGGAATTAGAAAAATTGTAATCTAATTTTGTTTACTACAAATGGTTGAATAAATTTTCTTAGAAAAAACATTGGCAGGACTTCAACGACCCAGAGTAAAATTTTAAAATATACTTGGTAAAACATAAGAAAAAAAAAATAAATAAAACAAGAACGGAAAATAATAATAAAGGTTCCAAGTTATAGAATTAATTACGAAAAAGATAAAATATGTGTTGAAAAATAGATTTGCAAAATTAGGTGAATTGAATCAAGTCAAATTAGGGCTGAGATTAAATTTTGTTTGAATAAGAGAAAGAAAAAAAATAAATAATTAAAAAAGGTTGTAGAATTAGTTATAAAAATACTAAAATATGTCGAAAAAAATATGTTGAAAATGAGGTAAATTGAATCAAGTCAAATTCGGCCTAAGATTAAATTGCACTTGTTTAAATATAAGAAATAATAAATAATAATAAAAAGTTGTAATGGTAAAAAGTGAAAAAAGTATAAAAAAAACATAAAAAAAATACGTAGAGAAAATAAAGAGATGGAGAAAAAAAAAATTAGGGCGATAGTTTTTAGCCCTCGATAGGCTCGAAATGTCCTCATCGGGCGCGTTTGTGTGTAACGCACTTGTCGCGTTAAGCGGTTGCTGCTCGATCCACGCGCACGGCCCACGAGTAAAATAATGGGGCCAAACAGGGAAGAGAGAGCAACAGCGGGCGAGTCAAGAGGGGGGGGGGAGGGGGGAGGGGGGATACGACAAAGCGCTTGGGTATAAACGCGTGGAAACGTTATTTAAATTTCGTAATACGTGGGAAGTCCATGCGTGGGCATTTTACAGCATTACATGTGTATATATATATATATATATATATATGAGTATATTGTGTATGAAGCATTCTGCAATATTCGTGGCACTTTTATCTCGTCGAGACAACAAATTTTTTCGTCAGATATAAATATTATTTTTCCACTCAAACCGACTAAAAATTCTCCCAAAATTACACCAAAATGGCGGCGGCAAAATTTGAAATGCAGCAGAAACAATAAATTTTCGCGCGATTTTAAAAAAATTACAAATTAATAATAATAATAATAATCATGGAAAGGATAAAAATTTGAGTGTCTATTGAGTTAAAAATGTCCGCAATGTTCTTGAAAAATGGAAGAATTTATAATACATAATTGCAATCATGAAAACTTGATTAATTGGTTTTTTGAGTGAAAAAATTGGGAAATTATTTTCAAAAAACGAAAATACAAATACAAAATAATAAAATAAATAGAACGTATTCAACAAGTCTCTTTTCCTAATAAAAAATATCAATATTTTTTCAAAAAAGGGCAAATGCAACAATCTACTCAATAAATATATAAATTTCACAGAGATAAAAATTTTAAAAACATTTTAAAAAAACGAACAATTGTAAACATTTAATTCGTATATTTTATAACATTTCAACGGTCAATAACGGGGACTAAATTTCCAAAAGTTGTGTTGAAAAGAGTAACTCTGCTTCAAAAATGTTTCACACACATATATATTTATATATATGTAAATATACAAATTCTCATGCATTGATACTGTGAGATTGGGACACGCTTGAGTGTCAAAAATTGGGGGAACGAACGAACCATTGAAAGAGACAAAAAATGCATGTGAGCAAAAGGGGGGGGGGGGGGAAGTGGAACAGAGTTGGGGGAGAAGGGACAAGCGTGCAAACCACGTGGCCCCTCTCTCTCTCTCTCTCTCTCTCTCTCTCTCTCTCTCGGCGGGAGGTAAAGGGCAAGTGGCCGTGAAAGTAACATAACCAGAGAACCGATAGAGCACGAAAAATGAGTAATAGTCTTCACCCATGTATATAATATACATATATATATGTATATATAAATATAATGGACGATTCGAGTCCTTCAAATCGACCCTATTGCGACGCGCCTAATATATGTATATATATATATAATGATAACAATAAAAGTTTTCATGGTAAACACTTGAGTCATCGTGAGGTATTTGAACGCGGATGTACGAAATTTGAGAGAAAAAAAAATCCTGGTTTTGGACCTTATGTACTTCGTCGGGGGTAAAATCCGAGAATTCGAGGAACGACGTAAAATCGCCAAACTCGTTTTATATTTGATTTTATTCGGGACAAACGTGAAGTTTGATTCAATTTCAGCATCAATGAAATTCGTGTAAATATTAACCCCAAGACGCGAGAATTAAAAATTTGTATCATGTTTTTCAATTTTATATTATTTTTTAAATATTTTTGTTATGTATTTTATTTTCCTCTGCACTGCGTTTCATAAAATCAATCAATTCAATCCAATAAATGATTGGATCATGGAAAAAAATGTTATAAAAGTAATTCAGAATTTTTTCAGATTTTTTTTATGTTTTTTTCTTAGAAAAAACATTGGCAGGACTTTAACGACCCAGAGTGGACGGAGGGTTCAGTCTAAATTATACTTGGTAAAACATAAGAAATTTAAAAAAAATTAAAACAAGAAACGATAAGTAATAAAAAAGGGTCCAAGTTATAGGATTAATTTCGACAAAAGTACAATACATGTTGAAAAATAGATGTTCAAAATTAGGTGAATTGAATCAAGACAAATTAGGGCTGAGATTATTACCGAATTTTTTTTCCTATTTGTTGATGTTTTTTTCTTAAAAAAAAATTAGCAGGACTTTAACGACCCAGAGTACAGACAGTGTCGCAAAATTTAAGTGTGCAGACGGAGGGTTAAAATAGTTCAATCAATTTTGAACTTAATTGAAATGATCAGTGAAATATTTGAAATTAGAAATTAATAAGAAAAATAAATAAATGAAAAAATATAATAATTAAAGAAAGTAAAATGAAAAGAGCAATAAATCAAAATTTATGAAATTAAATAAAATGTAAATAATTTACAATTATTTACAATTATTTGCAATTATTTATGTGTAGAATTGAGGACGAATAGGAAAAGAATATGATGAAATAGGAAAATAAATTCTGAACGATTTCAGCGCCAATCAAACTATCATTAAAATTCCAAAAATCAAGCCTAAAACAAACACAAGTCATTAAAATGATTTTATCATCGAATTTCAAATCCCAGGAATTCACCAATTAACAAAACTAAATTTGCAAAATCGAAAAAAATGATATAAATAAATAAACAATGAATTATTAAACAAAATCAAAACAACAAAAATTTTAAAAAAATCGAAATGCTTGAGAAAAAAAAATTGGGTCAAACTTCGTCGTAATTTTTCTCGCGCCCTATCGCGACCTTCGTAAAAGCACGTGCTTCATCGTTGATTTTCCAAAGAAACACTAAGAAAAAACCATCACGATATAAATCCAGACACGTTTTCAGAATCATGTCTGCGCGCGATAGAGCGCGCACAAAGATACCAAAAGATCGGACGGAGGGAGTGAGAGAGAAGAAAAACAAGGAACCGCTACGAGGTAGAGAAAAAAACACGCGCGCGCTGCGTATATTTTACGGAGTCACGCTAGAAGCCGCCCATAACGAGTATCTCGCGCTCGAAACTCACCTGCCGCTCTGCGGCGTCGATACGGCCCGGATTCAGCGAGATTCACCCGCGTTCTCGTTTGTGAGCGAAGGAAAAAAAAACAAAACCATCAAAACCGTTCGACGGCGTTGAAAAATAATCGCGAGTTGTGCGATAATCACTGAGAAAGAAAAAGAACACGAATTGGGGCGAGCGAGACGTGAGAATGCGAGAAAATAAAAAAACAGAGTCGAAACCAACGATAAAAACACAATTCACGCACGTGTTCTTTTTACGCCTCGAAACAACGATTAACGACGATTCTAGCGTTTTCTTCGAGAAAAAAAAATGATAAACGCGTCTTTATCCTTCCTATCGTGTTTTCCACGTTCACATATACCACATATATAAGTATTGTACAGATATATACATGTATATATTGTTTACAAGAGCGGCCCGCACCGCGCGGCACGGGGTGTAGAAACGTACTGACTGCGCGATCAGGAGAGCGCTCGCGAGCGAGAGAGCGCGACACAGAGAGGGCGCTGGTGCGCGCGTTCGCGGAGGGTTGATGGTAGACGCGGAGGTGGGGAGGAGACGGCGGGGGTTGAGTCGAGAGGGCGCGACAGTGGCGCCGACGACGGCGGGTTACGAAAGCGTCGAGCGAGGGCGCCCGTAATCGCGCTCAAAAGGAGAGAAGCCTCGCGCGACACGGTGAATGGATACGAGAGACCGAGCGAAGGAGAGACGGAGATAGCGCGTTTATGAAGCGCATAAGAGAGGACACGAAACGAATAGGATTACCCGTGAGACTAGCACGAAATTCTACGATTGAGAAGAAAACGCTTTTGTTCGCCAAGGAGTCTTTTGGGGAAAAAAAATAGCAAGGGAAATGTGCAACCTTCCCTTATGCAAAATATCCCCGATAAATAACTGAGCGTAGAATGGACGAAAATCGGTCGAAGGAGCGCGGAAAAAAATATGGACGGAAATGTACAGGGATGAAGAGAAGATTGTGCGGATAAGAGCAACAGAGGGAGAGAGGGAGAGACGAAAGCTTTTGGCTTCTCGGCGCCTATGTGCGGCGTACAGCGCCATACGAGCGAGAGAGCGAGACGTCGCGACACGTCCGCTATAGAAACACACACACACACACGGAAAATAAGAGAGATTGAGCGAGGTAAAGGGTGAGGCGAAATTGGCGGGGAGGGGGTAAAAGCCGAGGGCTGGCGCGAAGCGCGGGGAGGAAAGTATAGAGAAAAACACGAGTGGGAAACGCGAGGCGAGATAGAGAGAGACGGAGATAGTTGAGGGTAGACGATAGAAGCGGGATTCTCGTGGGAGGGAAGCGCGGAAGAGGGCGTAAGGCAACGCGCGGTCGAGGGGCTGCGCGCGGTATGAGGGGAAGGAAAAGGATGGAGAGAGAAAGAGAGACGGATATTTACGCAACCCTCTCTCGAGGCGCACGGCGAGGGCCCGAAGCGCAAAATCCACGTAGAGGCACGCGGCGAGGAGCGCGAGAAAGTGTGCGTGCGCGCGCGTGTGTGTGTGTGAGAGAGAGAGAACCCGCGATAAGCCACGTCGAGGAAACCAACCGACGTCCTCTCCGCCACTGCCAATGCTTCCCAGCGAAAATTCCTCGTACGAAATATACACACACATATAAATGACGAAAGAGGTATAATTCTCTCGTAAAAAATTTTTTTTTTATATAACTGCGATAAGACTCTAGGAGGGTTTATCGTCGTTCTCCAGGGTACAGGAATCGCGTTCGACGTGTACGATATTTATGAAACATTCTGCGACAATAAAACCTATTTTTCATCGATCCTGCAGTTTTTATAACTCCTATACTGAGCCCCCCTTCCCCCTCCCCGCACCGATGACCTCTTCGCCTTCTACGAAGAAAAAAAATACACCCTGGATACGTGGAAAATACATTTTAGATACTTCCGTTACATTTGTGATGGAAATTGATGTATCGCGGATATATATATTGGATTATGTAATATTGGTTATGAAAAAAAATTCAAAAATAATTTTTTTTTAACAAACGAAAATTCACAAATAATTGTTTTAATAAGCGAAAATTCAATATCTCATATATACAGACATATATTACATAATCCAACATACATCCGGGATATATCAATTTTCATATATTAAAATTTTCGCCAATTAAAAAAAATTATTTTGAATTTTTTTTCATTCCTGTTTTTTTATCTTCATAGGCCTCAGGTCCTTCTTGAGGAACCCGAGAAAATATTTCAGATTTTTTTCTCAGAGTTAAAATTGAGGAAAATGAATTTAATTTAGAAAAAAATTGTTTTGGGTTTTATTTCGACGATGCAAATTTTAAATCATATCCTGTCATTTTTCCTGACAAATTCAAAATTTTCTTGAGTTTTCTAGAGATTTTTTTATTTTGTTATTTTCAAGATTTTCAGATTTTTTAGCGGCCATTCTAGCTAAAAAAAATTCTAAGTCAAAATTACATATTTTTTATTTGTTTGTAATAAAATTTGTTTATCTTGTTTTAATTCAACTCGATAAATTTTAACAAAAAATAAAAATACCGCATTAATGATTCATAAAAAATTTCGGTAATTATTCAGTATTTGTTTTTCAATTTAAAAAATTAAAAAAATGTTAAGTTAATTTTTAAGTTGAAATTACACATTTTGAATTTGTTTTTCATAAAATTTGTTCTTCTTGTTTAAATTCAACTCGATAAATTTTAACAAAAAATTAAAACACCGCGTCAATGATTCATAAATAGTTTCGGTAATTATTCAGTATCTTTCCTCAATTTTACTATAATATACAAATTGTAAAATTTTTCATTAACCCTCCGTCTGTACATTTTAATTTTGAGATACTGTCTGTACTCTGGGTCGTTAAAGTCCTGCTAATGTTTTTTCTAAGAAAAAAAAACTAAATAAATTCTGAATTACTTTTATACCATTTTTTTCCATCATCCAATCATTTGTTTAACCGTAAACAAAATATTTTTTACAATTTTTCTAATTCCTGAGATATTCAATTTGAAAATATGGCTTGTGCCTTAAAAGACCCAGTGTACAGACGAAAATAAATGCAATTGTCGATTTACGTTCAGCTGAATGAAAAATCGATAAATAAATAAAAAATCGGGACTCCGCCAATACTTGATAATTAATTCCGGCAATTATCCCCCATCCAAACTTTCCTCAATTTTATATCCATTTTTTTTCTCCCCCCGTTCGCTTCGATTTTAAAAATGATAATCACGCCACGAATCTCATCCTCTTAACTCTTGAAGTGCTTCTCACTCTCAATCTTCAAACGACACCGATAAAAAAATCTACATTGAATTAAAAAAAAAAATTCTGCGCCATAAAATTTTCAACTAAATCAATACTGAAATAAATTCGGTGGAATGTTCGAAAGCTTCGATTGGACGATCGAATTCAGTTGTAAGCGAAGTGAGGATATGCGTCTCTGTGCGGAAAGGTGACTGCAAAACGCGGAAACAGACCCAGAGAATGAGAGAAAGAGAGAGAGAGAGAGAGAGAGAGAGACGGAGAGAAAAGTGCTAGCGCGGCGCCTGGGACACCCGCGATTATTTTCAACCGAACGAACTCAGCAGAGCCCAACACTCTCGTGCGTCCGTATACCAACACAAAAATACATGTGTCAAGATCCATATACATATATATATACCTCAGAACACTGCTGTGTCGGGTCGCGCAAAAGCGAGACGGAAAGCCATCGAGACAAGTCGCATCAGAAGTGAAGAATATACGCGCGGAGCGAGTGAGCGCGAGAGAGAGAGCGATAGAAGCGATTTCGCGCATCTCCGCCGCGCATCTCGGGGCGGCGGGGCGCGCGCGCGCGCGAGAGAGCGCGAGTGTGTGCACGTGGTTAAAGCCGGAGCCACAAGAGAGAGAGAGAGAGAGAGAGAGAGATAGAGAGAGAAGAGTGGCTCGCCAAACACCCTCTCAAATTCTCCTCTCTCTATCCTTCGTCGACTCTGCGTACTTGCACACACGATACGTTTATACCCTCTTTCGTTTTATCCTCTATCCCTCGACACACACATACGAATAGAAAAAAAAAATATTCTACATATATTCTTCAGGCACTTCGGGCAATATCGATTCCGTCGTCGTCCGTCGACGACTACATCCCGAGAGAGGAACAACGACGTCGTCGTCAACGAGCGAGGAGAGTCCCTCTAGCCTATAAATGTGTATGTGTGTGTGTGTGTGTGTCTCTATATATCGTTGAGTTATATAGCGCGTGAGCGGGGTAGCGCGCTTCCGATGGCAACGACCCTACTGCGTACTGCAACTCTCTTCTCTCTTCCTCCTCTCTTTCTCTATACTTGCTTCATAATGCTATGTAACAAGTCTCGCATGGGCCTCGTCACAGAAAGCCAACTTTTCTCCCAGTTTCTATCTCTGTATACGTATATTCGTGTATATATAGATATAAAAGTAGCGAGAAGCGTAATATCGAAGCGGAGGCTGCTTCCTATTTGAGGTTAGAGCCGGGACCGTTTTTGGGCGACGAAAATAACCCCAGACCCTTGATTAGAAGCGCGAAAACCGTTCTAGGGAGTTTTCCCAAAACAACCTGTCTCTAAAAATAAATATAACGAAGTGTGCGGGAAGTTCGAAGTGGAAGCCCTGCTTCCAATTTGAGGTTAGAGTTCGTTTTTGTGCGACAAAAATAACCCCAAACCCTTTATGGGAAGCACGAAAACCGTCCTAGGGACTTTTTCCCAAACACATCCTTTGTCTCTAAAAATAAATAAATATAACGCAGTGTGCGAGAAGTTCGAATTGGAAGTCCCGCTTCCAATTTGAGGTTAGAGTTCGTTTTTGGGCGACAAAAATAACCCCAAACCCTTGATGGGAAGCGCGAAAACCGTTCTAGAGACTTTTTCCTAAACACATCCTTTGTCTCTAAAAATAAATAAATATAACGAAAAGTGCGGGAAGTTCGAAGTAGAAGCTCTGCTTCCAATTTGAGGTTAGAGTTCGTTTTTGGCCACAAAAATAACCCCAAATCCATTATGGGAAGCGCGAAAACCGTTCTAGGGACTTTTTTCTAAACACAACCCTTGTCCCTAAAAATAAATAAATATAACGAAGAGTGCGGGAAGTTCGAAGTGGAAGCCCTGCATCCAATTTGAGGTTAGAGTTAGTTTTTGAGCGACAAAAATAGCCCCAAATCCTTGATGGGAAGCACGAAAACCGTTCTAGGGAATTTTTCCACAACACATCCTCTGTCTCCGAAAATAAATAAATATAACGAAGAGGGGAGTGCGTGAAGATCGAAGTGGAAGCCCCGCTTCTAATTTAAGGTTAGAGTTCGTTTTAGGGTGATAAAAATAGCCCCAAATCCTCGATATAAGGTCCGATAAACGTTTGGGGATTTTTTTTCAGTTAAAAAAAAAAGCTCCCCAAGGGAGAAGCAAGGAAAAAAATGCACTTTAACGATGCAAGCTACCGGAGGCCCCCCAGGACACGTATTTTCAGATCGGCAACGCCCGCTCTTTCTATCTCTCTATCTCCGTCCCTCCATCTATCTCTATCTCTCTCTCACACACACTAACGTCGAACGAGCGAAAACCCGGCGTGCACTTTTTCCCTCAGGATTTTTCGTCCCAATTCGAGCGACAAAAAATTATTCGCCATTTCCCCGAGGATCAACGAGAAAAAAATGCACATACACAAACACACTAACGAGCGAGATGGGGGAATTTTTTTCCCGCGACACTTCACTGTTACCACCCACACAGACATAATCACACATTTTACGGGTGAAAATACGTCCTCGTGAACGATTATTCACCGCAGCGAGAAAAAAAAAGTGCGCGCGCGAGAGAGCGATAAAAAAAGCACATAAAATTTTTTTTCCACCCGCAATACAAAAAAAAAAATCCCCGAACGTTCTCGCCACGTTTGTGTACACTGCGCTTCTCACTGGGCAAACGTAGGGCGAGGAGGGTAGGGGGGGGATGCGTTGCAAAAAAATATTCACGATTCTGCACGAGGATGCGTTCCTTATTTCTCGTCACCGTCACATTTTTCTACATGCGACGCTGAAAAACTTTCAACATCGCGCACGTAACGCCTCGAGGAAGATTGACGAAGAAAAAAAATAAATGATTCGATCGAGGCGAAAAAAAAATGAAAACAATACGAAGGGTGACGTCGGTAACTTACCTTCTCATCTCCCTCCCACTGTATCACACTTCTCGTTTGGAATTCTTTGTTTTTTCTCTGTCGTGTATTATTTTTTTCTCTTTGGATTTCGATCCGAGGAGAGACGAAGGATCGAGAGCGCGCGGCGACGTCGCGATAGTCGGAGCGCGACGTACGTGTACGCGCGAGGGGGGTTGGGGACACACTGGGAACAGCAGCGCCAACACAGCAGAGCAGGAGCGACGCTCGCGGGGACTCTCGCGGCGCGGCGATAGGGAGCGAGAGAGAGAGACAGTCAGTCGTACGGAGCGAACGAGGGAGAGAGAGGGAGAGAAGATAGGGAACAAAATGGGGGAGTGGTGGTTTCTGGTGGTGGGGGAGGGCGGTAGCAGCGCCTAGGACGCCATGTCAGCAAGTGAATGCGCAACAGAGACTATAGAAAAAGGATCGGGGGCGCGTGATGAGCGAGAGAAAATATACAGAGATAAAGCTAGAGAGGGAGTGAGCTAGAGAGAGAGATAAAGATACGGAGGAAGTGAGACAGAGAATAGGGGAGTTTAGCTGATAGAGAGAGAGAGAGAGTTCGGGTGAACCGAGTCCTGGAGCTCGGGTAAACTCGGGCTAAACTTTATACTCTCTCAAACGTGTATATGTGTGCTTTGTATTTTGCTTCCTCTTCTTTGGCTTTTATCTATATGCCTATCTCTCTCGCTCGTTGACTGTGTAATCCGGGGAAATAATTTTCGACTCGGCGCGCCGCCCAGCGGCGAAGCACGGAACCTCGCCTACGCGCCCGCCGCCTCACGCGCGACCGTTATTCTCCTTCTCTCTTTCTCGCTCGCTCGATTCTTTTTTTCCGCGCTTCGCGCCTCGTCACTCTCGCGGAGTTTTCAGACTTCCGTTCGGCGGCCCGTTCACCGCTTCACCGCGAACTAGACACCCGACTACGGGGAGAGAAAAACACGACGAAGACGACGGGAAGACGCGAGAGCGCAGCCCTGACTTTTCCTCTCGCTCTCTCTCTCTCTCTCTCTCTCGCGCGCGCTTTATCATATTTTTTCGCGCGCTCTCTCTCTCTCTCTCTCTCTCTCTTGCACGCGCGCGCGCCTCTTGCGGCCTCATTCGATTCTAAACCATTTCTACAGCGAGAAAAACGTTTTTAGTAGGATTCAAGGATTATCTCGAAGCCCTGGAATCTTTTCTCTAGATTATTTTCATGAAATAAACCGTAAAATATCGATGTATGCATGTAAATATAGATACAGTCGTGTGATTCGGTTTTGCCTGCTTTGGACGTGAAATAATGGCACTCCAATGTTTTGGACGCTATTCGAGATTGTTGAGGGGAGTTTTGGGGAGGCAATGAAATACGGAGCGCAACCCTCCTACGTTCGAGCGTCGTCAGGACGAGATAAAGAAAGGAGAAAAAAAAAGAAAAACAGCCGAGGAAGAACGAAAAACCGCCATTTACTTTCGCCTCTTTGTTCTCACGCTGGCAACACACAGGCCTCCCCTCTCGCTGCTACCCCCTTTAGGCTTGGTCTCTGCGCGCGAGGAACTCACCCCCTCCTCCCTCGCCTCGTTTGTATACACGATTTATATGTATATATTGTATATATGTATATTTGACGTTCTCATTCGTTTTTCTCCACTCGGGTTTCTCCCACTTTTTATCTCCTTATTATTTTTGTCTTTCTCGTCGATGCACGCTCGTCCTTTCACGACTTTCGTTCCACGAAAAAAATACACCCCTGATTCGGGGGATTATATTGTTATTATATTTCACGCAATTTAGATTTTGTATCGATTATCGTTAATTTGAAATAATTTTTTGCGCGAAATTTCAAATTAAGTCCAGACAAAAATGGCGGGTCCTAAATAACTAGTTTTTTTTTTTAAAGATGAATCATGAATTATAATTGTCACATATTTGAATAATTTTTGGCGGTAAATTTCAAATCAGGTTCACACAAAAATGGCGGATCGCTCTATGCTTTCTAATAATCTTAAGGTCTGGATTTTCTTTGTGTTTGAATAATTTTTGGCGGGATTCAAATCAGGTTCCGACAAAAATGGCGGAATAGAAATATCTAGTTTCTTCTAAAAATGAATGATGGATCATAACTCTCTATAGATTTTTTTGAGAATGGATCATGGATCGTAATTCCCACATATTTGAATAATTTTTGGCGCCAAATTTCGCGACGACTTTAAACAAAAATGGCGTCTGAATTTATCGTGCATAAAGGATAACTTTAATGGCTGACGATCGAGGGAAGAGTATACGTTAATCTCGTCGGGGAGGCTGAGCGAAGCTCCGAGGATGAAACGCGAGAGAAATTGAGAGGGCGCTGAGGGGCGAACGCCAAGGGAGGGCTGGAGGGAGAGAGACTAAAGAGTCGAGAGTCGACAGTCTCAGGAGAGCTTCCTCTCTCTCTCTCTCCTCGAGCGGGACGGAATGGGGGATGAGATCACCCACCGCAGTCTCTCTCCCTCCCACTAGACTTATATACAAGGGTTTGCATTTCGTGTGCGCGTGCGCTGAGGGATGGGAATAAGAAATTCGCGGTGGAACAGAACACGAGGCAAAAGGATGCCTCGGCGCTTAGAAATTCGCGTGGGAAGAATGTCGAGAAACTCAGGGTAAATTTTAATTCAAATAAACAAAATAAATAAGATAAATAAAATAAATAAAATAAATAAAATAAATAAAATAAATAAAATAAATAAAATAAATAAAATAAATAAAATAAATAAAATAAATAAAATAAATAAAATAAATAAAATAAATAAAATAAATAAAATAAATAAAATAAATAAAATAAATAAAATAAATAAAATAAATAAAATAAATAAAATAAATAAAATAAATAAAATAAATAAAATAAATAAAATAAATAAAATAAATAAATAAGAGATGAAACGCATAATTAGGAAAGTGTAAAGCACGTGGAAAAAAAATTGTTAAGAGTCTGATGCTGGGAGTAAGTAAATGCGCGTTTAAGCACTACGTTGGCGCATAATGTGTGTATTTTCTCTTTCCGTGTATATAGACGAGTATATAATAAATGAAATATATACAGGTACTTCTTGAATGAGACAGTACAACATCGTGCGATATAAAACTTACGAGAGACCTTTCTCTCGTGACTGACCGCCAAAGAGGTTAATGCTCATCGTAATCTATATATGAGACATTCTGCGTCGAGCAACTCAAATTTTCTTCATTATTTCCTGAACAAATATGCGATTTTTTTTATACACCGATTTTGACCTATTTTTCAAATTTTTTTCCCCATCATTTTAATTAATTTATTCATTTACTTTAATCGCATAAAATTTTTTTTTTTCTAATTCTTTAGGCGAGCAATTTTTTGTGGACCACTTTTTTTGGTGCCAGGGTTGTCAGGGGTCAAGACAGTAAAAAAAAATTGTATAAAAAACATTTTTGGCCACTCGACAGTGCCTATTAAAAGTGAATTCGAAAAAAAACACTCTTTTAATAGAAAACAAAGTATTTAAATTTTTTTTTTTCTCATTTCCACGAATTGCCAAATTTTGAAAAGGTGTTTTTAATTACTCAGAATATTCATAATTGCATTCTTACTAATTGAGTAGTCGACAAAAATGCGATATAAATGAATAAACATGATTTTTCATTATTTTATTTTGAATTTTCCCGCCGCCCAATAAATTGTTTATTCATGCGCCAAAATAATCGGATCTGGGGAAAAAATTGCGGCAATCAGCAAAACGAGATTCTTACCAATTAATTACCCAAATACAGTGTATTTTCGTATAGATAACTCTGACGTGAGTAAAAATAATAAAAATTCGTTGGTAAAAACAAATTGCAATATTTTCTGCCCATATTTCAACAATTAAAAAAATGCGCCATAATAATAATGTTTTGCAAACAATAGAATGAAAATTAATATTAAATGAAAAAAATTAAATTTAAATCTGCCTTTTTTAAGAAAAAAGAAATTTATCCTTTCTAATTGAACGAAAAAAATCGGTTAAAATATTTATTTGCAGGCCTTATTGCACAATTAGAAGTTTTTTTTTGCATTAAAAAAACAAACTTTTGAATCTCAATTTTTACTCGCAGAGTTAATTTTAATTAATTAATTCAACAATTTCTGGCGCGAGATTAATTAAAAAAAAAATTATACTCATTTAGATCCGCATAAAATTAATTAATTAATTTCAATGTTCATTCACACATTTATCAAGATCTCTATTTAAACTCTCCCAGAAAAAAAAGTTTCAACATTTTTAGCAGCAAAAATCTAATAATATAATAATAATAATAATTATTATTATAAGTTTTTATTATTATAAAAAAAAGTTTTAAAATTTTTTGCAGCAAAAATCTCCATAAAAAGAAGCCCCCTCATTGAGGAAGTAATTATCAATTAATTAATTGTTATTATAATATAATAATAATTATTATTATTATTATTAATCAATTATTTAATTCACGTGAAACGTCTCATATATGTGCCACGAATCAAGGTAACGTATTACCGGTACAATCAATTACAAGATCGTGCGTATAAATGTAAATACATACATATATATACGCGCGGAATTACGTTGATAAGTATCCATTGCACCTTACCACCCCCCTCCCCCCTCTCCTCCCACTTCCGTCGCGAAACTCGAGTCCACGTGTCTCAAACACGTTTCCACATCTTTCTCTCTCTCTTGTCTCCGCATACATTTTTTTATTCTCATATACTCGTTCTCTCTCTCTCTCTCTCTCTCTCTCTCTCTTTCTCTCTCTCTCTCTCGCGTCTGACCGCGACGAGATTCCGCGCTCTCCAGCGCGCGCGAAGAATCCGAGAGAACGCATAAATATTGAATAATAGCGCGTGTATAACCTCTCGCTTACGCGCCCGGACGAGCGATTACGACTCTCGTATCTCCCCTCCCCCCACGCACCACAAATCGTGCTACAAGAGTCGCCGAAAAACACGTGGTCGAAAGATTCACCATTATTCATGAAAACTCGTTAGAACGACAAAATCATCATTTCCGGTTATCGAGATACCGCGAAGAAAAAAAACTAAAATTTGCACTGAATCATGGGTCAACTTTACCGAGAATCCTCAATTTTTGTACATTTTCAATGTTTCGGGACTCAATTATCGCCTTTGAAAGATTCTGGATCGATTAATAGCGTAGATATTCCATCAATGATTGTCAATAATAAATCACAATCATCCGTTTATCGAGAAAAAAAAGTAGAGAGCTTATTACTGTTGAAACATAATTTTAAGTGAAAATTCAAAATGGCCGATCCATAGAGCAACTTCCGGCGAAGAAAATGATCCGAGAATCAGTGAAATTGGACGAGGCTTGTGGATTATTCGTGAAGAAAGCAGAACGAAAATACAAACTCGTCAGAAACGAGCTTTAAACTTGTATATCGAATTAAGTGCCTGCAACGAATTAATTAATGATTTGTCTATTCACAGATATTTCCGGAGACAATATCTGGAATTGATCACTGTTTCCATCGCAATAAAACGCTTCGAGAGAAAACATCACGCATATATATTTGAAGAATTAAGAAAAAAACCGTTTGGAAATTGAGGCTCAAAAAATGAGTTCGAAAGAAATCTTCACCGTCTTCGACGATAATGGCGGTTGTGCGACGCGAGAAAAAACAAAAAATTACTCGAGCGCGCAAAATCCACTTCGTTCTCTCCGCCGAGAAAATACGGTGAAAAAAAATCATCAACATACCGCAGGATGCGTTGTCTCACGCCAGCAGCGCCTCTCTTCCGCGAATCCTCGAGATTTTTGTTTTGTTTTTTTTCTTTCACCCACGAATAAACTCTCCCACGTTCCGCGCACCTTAAAAACGTCGATACACTCGTCGCACGAAATCTCGTAGGCAAAACACTGTCGAATGTACATTCGATTGTCGCGAACTTTTGATTATTCTTTGGAAAGAAAATAAAGTGGAAAGAAAAAGAAGAACACACGCTGGTAACAAATGCGGAGGCGAGAGCTCCTCGCGCCTCTCGGTCTCGCGTACGAAGTGCGAGGAGAAACGAACGCGAGGCGCGTCGAGCGCTCGTGAGAGAACGAGGAAACAAAAATATATATGTATACACACGTACATGTGTGCGCGTATGACGGGCAGCGCCGCTGAAGCGCCCGCGGGAGGCAGAAGAACTAACACACCATATTGCAAAATACGATTCGAATGTTTGTTTTATTTTTTTTTAATTCTCTCGCAGCCACGCACTACCGATGCGTCTCACGTTGCGACGAAAGAGAGAGAGAGAGAGAGAGAGAGAGACGTTGAATCCTTGTTCGCGTAACCGCGATGTCCGCGCACCTCGACGGACGAACGAGAACAAACCGCGGAAGAAGACGAGCCTCGTGAATTGTACGAACTATAGCAGATATGCATCATCCCGCAGAGAGCGTCTACATCTATATATACACATATACACGGGGTATTCCGAGTCAATTGAATTTGAGAAGAGGGCGGAGCGCTCCGAAACAGTTTTGCAGGTTATGTTGACGTTTTTTTCGGCACTGGGAAGTCTTTTCTTTGTTTTATGATTGTTATTCTTATTTTCGTGCGGGAAATATGAACGAAATCGAGAAATCCGAGCGTTCATCGGTTTTTACCTCCGCGACGAGATTTGCTCCCACCTTGACACGTTTTTGTACCCCAGCTTGGCGGATAGAAACGTGAGCGTGATTTTTTCACGATTATCGCGGAGAAGGACGTGAACTATCGGAGTTTTTTCCACATCTACGCCGTGTAGAGTCGAATTTTGAGCACGAAGCGATTACTAAACCTCTACGTCGTAATTAAGGGGGCGGCGTACTCAAACGGATGTTTATAGTTACTTTTTTGTTACAGAATTAAAAGAGGCAGGAATTAATTTAAAAAAATGTAAATATTGGGGACTATTGAGGGGAACAGAATTTTTGAATAGCAGGATGGAATATTTTTGACAAAGATTCTGAGGGTTATCGTAAGCGAGATTTTACTGTAAGGAGAGAGAGAGAGGGAGAGAGAGAGAGAGAGGGAGAGAGAGAGAGAGAGAGAGAGAGAGAGAGGGAGAGAGAGAGAGAGAGAAGGTGATAGAGGGCGAAGCACGGTAGAAACGGCCAAGAGGGAAAAACGTGAGATATCCAACGAATCTTTTGGTCCGTCCGCGATAAAAAAGAGCCCCCGGAGGCCTCGAAGCGGGGAGTGGGGCGGAGAATAAGAGGGAGAGCTTTGGTTACAAGCGAGATGCGGACGGAGCGACGGAATGAAGGAGCAAGAGCAGAGAGACGAGACGATAAAAAATCGTTTCGCAGGAAGGGGTATATAGCGAGAAACGTTCAATATATATATATATATCTATACATGTTTATAGTGTATATGTATATATATTGGAAGGAAAAAGAACGAGGGCTCGGCGGTTCGTCGGGGGAGTAACGGACGAAGAAAAAGGAGGACGAGGGAGAGAAAAGTGAAGAGGGAGAGAAGATCCGTGAGACGGGGCTCGTTGAGTCTGACCCGGGGAGAGCGCGTAGCGTTTCGAGCTGCCTGTGTCTGTTTTATATGTGTGTGTGCGAGTCGAAAAAGGGGTTACGGACGAGGAAAAAGATTTCCGGACGAGGGCGCGCATCGTCTGAGCTCAGTAAAAGGGGATTTTTTAAACGTTTACAATAACGATCAAATTATAATTTTTAAATTGGTTAATATTGCTGTTGTACGTTGTTAGTAGTAATATTTTGTAGTATTTTTTTTTTAATTATTATTTGTAGTAAATTTTGTAGTAATATTATTGTACTTTTAGATGGGGCAAAATGGCCACCCCCATAAATAATTGGTGAACAAAGTAGGGCTTTAATGACAAAAATTAAGAGTTTTAAATCGTAATGGGCTTAAATTTGCGCAATTAAGGTCTCAACTATTGAATCTGTTTAGATATAATGTTTTTTAAATAAAAATTAATGCCCTCGGATATAGAAACAGACATAAAATGAGTTTTTTCTTTATATAATGCGTTTATTGTTCGTCAAAGATCTTCAGTGTTTTTCGTATTCTCTTACGAAATCATTTTTTTTCGACAAAATTTCTGTTTAATTCGTAATCAGCGGTAAATTTCTCATCGAAATAAGGTTTTGAAAGGATGAAAAAAAAAAAAAAAAAAATTTCAAAAAATGGAAAGGGGTTTGCCTTAAAAAAATTGCAAAAATCGATGGTCCAACTTTAAAAATCTGCCAAAAATCGAAAAACGGTCGGAATCTGATGATCCAAACGGCATTTTGAAGCTTGAACGATTACGAAAAGAATGAGCTTAGGTTAAAGGCAAAATCTCATCCAGGAAAAAAATTACAGTCATTTTAATAAAGAAATTAAATTTTGACTAAAATGCGAAAAAAAAATTTAATTAATTTTTTTACAACCGTACAAATGATTTTTTGGGCTATCAAAATGCAAAATAATCGAGCATTTTATCAGTACGGAATCGTCGTCTGACTCTAACTGCACGTGTACTACTTTTCTGTATAGAACGCGCTCATAAAAGCGTGTATGGTGGACCATATACGGGGGAATGTGGGGCAAAATGGTCACCTCAGGGTAAAACCGCTTCAAAATGACAAGAAAAAACATTGGAAATTAAAAAGTCAAGAAAATAACTGAATTATCATTACAATGAGCGTAAATATTCAAAACATTCTAAAAATTCTCAGCATTCTAAAAGTTCTAAAAATTCTAAAACTTCTAAATATTGCAAAAATTTCGAGAATTCTAAAAATTCTAAAAATTAAAAAAAAATTAAAACATCATTTTTAGATCAGAAGCAACGAGTTTGCACTATGCTATGGAGCTTCCTAGCTGAGTTATCTTCTTATGGTGACCATTTTGCCCCACATTCCCCCATTTATATATAGATATATAACACTGGGCGAGCATTCTTTGGAGTCGTTAGAGCGAGCACTTGGATCCGACACAGCTATAAAAAGGGAGAGAGAGAGAGAGAGAGAGGGAGAGGGCAGCAGCAAAAGGAGGTCATTCTTTACCAATTGCTTCGATTAGAGTTGTCCTCGCCCTCGAAGGCTTTACGCGTGTGTTTGTACGAGAAAGGGCTCGAACGAGACAACGTTTTTCGCTGAGAAAAATCGTCAAAATCAAAGTTACAAAGTCCAGAGCTCAAAATAATTCGCCAATTCGTGATTACAGATTTGAATTCCTCATAAACAACAACAATTTTTTTTTGTCAATTAAATAATTGTTATACTTCGAATTTTCGACTTTAGTTAGTCTTTTTTCATCCTCTAAGTCAAGTAAATGATGTTATATTTCCAATCATCGACTTTAGAACTCGTTAATATTTTTTTATCCACTAAGCCTTTAATTAATTTTTTAATCCTTGTTTTAATTATTTTAATTTAATTTAATTTAATTTCAAGTTTAGGTTGTGAAAAAGCCTTCTGAAGACCGAAAATTTCACTAAATTATTGATTAAATTAAAAACCGTATTTTTTTTAGAGAATTTATCTTTTTTTGTCATCAATTGTTTTTCAAAATTCGAACGTTGCTTTAACGAGTACATTTTACAGTATTAGAAAAAAAAACTTTATTTCATTATGAATTGTTTGTAAAGTATTTTTGTTTAGATTCTCAAAATTAAAATTAGCAATGTTGAGTAATAAAAAAAGTTAACGAAAAATCATTGAAAAATTGGATTGCAAGTATACGAAAATAAATATATATATATTTTTTATTTCTAAACAGGAAGAGTAAGAAAGCATTAGAATTAAACTAAAGATAAAGAATTGAATGCAACAGCTCTTCAAACTGCTTCGACGAAAAATTCCCATAAATCAACCCCTTAAGTAAACATAATCGATTTTCAATTCAGTTCAATTCTAACATTGACATAAAGGTAAAGAATTTAATGTAAAAGCTGTTCAAACTCCTTCGACGAAAAATTCTCATAAATCAATCCCTTAAATAAACATCAAGGATTTTCAATTTAGTTCAATTCTAACATTGAACTAAAGATGAAGAATTGAATGCAAAAGCTGTTCAAACTGCTTCGACGAAAAATTCCCATAAATCAACCCCTTAAATAAACATCGAGGATTTTCAATTTAGTTCAATTCTAACATTGAACTAAAGATAAAGAATTGATTGCAAAAGCTGTTCGAACTGCTTCGACGAAAAATTCCCATAAATCAACCCCTTAAACAAACATCAAGGATTTTCAATTCTAACATTGAACTAAAGATAAAGGATTGATTGCAAAAGCTGTTCAAAATGCTTCGACGAAAAATTCTCATAAATCAATCCCTTAAATAAACCTCAATGATTTTCAATTCAGTTCAATTCTAATATTGATCTAAAGATAAAGAATTGAATGCAAAAGCTGTTCAAACTGCTTCGACGAAAAATTCTCATAAATCAATCTCTTGAAATAAACATAAAGGATTTTCAATTCAGTTCAATTCTAACATGGAACTAAAGATAAAGCATTGAATGCAAAAGCTGTTCAAACTGCTTCAACGAAAAATTCCCATAAATCAAACCTTTCCATAAACCTTAACGATTTTCAATTTAGTTCAATTCAAATATGGAAATAAAGGTAAAGAATTGAATGCAAAAACTGTTCGAACTGCTTCGACGAAAAATTCCCATAAATCAACCCCTTAAATAAACCTCAAAAATTTTCAATTTAGTTCAATTCTAACATCGAACTAAAGATAAATAATTGAATGCAAAAGCTGTTGAAACTGCTTCGACGAAAAATTTCCATATTGAAATAATTGAAGTCACGAGAGGGGGAAGAAAACCTCATAAAACGAAAAACCGAAAAATTCAATTATGCGTCTACAATCTGCACGGAAAATCAATCTAAAAATCCTAAAATCCTAAAATTTCAATTACAAATCGTCAATTCAATTCGAGGAGTCGAGTCGCATTTTTGTACAAAAAAAAACCAATATGGCGAACCACAGGGGATTGTCACTCAAGAGAGAAGACCAAGAAAAAGAAACAGAGAGAGAAGACCAAGAAAAAGAGAGAGAGAGACAGGAGAATTGGGGAAGATGAGAAAAGGTTCGAGAGCCCATCAGCGAGGACTCGGAAGAGTTTGAAAAGTTAAGAGAAAGACGGAAACAGAGAGCGAGAGAGAAGGGAAGATTCGACTGGCGAGAATGACAGAACGAGGGCGGGGAGACTCTCTCTCTCTCTCTCTCTCTCTCTCTCTCTCTCTCTCTCTCTCTCTCTCTCTCTCTCTCTCCCTCTCTCTCTCTCTCTCTCTCTCTCTCTTTCTCTCTCTCTCTGTGGGCGCAACAAACAGAGTCCACAGAATACAAGAAAAAGGGAGAAAGAGACGAGAGAGAGAGAGAGAGAGAGAGAGAGAGAGAGAGAAGTATATAACTACACGTGTCGCTTCGGCACGCGGGGTGTTGACCTCAAATAGCTTTTTTAACGTGACGTAACCCGCGTGCGATCGCGCTCGCTCTGATCCCAACGAAAAAGGGTTGGGAAACCCGCGCAGCGCGCTCTACGATGGTATTCCACGATTCCAATACAAACACAAACACATTTTATATATATATATATATATATATATATGTGTGCTCGTTCGCTCCATCGAGCTCGCCATATAACTCTCCTCGAGGTGATTATTATTATTTTTTTAATTATTATTTTTTTCTTTATTTTTCCCCCATATACCAAAAACACCGCCGATATTTCAAAACAAAATATCTCTCGCAGTTTCCTCATTTTACGCTCGAATGAATCGCGAATCAAGCTTTTTTAAACCTCACCCTTGGTGAAAAAAAAATTTGGCAATGATAGCTTTTTTTTTAATTTCATTTCTTTCAGTTAAGTTTTTTTTTACAAATTTTGTTTTTTTTAAATTGATTCTATTCCATTTATTTATTTATTTTATTTCTCTTGGTACTTTTTGTTTGTTTAAAAACACACAAAAAAAACCAAAAATTCTGTTCTATTTTTCTGTTCTTTTTTTATTATAATTTTAATTCCATTCTTTTTTTGGTATTTTATTCTGTATTTTTGAACGCAAAATAAAATACTAGAAATAGAATACAATGAACCGAGATAGAAATAAAAGTGGAGTGAGGAGAATAAATAAAAATGGAATGAACAAGAATATGGACTGGAAAAAACAACTTTTTCTTTCGGGAGAAATGTTCCGAGGAAAGGATTTCGGATGTTTTTCGAAAGTTCTCGAAATCGGTGAGAAGAATTTCGAAAAATTTCAGCTTTAACGACGAAACAGCCCGATGCGAATAATTTGATCGACTTAATCGATTCGCGGATTAATTCCATTGAGTCGATCAAACGGAAACGTTTTGAGGCATTTCTTGGGAGGAAGCGTTAAATTTGGTAGTCAGATTGACCGGAAAAGGTCACGCGATCTTTGAATCAAATAACGTGAAATGCGATCTTTTTATAAGGGGAACTCTTTAAAGGAATCTACCTTACCGACGACCTCTCGAATTTTTCTTCTTTTTTTTAGTTCAACTCATGGAATGTTTATATTATATATTCCGTTAGTATATTATGTATAATATATATTAAATTTTGTTAAATATTTCCCCAAAGAAAGAGAGAAAGAAAGCAAAAGATTTAAATTATATTATGTTCTGGACGATCCTCTACGCTAAAATGAAAAGACTTATGAAAATCCAAAAATCTACATTTTGAATACTAGATTTATAAAAGAAAAGCAATAAACAATAGAGTTAAAAGTTTTAGAGAGTAAATAATTACATAAAAAATTAAAAATAAATAAATAAATGAATAAATAAATAAATCCTCCGATGACCGCGAGAGAGAAAGAAGCTTTCTCTCTTTTCCCTGCTTTTTTTTCTTTTTCTCTTTCTCTTGTGTCAGTAAAGGCTCGGCTACCCGTTATGTGCACGATCGGCGCTACGGAGAGAGAGAGAGAAGAGAGAGAGAGAGAGAGAGAGAGAGAGAGAGAGAGCCTCGTACGGGGCAACAACGAGATCCTTTCATTCGAGACTTGAAACCAGGGATGGGCATAAAGAACTTAAAAAAAAAATAAGTGATAAATCATTTTTGACTCGTGATTTAAACGGGCTCGGAGTATCAAGTACTTTCGGACTTGTGATTTAAACGGGCTTGGAGTATCAAGCCTTTTTTGACTTGGGATTTAAACGGGCTCGGAGTATCAAGTCTTTTTTGATTGGTGATTTGAACGGGCTCGGAGTATCAAGTACTTTTGGACTTGTGATTTAAACGGGCTTGGAGTATCAAGCCTTTTTTGACTTGGGATTTAAACGGGCTCGGAGTATCAAGTCTTTTTTGATTCGTGATTTGAACGGGCTCGGAGTATCAAGTACTTTTGGACCTGTGATTTAAACGGGCTTGGAGTATCAAGCCTTTTTTGATGTGGGATTTAAACGGGCTCGGAGTATCAAGTCTTTTTTGATTCGTGATTTGAACGGGCTCGGAGTATCAAGTACTTTTTTACTCGTCACTCCTTTCGATTAAGAGTGACAAATTCTTTTTAATTCTGAGTATATTTAAGCTTTAAATTCATTTTAATTCCTTTTTTAATCGAATTAAACGACGAAATTCATATTAATTCCTGAATATTTTTTAATTGTACCATGGTCAAATCGATCCCGGTACAACAAATTATAACTCCGCATACGGAGAATAATAATTAGTGACAAATAAATAAATAAATAAATAAATAAATAAATAAATAAATAAATAAATAAATAAATAAATAAATAAATAAATAAATAAATAAATAAATAAATAAATAAATAAATAAATAATTTTTTTTTTTTTTTTTTTTAATTTTTTTTTTTTTTTTTTTTTTTTTTTTTTTTTTAAATACGGGCCAGTATCGATCAAATCCGGATTTGGTTTGGTTGAGTCTACGCGCGAGCATACTGGCCCGTATTTAAAAAAAAAAAAAAAAAAAAAAAAAAAAAAATTAAAAAAAAAAAATTCTTTAATTATTTATTTATTTATTTATTTATTTATTTATTTATTTATTTATTTGTCACTAATTATTATTCTCCGTATGCGGAGTTATAATTTGTTGTACCGGGATCGATTTGACCATGGTACAATTAAAAAATATTCAGGAATTAATATGAATTTCGTCGTTTAATTCGATTAAAAAAGGAATTAAAATGAATTTAAAGCTTAAATATACTCAGAATTAAAAAGAATTTGTCACTCTTAATCGAAAGGAGTGACGAGTAAAAAAGTACTTGATACTCCGAGCCCGTTCAAATCACGAATCAAAAAAGACTTGATACTCCGAGCCCGTTTAAATCCCACATCAAAAAAGGCTTGATACTCCAAGCCCGTTTAAATCACAGGTCCAAAAGTACTTGATACTCCGAGCCCGTTCAAATCACGAATCAAAAAAGACTTGATACTCCGAGCCCGTTTAAATCCCAAGTCAAAAAAGGCTTGATACTCCAAGCCCGTTTAAATCACAAGTCCAAAAGTACTTGATACTCCGAGCCCGTTCAAATCACCAATCAAAAAAGACTTGATACTCCGAGCCCGTTTAAATCCCAAGTCAAAAAAGGCTTGATACTCCAAGCCCGTTTAAATCACAAGTCCGAAAGTACTTGATACTCCGAGCCCGTTTAAATCACGAGTCAAAAATGATTTATCATTTAAAGCATGTATTTAAATACTTTTTGATTCGAGTCCGCCCATCCCTGCTTGAAACCCACTTGCGCGGTCGCTTCGACCACGCCGATTTATAAACTCTCTCTGTCTCGCTCTCTATCTCCTCCCCCCCCCTTTGACCCCTCCGCGGCCCCCTCTCTCATCGCCTCACCCTTCACCCCTTAAACTCCCCCCCCCCGCCGCGCCACGCCGCCCCTTCTCGCTCGTATCATCGTCGACACTTTATTCTCTCCCTCGAGGAGAGAGACAAGGAGAGAGGAGAGGACGGGGTTATTACGTGTGTAACTCTCGGGGGCACACACTATACACGTGCACGATCCATATTGTACTGCACGTTCGAACGATTGTGTAACGGTGACTACGCACGTATATATGCCTCATTCTGGTGAATTTTTTTAGGAATCCCAAAATTTGATGAAGTTTCGATGGGAGGAATTTGATACAAATTTTTGATTTTTTTTTTACTCGAATTTGGTTGCTCATGATTTGAGTTTGATAAATTAGCTAGAGAAGGGGATATTTGGGGAGGAAGCTCTATTTTAGAAATGGGATAATAGACTGATTTTAATTTTTAATTTTTTGGGACTTTATTTTAATTTTATTGGGTGCGAATATAACAAAGAATTTGGCCTAAATTATTTTGAATTTTGTACGTCAACTATTTTTGAAAAAATACTTCTTTTTAGGGGAAGCCCTGTTTTAGAAAATGGAAATAATGGTTGTCCTGATTTTTTAAAAATTTCATTAGATTTGAAGAGATAGAAAAATTTACCCTGAATTATTTTTAATTTTTTGCTTCAACTATTTTTGTAGAAATATAATTCCTTTTAGGGGAAGCTCTGTTTTAGAAATGGGATAATAGCCTGATTTTCATTTTTTAGTTATTGAGACTTTTTTTAAACAATTTTATTGGGTGCGAATAGAAAAAAGAATTTGCCCTAAATTATTTTGAATTTTTTGTGCCAAGTACTTGTGAAAAAAAACTTCCTTTTAGGGGAAGCTCTGTTTTAGAAAATGGAAAAAATTATTATTCTGATTTTTTAAAAATTTCATTAGATTTTAACAGGCGGAAAAATTTACCATGAATTATTTATAATTTTTTACTTCAACTATTTTTGTAGAAATACTTCCTTTTAGGGGAAGCCCTGTTTTAGGAAATGATTAAAATTGCTATCCTGATTAAAAATTTTTTTTATTAGATTCGAACAAGCGGAAAAATTTACCCTGAATTATTTCTAATTTTCTGCTTCCACTATTTTTGAAAAAATACTTCCCTTTGGGGAAAGCCCTGTTTTAGAAAATGGAAAAAATTGTTATCCTGATTTTAAAAAAATTTCATGCGATTTGAAAAGATGGAAAAATTTTCCCCGAATTAGTTCTAATTTTTTGGTTCAACAATTTTTGAAGAAATACTTCGTTTTAGGGGAAAGCTCTGTTTTAGAAAATGGAAAAAATTGTTATCTATAAAATTGATATTGTTTGAACAGGCGGAAAAATGTACCCTGAATTATTTCGAATTTTTTGCTTCAACTGTTTTTGGAGAAATACTTCCTTTTAGGAAAAGCCGTTTTAGAAAATGGAAAAAATTGTTATCCTGATTTAAAAAAAATTTCATTAGATTTGAACAGGTGAAAAAATTTACCCAGAATTATTTTTAATTTATCGCTTCAACTATTTTTGAAGAAATACTTCCTTTTAGAGGAAGCTCTGTTCTAGAAAATGGAAAAAATTATTACCCTGATTTCAATTTTTCACTTATTTGCTTGACTTTCATCAAAAATTTCCTCAACTTTGAACAGGCCAAAGGATTTGCCCACAATTATTTCAAATTTGTTACTGTAATTATTTTTTAGAAAAAGTTTTCTCATGGAGGAAGCTGGATTTAGAATGGAAAAAAAAATTCCACACTTTCAATGGGTTAAAAATTTTCCAGGATTTTGAGAAATCGGATTACAAGTCTAAATGACAAAAAAAAAAGAATAACCCGTTGAAATAACCCTTAAAATAACAAAAACTTAGATTTAAGAACAAAGCTGTGTTATTTTTTACTTGGGTTATGTCTTGTGTGCTTTTTTTTCACAAAAATAACAAAAAATAACAAAAATAACAAAATAACAAAAATAACAAAAGTCAACGTGGAATTTCTCATATTCGTGAATGATATTACATCGAGCATGTAGCTCGAAGCTTCTTCGTAAGTATGAATCTCGAGGTGATCTCTCATTCTCTGTCTCTCTCTCTCTCTCTCTCTCTGCAGTTTCTGTCTTGCACGACATGATACTGTCGGAGTCGATTGGTCGTAACGGTAGCCAGAGCGAGAGTCATGCAGGTAGAAGAGCTCATAGTACAAGGAGCCATAAACTATAACGTCAATATATATTGGGGTGTGGCCGTTATCGTCCAAGTTGGCTTTGTTTAATTCTCCTCCTCTAGATAATTTGTGCATCACCTAAACCGAATAAAAAAAAAAAAGAAACCGTTTTGGAAGTGATTTGACCTTGCCTCTTAGACGGTATTTTCCCCATTTAAAATACATGGGAATTTTGCGTTTTTTGCATTGTTTTTTTTTTTTCATCCACCGAAAAATTATTAAAAATAAAACAATCATTGATTCAGCTTAAAAGAAAATTTCGTCAAAAGGAAACATTTTTCAATCGGCGACAAAAAATATAGTGATAATTTGCACAAGCTTTTTATTTTTCGCTGATTAAAAAATGTTTCCTTTTAAAGGAACCTTTATTGAAGCTGAATCAATGATTGTTTTATTTTTAATAATTTTTCGGTGGAAGAAAAAAAATACAATGCAGCAAACGCAAAATTCCCATGTATTTTGAATGGGGAAAAAACCGTCTAAGAGGCAAGGTCAAATAACTTCCAAAACGGTTTATTTTTATTTTTTCGTTTTTAAGTGATGTGCAAATGATTTAGGGGGGGGGGGGGGGGAGAATTTAAAAAACGCCAACTTGGGAAATAACGGACACCCTAATATATATAGATATATATCTATATATGGAAGGCATAGAAAGGATAAGGCCTTCGGGAAAGGACGGGATATCATTATTATTATGCAAAAAAGTGAGAATCAAGAATAAGCTCCATAGTAATTTTTTCAATCCCATTTTCCACATCATTTTTTCTCTGACCTCAATTCCATATCGATAAATTTTCCAATAAATCAACGAGAAATTGTGACTAAGGTTGGAAAATTATTATTTTTTTTTTAGTTTATAATAATTATTTTCCGGCGAGGAAACGATAACAATTTTTTCATTTTCTCAGATCAAAGATAAATAATACTCGGATATAAGATTTAAAAAATAAGTTTTTCCAGAATGAAGATAACTTTCTTTCATTTATTTGGAAAATTATTTTTCTTTTAGAGAGAGGAAACGGGGAAATTAAGAACGGGAGAATTGAAAAACTATTTATCGTTTTTTATCAAATCGAAAAAAATGATACTCTCATACAAAATATGACTTTTTGTGAAACAGGAAATACAGTGAAAAGGAGGAAAAGAGAAATGAAAAAAAGGAAGGAGCAGGAAAAAAATTATTATTTTTTTTTCAAGACAATAATTATTTCCGATAATCGATAATAATTATAAAAAATTGAAAATCAAATAAATATAAAATTAAAAGATTTTTGAAATTATTTTTTTACGGATTGAAGACAACAATATATTTCAAAAAAAATTTTTGGAAACAGGAAACACGGCGAAAGAGAGAGAAAGAGAGATGGAAGAAGGAAACCAGGATCAGGAGAATTTAAACCTCGTTTGATAAGATCTAAAATCGTATATATATGTATACATGTGTGTGTGTACATATGGGGCGTTCCACGTCAAAAATAATTACTATTTTTTAAAAATTATAATTACTAATTACTAAATTTTCGAAAAATGTTGTCGTTTCACTCTTAAGACAAGAAAAAAAAATCAAGTTTCACTAGAAAAATTATTGATGTTATCCTGACTACAAGAAACAATCAAAATAACAAATTATTTAAAAAAAAATTAAAATATAAAAAAAAAATAGTAATTATTTTTGGCCCATTATCGAACTATCACGAAAATATCTGTTTTGGGCCCTAGTTTCTGTGAAATTTTTTTCATCAATTTGAAAAAGGCCCCTCTTTGTGTTTTCCCTCAATTTAATGATTGTTTAGCTCAGGCAACCCCGAAAAAATGAAATAAAAATTTCTAAAAATATGAGGTCATATTTTGGGCCAAACGAAACCCACAATTCATTGGACATCAAAATCCGAGGGGGTCAGGCCGATGACCGCGTGATTTGACGTGGAATGCCCCATATATATGTATCTACTATAGGGCGACGATCTCTGAATAAGTTCTGTACAATCTTATCTCTCTTCTGAGCCAGTCACACATTGCTCCCGTTTTTCTTTCCCTCCCTCCGTTAGAAAGTGTTTCTAAATATTTTTCAATCTTTCTCCACATTTGAAACCAGCGTGAAAATTACCAAAAAGAAAAAAACATTCACGAAAAGTGGGACGTTGAATTTTCGTAGCGACTCCATCACTAAACCCTGACAAACATCCTTGAAAATCTATTTCTCAATTCTCCATATCAAATGTTATTTCCCCTCACAATCTCGAGCGATAAATCGATAAGGAAGCCAGAGGCGAAACGTCTTATCAATGAAACTAGAATAGCTCGTCAATTCGATCTTACGTGTATCCAAAATTTTCGTGCATTCTCAAAATCTCAAATTTCTAAAATTTTCCAAAAAAGGGAACAAGAATGGACATTCTGGATTCACAGTTAATTCTTTGAAATTTCCATTTTTTAGAAAACGATTTTTTCAAAATTTCCAAGACAATAGAAAATGGAAAATAGAGAAATGTTTAAATTTTTTTTTTGGAAAATCGTGTTAAGATATTTTTGCAGAATTTGGGCGAAAGTAACATCCGGAAAATAGTGGAGAATTTTTCTTTTCTCGTGGAACTTAATAATTATCAGGAATTTTTGACGTTAGATGGAAATGTAGCCAGAATTTTCGTGCATTTTCAAAATCTCAAATTTCTAAAATTTCCCAAAAAAGGGAAAAAGAATGGACATTCTGGATTCACAGTTAATTCTTTAAAATTTCCATTGTTTAGAAAACGATTTTTTCAAAATTTCCAAGACAATAAAAAATTGAAAATAGAGGAATTTTTACTTTTTTTTTTTGGAAAATCGTATTGAGATATTTTTACAGAATGTTTGCAAAACTAATACCCGGAAAATTCGGGAGAATTTTTCTTTTCTTGTAGAACTTAATAATTATAAGGAATTCATGACGTTTGATGGAAATGAATCCAACATTTTCGGGCATTTTCAAAATCGCAAATTTCTAAAATATCCCAAAAAAGCGAACAAGAGTGGACATTCTGGATTCACATTTAATTCTTTAAAAAATCCATTTTTAGAAAACGATTTTTCAAACTTCTAAAAAATACAAAAATCGAAAATAGAAGAATTTTTTTTTTTTTTTTTTTGGAAAATCGTGCCAAGATATTTTTGCTGAATTTTGGCAAGAAGAGAAATCCGGAAAATACTGGAAAATTTTTCTTTTCCTGTTTTTTCGACGTTTCCTTTAATTTTCGACGTTTGATGAAAAAAGCAATTCCTCTGGGTTTTTTTTTTAAATTTAATCTTATCTGTGCCTGGTTTGATGGAGAAACGAGCGCCACCCCGAGGAGGCGTCAACGATATTATTTCTCGGTTTATTTGCTCACTTTGCTCACATAATTTCCCGTTTATCTTCCATTTTTTTTCTCTATCATACTATCTGTATACATAAATTAAACACAAGCGTGGATGATAGTTAGGTAATCTTGGGCTATCGTTTCAGCCCTCGTCTCGCTTTTCAAGGCCCAAAAGGGTCTTTAAGGTCGGGCCCAACGGACGAAAAGGGCTTGGAAGGACGATCGAAGGGACAAGCGATATTTTAATTTTCTTTTTTAATAAAAAAAAAAAAATTTATAACTATTTTGACAGATTATTATCCTCACCAGCAGTTTTGAGACCACAAAGGATATTCAGTGGTAAAAAGAGAAAAAAGGAGAGAGAAGAAATCGTTGGAGGAAACTGCGTCTTGACTTCCTGTTTTTTTATTTGTACGACTATTTTTCAAGGATCTACGAATTTCCATTCACGGTTTCTAAGGAAGAATAATTTTCCTTTAAGAGGAAAAGTCACTGTGAAAATTGAATTTTCTTTGCATTTTTAAAAAATATATGTTTTTGAAAATGTGTTAGTAGAATTTTGAGTTAAAATTTTGGAAATTGACTGAATCCACGAATTTCCATTCACGGTCTCCAGAGAAGATTAATTTTCCTTTAAGGGAAAAGTCATTGTGAAAATAGAATTTTTGAAAATGTTTTTTTAAAAAGTTTTTGAAAATGTTTTTTTAAAAAGTTTTTGAAAATGTTTTTTTAAAAAGTTTTTGAAAATCTGTTGGTAAAATTTTGAGTTGAAATCCTGAAAATTGACTGAATCCACGAATTTCCATTCACTCCATTCACAAATCCCAAAAATTGACAATTTTCTTACCCCTCGCAGCAGCCTTCCCTTAAATTAAAATTAAGGGGATGAAGAACGTTTGGGTTTCCTTTTTATCAAAATCAACCCCTTCAATGGCACTTGTACCCTCAAAAATAAAATTCCACCCTCGCAAGATCAAAATTCGTGATCATCCTAATATTCCAAAAAAACCGCCCCTAAAGGCTAAAAAAAAAAAATGAATAATTCGAAGGACTTTTCTCCACCTTTCGGCCATCTCCTCGTTTAAATTCAAGAAAAAGTATCAAATGACGTTGATCGAGGAAGATAACGAAAAAAAAAGGAGCCCGGATCGACTTCCACCCCATTGTAAGGGAATAAAAAAAAAATTAGGGAAAGAATTCACTTGACTCCCCAAAAATGTTATTCTCCTGAATAGCATCAAAAACATTTCTAGTGATTCCCACATAAGGATTCAAAGAGAGAAAAGTTATTCATCGTTGGAGGGGGAGGGTTGGAGGGGGGGGGGGATGAGAAAGCGAAGGGTGGCTCGAGGGTGAGAATATGTCCGTTGAAGAGTCTTAAAAAAAAAAAAAAAGAATAATCCAAGGTAAGTCGAGAGAGTGGCCGACAAGAGTGAGGAAGCCTCCCCTTCTTGAATTTCCGTCACGCATTTCTCCCGAGCCTGATAATTCCCTTTATCGAAATTCAAAGAGGAAAAAAAAAAAACAACCCTCCCCCATGAAAAAAATGCAAAGAAAATTAAGGAGTCGTCGCACGAATGATTCCGGAAACGAAAAACCCCTTTTTCTTCGGGAGGATCTCTGACAAAGAGGGTGAGGGGCGGGGAGGGGGGAGGGGGTGCAGAATGGTCGTTACAAGGGCGAAGGGAGTTCCGGAGAGATCTCTGTGTGTGATAAAGTGACTTCGAAGGAAGAGAATGTATAAAAGGACGGCGGAGTCGCCTTCGCTACAGTGAAGTCAAGGAGGGAGGGGGAGGGGGAGGTGAGAGGGAGGGGGGGGGGCAAAAAGAAGCGAGAGGAGTCGGTTGGGCTGAAAGGTAACGGGCGTGCATGCCATACTTAAACGTTAAGGGAGGGGGTTGGCTCTCCTCGAGGGACATTGCTCCCTGCCCTCCCTCCCTCCCCCTACCCCCTCCCTCCCTCCTCCTCCGTTTTTGTAGCTCAGTTCTCTGTCTCGCTTCTTCTGTGTGGCAAAACGAGACCCATAATTCCCTCTCTCTCTCTCCCTCTCAATTCCCTCCTTCACTCCCTCTCGCCCTCCGTAGAAGCGAAGGAGGGGGGGGGGGGGAGGGTTTCACCAGCGACTATACTGAGGCCCTTATATATATGGGGCATTCCACGCCAAATCGACCACTTTAGAACCCGACCTCTCAGGATTTGCCTGAAACTTTTCTATCTTTTTCCACATCATCAAAAACATTTTTCAGAATTTTATCAAATTTTTTTACTTAACCGATAAAAAGTTATAAATTTTTCCAAAACAAAGGCTCTTTATTTTTCAAATAGCTATAACTTTTTCAAAATTTGACTTTTCGGAACGTTTTTTTTTCAAAATTTTCGTTTTTTAATGTACTTTTTGAAAGAAAATACAAAAAAATTATAGAAACCCCATCTTCATTGTTTTTCTTCAGATTTTTGGAGAAAATCGAAAATTTCTCTTCCAAATGAAGAAAATTTTTTTTTCAACTAGCCTCATTTCTCATAACACCATTCGCAAATTTTTGAGTGTTCAGAGACAGTACAAACTTGGAAAAAGAAATAAAACGAAAATTGAAAGTGGTAATCATCGAGAAATTTTCGATTTTTTCCAAAAATCTAAAAAAAAAAGCGATGAAAAAAAATATAAAAAAATTATTGAAACCCATTTCAATAATTTTTTTATATTTTATATTTTTATATTTTTTTCGGCAACTGTTTTTGAATTTAGTTTTTGAAAGAAATACAAAAAAATTATTGACCCCATCTTCATCGCTTTTGTTTAGATTCGTCGAAAAAATCGAAAATCTATCGATGATGACCACTTTCAATTTTTCTTTTTATTTTTTTTTTTTCAAGTTTGGAAGTTCTCTGAACACCCTCAAAAATTTGCAGAATGGTGTTATGAGAAATAAGGCTAGTTGAATTTTTATTTCAATTGGAAAAAAAAAATCACACTCTGAAAAAATTTGAGGATTTGCAGAATATGTCAAAGTTTGATATAATGAAAAGAAAAAAAAAAGAAAAAATGGCAATCATCAAGAAATTTTCGATTTTTTTTTTAAATCTGAAGAAAAACAGTGGAGATAAGTTTCTATAATTTTCTTGCAATTTTTTTCAAAAAGTACATTAAAAAAAAGAAAATTTTGAAGAAAAAAAACGTACCAATAAGTCAAATTTTGAAAAAGTTATAGCTATTTGAAAAATAAAAAGCCATTTTTTTTTTAATTTATAACTTTTCATCGATTGGGTAAAAAAAAATTTAAAAAATTCTGAAAAATGTTTTTGATAGGGTAGAAAATGATAAAAAAGTTTCAGCCAAATCGAAAGGGGTCGGGTTTTAAAGTGGTCGATTTGCCGTGGAATGCCCCATATATATATAGTAAAGGATTCAGTTTATCGTCCTGTGAAGGAGCGCCTCGTTGCACACATTCAGATTCTTCCCTCCCTCCCTTCCTCTTTATTTCTGTCCTTCTTGAGGGTCCTTCCGGCCCCTCCGAAGAAACAGGACGAGACAGAGAGAAGAAATGAGAAAAAGGGTCGGGGAGAGAGGGGGAATCAGAGTCAGGGAGTTTCACTCCCCTTTCGGTGGAATTTCTTAAAAATTATAAATAGACGCGCTCGAATAAAAAAAAAATGGAGGAAAAAAACGTCCCGTCGTTAACTTTGGTTGCTTTGGTACGGCCTCGGTTTATTTCAAACCGCACCCCGAGGGGATGTTTCTTTTTTCGTTTTCTTTACGAAGGCGATTCGAATTTCACCCTCGGGCCTTTTTTTTATTTTTTATGGGAACCCGATAAAATGATCGATTATTCTCAAGCGAAGATTTATCGTTGATGCGACGAACACCCTCATGACTTTTTTGAAAACTACCCCTCTTTGAGCAAATTTTTAATTATTTTTTTTTCGGAAGAGGGTTGTAATAATTTAATATCGTATATTTACTAGATTTTTTTATTGATTTTTTTAACAATTAAATTTTTTAAATCGAATTCAATTGAAACTTAAATTTAATGGTAATTTTTAATTCAACTTCAAATTTATAATTAAATTTAACATTAAAATTTAAGAAATTTTAAGTATTGGGTGAAGTCAGTACAAAAATTTATTTCAACTTAAAAAGGCAAATTAAATTAAAATTTAAAGATATTTTATTTATCGGGAGAAGTCAATACAAAAATTTATTTAAACTTTAACGGGCAAATTAAATTTACTTTATATTTTTAGTATGTTTACTAAATTAAATTATTACAACCCTCTTCCGAATTTTTTTTTTCCATAAATTAACAATTGAAAATTCGCTCAAGAGGGGATGTTTTTAAATATATCATGAGGGTGCTTTTTGCATTAACGATAAATCGGGGCTTAAGAATAATCGATCATTTTATCGGGTTCTCGATCAAAACATAAAAAAAATTTAAAAAACCCAATATTTTGGATCCTGTTTATTGAACTCGCCTTTGGGGTAGATTTCCACCCCAAGTAAAATCATGAGAGAAACTGCAGAAAAATTGAGTAGTAATCTTTCAAAGTAGAGCGCAGAATTAGCCAAGTTAGAATTTTTAATTTCCTGCTCGTCGATTTTTTTCAATTTTTTGAAATTTCATTCGCTTTCGCAGTCCCAATAAAATGTATTTTTCGAACAAAATACTGGAATGAAATTTTTGTATTCACCTAATTACGAATTAATTCAAAGTTATCGCCCAACATGAGAACAAAGAAATTTCTATTCGCCCACAAAGAACCCAAAATCGAGATTTACCCCAATAAGGGGTTGGAAGATGAAAAAAATGGTCATCAAATTCAGGTTCAAAATTTAATAACAAAAAAAATACGATACCATTCAGAAACCGACTCGATGGCTCGATCCAGATCCGAAAGTTTGTCGAAGGGTTGGAAAATGGGGGATGAAGTAGTGACGCCGTTCAACAGGTGGCAGATTCGGACTTGGACTTGCAGCCAGAATCCATCCCTGAAAAACAATCATAATTGCATGTAAAAAAATGTCGCCTTCGCCAAACAGGATTTCTTCGATCAAGCCAAACAACCCTTATTTCAGGTCGAGGGTTGATTATTATTAAACTAAAGGATTTGGCTTAGGTTTGCCGAAACATAATCATAATTGCATGTAAACAATGTAGTCACCAAACAGGATTTCCTCGATCAAGGAAAACAACCCTAATTTCAGGTCGGGGGTTAATGAGGCAAAGGGGTTGTTAACCGCAACGGGGAGGTTGAATATCATTATTAGAGTAAAGGATTTGGCTTGGGTTCGCTGAAACAATCATAATTGCGTGTAAAGTCACCAAACAGGATTTCCTCGATCAAGGAAAACAACCCCTATTTCAGGTCAGGGGTGAATGAGGCAAAGGGGTTGTTTACCGCGACGGAGAAGTTGAAAATTATTATTTGAGTAAAGGATTTGGCTTGGGTTTGCTGAAACAATCATAATTGCATGTCAAGTCACCAAACAGGATTTCCTCGATCAAGGAAAACAACCCTTATTTCAGGTCGGGGGTGAATGAGGCAAAGGGGTTGTTAACCGCAACGGGGAGGTTGAATATAATTTTTAGAGTAAAGGATTTGGCTTGGGTTTGCTGAAACAATCATAATTGCGTGTAAAATCAGCAAACAGGATTTCCTCGATCAAGGAAAACAACCCTAATTTCAGGTCGGGGGTTAATGAGGCAAAGGGGTTGTTAACCGCAACGGAGAGGTTGAATATCATTATTAGAGTAAAGGATTTGGCTTGGGTTTGCTGAAACAATCATAATTGCGTGTAAAGTCACCAAACAGGATTTCCTCGATCAAGGAAAACAACCCCTATTTCAGGTCGGGGTTGAAAGAGGCAAAGGGGTTGTTAACCGCGATGGGGAGGTTGAATATCATTATTAAAGTAAAGGATTTGGCTTGGGTTTGCTGAAACAATCATAATTGCGTGTAAAGTCACCAAACAGGATTTCCTCGATCAAGGAAAACAACCCTTATTTCAGGTCGGGGGTGAATGAGGCAAAGGGGTTGTTAACCGCAACGGGGAGGTTGAATATCATTATTAGAGTAAAGGATTTGGCTTGCGTTTGCTGAAACAATCATAATTGCGTGTAAAATCAGCAAACAGGATTTCCTCGATCAAGGAAAACAACCCTAATTTCAGGTCGGGGGTTAATGAGGCAAAGGGGTTGTTAACCGCAACGGGGAGGTTGAATATCATTATTAGAGTAAAGGATTTGGCTTGGGTTTGCTGAAACAATCATAATTGCGTGTAAAGCCACCAAACAGGATTTCCTCGATCAAGGAAAACAGCCCCTATTTCAGGTCGGGGGTGAATGAGGCAAAGGGGTTGTTTACCGCGACGGAGAAGTTGAACATTATTATTAGAGTAAAGGATTTGGCTTGGGTTTGCTGAAACAATCATAATTGCATGTAAAGTCACCAAACAGGATTTCCTCGATCAAGGAAAACAACCCTTATTTCAGGTCGGGGGTGAATGAGGCAAAGGGGTTGTTAACCGCAACGGGGAGGTTGAATATTATTATTTAAGTAAAGGATTTGGCTTCGGTTTGATGAGCAATCATGAAATTTGTAGATTATAAAGTAAAGCCTGGAACAAAGCAATTCACCCCCTGCCGCCCTTCACCCCCGAATGGGGATCAAAGTGTGAAGGCTTTTCTCGACTTCTCTCCGAAAAATAACCCTCGGTTCGTAACCATATAAGCAGAAGGGACGCAGACTCGCTTTGCCTCTACTCGACTTCCCTCCACCTCGTCCAAATGCCTTTCTAATCCTCCCCCATCTCTCTCCCAACAAGTTTCTCTCCCCTCTCTCTCTCTCTCTCTCTCTCTCTCTCTCTCTCTCTCTCTCTCTTCTCACTCTTCGAACATTCTCCGGCTCTCTTCTGCCCCTTCTTCGCCGACTTCCCCACTCGGATAGCAGCCTTTTCGTTTCTACCCGGCACAAATTCTCGTCGAGCCACCCCTCTCGATGCTGAAGAACGTGTGTGGCGCTGCCTTCCATAATGTATACGTATATATATGGGTCATTACGTGTCAAATCGACCAAGAATTGGAATCGAGCCCCTCCAATATCGATGAAATTTGGTCAGAACTTTTCGTTTTCAAAAAAACGAAGTTGCACCAGAGGAAAAAAATTAAAAAATTTTATTTCAAAAGTTATGCAAAATCCAAAATTTCACGATTTTTCAAATCTTTCAAGCTTGTTTTTTTTCAATATCTCAAAAACTATTATACTTACGAAAAATCGTTCTGAATTCGTCTTAAAGAGTATACTTGGGGATACGAAAAAAAAAATATTCCGAAAAATGTTTTTGAAAAATAATGAATTTGGACAATTTTGAATTTTCAAAAATCGCGATGATCCAAGTTCCGTATTAAATTTTTGGTTCAATTTTTTTTTTATGTAATACCTTGTAGCCTGATTTTAAAAGATCCTGAAATTTTCAGGAAGGTGTTTTTTGTTTTTTCAAAAATATGAATTTTTGAGTTTTTAAAAATCGTGTAAATCCACAATCAACATTAAGTTTTTGGTTCAATTTTTTTAAAATATTATATAATACCTTGTACTGATCTTTAAAGATCCTGCAATTTTCAGGATCTTTTAATATCAGTGTAGGGTATTATATAAAAAAAAAATTTAACAAAAAATTGATTGTTGATCGTGGATTTACACGATATTTAAAAATTCAAAAATTCATATTTAAAAAAAAAAAAACAAAAAACACCTCTCTGAAAATTTCAGGATCTTTTCAGATCAGTACGAGGTATTATATTTAAAAAAACGAGCCAAAAATTTAATACTGAACTTGGATTTTCACGATTTTTGAAAATTCAAAATTCATCATTTTTCAAAAAAAAATTTCGGCATATTTTTTTTTCTTAGCCCCAAGTATACTCTTTAAGACGAATTCAGAACGATTTTTCGTAACTATAATAGTTTCCGAGATATTAATAAAAAAAAACTTGAAAGATTTGAAAAATGGTGAAATTATGAATTTTGCATAACTTTCGAAGAAAAGTTTATACATTTTTTTCCTTTGGTGGAACTTCATTTTATTGAAATTGAAAACGAGAAGTTCTGACAAAATTTCATCGAAATTGAAAGGAGTCGATTCTAACTCTTGGTCGATTTGACATGGAATTACCCATATATGTATATATAGACATCCACCCACGATCGTGGAACTTCTCGCTTCCCTGAACCAGTCGGCCACCATATACTTTGTATTCCTTTCCTCCTCTTCATCCCCCAAACCCCCCAACCCCACTTTTGGCTCCGTCCACTTTTGGATTGCCTCTCATTTGTGGTTTTTTTTTTACATGTTGTTCGTGTACTCCGCCACCCCCTCACTTTTTTCTCTCTCTCTCTCATCCTCTTTTTCTCCATTCGCCTTCGATTCCATGCAAATGCCATTAACTCGGTAAATCGTCAAATTTTTACTTCAACGACAAACCGCAACCCTTAACAGAAGAAGACCATGATTTTTCTCAAACTCTAATCCCCATAAAAACCCTTCTTCAATCTAAAAAACCTGCAATATAAATTAACATTTTCGATGATTAATTAATGAAATAATTAATTAAATAACAATGGTCGTCACTTCCTTTGACCCCATATTCACTCCTGGTCCAGGAATCACCCTGACACCCCCATTTTGGGGATGCAAAAAAAAAAAAATTGCTCATGAAGAGAATGGCGGAGAGCGCTAACCCTAAAAACTCTTTCGTCTCCGACGACGGGTTTATTTTTCTTTCTCCGAGAGGAGGTCATCGTCATCGTTGACTGGATTTCATCCCCCACCTATAAAAACCCACCCCCAACGACGAGAGAGGTCGGGAATGGACATTGCCCTCTGAAAAGTGTGTCTGAGGTCTCTGAAAGTCAGAGACAGACGCAGCCAATGCGCGTGAATCAATGGAGGCACCAACGGGGGATGTTGGAATGAAAAATTGTGCGGATGAAGGAAAATCCATGGAGTTGAGGCTTGTATCAGTGGAGTATGCAGGTATATGTTCAGCAGGGGGGAAAAACGAGAGGGAGAGAAGGAGGTAGAGAGAAAAAGAGAGATTCATGTACATCCCCACTACGGAGGGCATCCCTCCTCGAGGGGTCGTTGATCCCCCAAGGACAACGACCTTGCACACGGCGTCTACGGCGTCGACGTCGTCGTCGTCGTCGTCGCCGTCGTTGTCGTCGTCGTCGTCGTCGTCGTCGGCTTATATGACGATGCGGACGAAGAAGAGAGAGAGAGAGAGAGAGAGAGAGAGAGAGAGAGGAGAGAGCAGTAGCCAACCGTTCAAAACGGTGTTCTCGGTTCCTGGATTCCTCGATTACCAATTGCTCTTCCTTTCTCCTTTCCTCTATACATTCCTCTCTCTCTTCCTCCATCTCGCCTGGTATTTCTTCTTTTCTTCCTCATCTTCCTCCTGCGACTATCGCTTTACCTTTCAGCCTCTTTTTTTACTATCTTCCCCAACACGCGTCCTCCTTCCCCCACTCAATCAGCCACCTTCTTCCATCCGACAATTCCTAAATTCCTCAAATTTCGATGACATTTTCTTGAGGAAGATTTTACCAACCCCTTGGAGTGATTTGGGACCAATTTTCAATGAAAAAGTAATGCATTAACCATTACTTTTTTAATGGCTAATGAAATTAATTTTCGTTAACCATTAACCATTAAAATTTAATGGTTAATGGAAATTATTTTCATCAACTATTAAAATTTAATGGTTAATAGAAATTATTTTCATTGACCATTAAAATTTAATGGTTAATGGTTAATGAAAATGCAATTGCATTAGAAAAAAGTAATGCATTATTTGCAACCCTGCCCATTACAATGTAGTGTGTAATAGAAAAAACTTCCATTACCCATTGCAATGTAATGTGTAATGGACGAAACTTTGATTGCAATTTTGGGAATGGAAAAATATAGATGAATAAATTATTGCAATTTTGCATTACATTTTATTGACTTAGGACTTAGATTTTCACCTTACATTCTAAAAAGCATGTATATTATAATTCTAAAAATCCAAGTCCTAAGTCAATAAAATGTAATGCAAAACTACAATAATTTATTCATCTATATTTTTCCATTCCCAAAATTGCAATCAAAGTTTTGTCCATTACACATTACATTGCAGTGGGTAATGGAAATTTTTTCTATTGCACACTACATTGTAATCGGCAGGGTTGCAAATAATGCATTACTTTTTTGAAAGCAATTGCATTTTCATTAACCATTAACATTTAATGGTTAATGGAAATAACTTGTATTAACCATTGAATTTTAATGGTTAATGAAAATAATCTCCATTAACCATTAACGATTAAATTTTAATGGTTAATGAAAATAATTTCCATTAACCATTACATTTGAATGGTTGATGAAAATAATTTCCATTAACCATTGAATTTTAACGGTTAATGAAAATGATCTCCATCAACCATTAACCATTGAATTTGAATGGTTAATGAAAATAATTTCCATTAACCATTAAATTTTAATGGGTAAGGAAAATAATTTCCATTACCCATTAAATTTTAATAATTAATGAAAACAATTTCCATTAACCATTAAATTTTAATGGTTAATGGTTAATGAAAATTATTTCCAATAACCATTAAACGTTAATGGTTAATGAAAATGCAAATGCACTAAAAAAAGTAATGCATTATTTGTAACCATGTTTGGGACATTGGAAATAGTTTTTTTTTGCTGTAACCTGATACCTCAGGGAGGAATTTCATTGGGAAGCAGAGTTACCGAAATTATAATGTAATAATGCATTATTTATTTTAGAAATAATGAAAATTCTATTTCATTACAACAATGAAAATTATGATTACAATTTAAAAAAATGGTCCTAACCATAAAATGCTTATTGTAAATTCAGATGGTCATCCTTTTAAACAAGAGGCAAAGAATGAAAAACAAATGATCAAAAAAATAGTACGCGTTAAAAAAAAATAATGAAAAATTACCGTATCAAAAAAGGTACCACCACTTAATTGACTGCAATTGGAAAAGTGTTTGTTCAAAATGGTGGAAAAAGAAGAAACGTGCCAAGAGGCTGACCTAAGCTTTAAGAATAATTAAAAGAGATTCCCAAAATCAAAAATCACAATAAAAAAGTGCTCTTGCCCTAAAATGGTAATTTTGAGTGACAAAATGGTCCAAAGTGACAACAAAACTCGAAAATTGATTTTTTTTTTTAAATGGAAAGTGGGAAATTGTGAATTCGACGCGGGTCGATATGGGGAAGGCTTGAAAAAAAAAAATGGTAGTGCAAAATGATGGTACTTTTTATCGGTCTCGGAGGAGTTCGTTGACCCACGTTGAAGGGCCAATAACTGTACCATCGTGATAACGCTTTTTCTCTATTCTCCTTCCATCCTTTGCCTCCCCGTGCATTTATTATACCCCGGATATCATCCGACCTCGCTTGTAATATTTTTCCTCGATTCTACGGACTGTAGAGCGCGACAAAAGTCTTCATGCTTCATCGAATAAGGGGACAACGCGCTTATAGCAGTATCAGCGATACCAACCTTTATATATGGGGCATTCCATACCAAGTCGACCTGAGTGTGACCCTCGACCTCGCTGATTTCGTTTACGATTTTTTATATCATTCTTCCAACTCAAAATAGCATTCGGATTTTTTTACGGATTATTAAAACCAAATTTGAGTACGTTATGATTTTTTGAACATTTTTTTCGAAAACCTTGAGGGCCGTAGTTTAAAAATCTGAAATAATTCTCAAAAATCCGGTATTAAAAATGAAAATTTTTCACCCAAAATTCATTATGTCGAGGCTTTCGCTTCCACCTCGATTGTAGGTTTTTATGAAGAAAACGTAAAAAAAAATAGATGCACAAACTAACCAACCATGTATTTTTGGAAATTGTTGGTTAACGATAAAAATATTCAGGCCACTTTTCACGGTAGATCAATTTCTGCATCTATTTTTTTTTACGTTCTCTTCATAAAAAACTAAAATCGAGGTGGAAGCGAAAGCCTGGATATAATGAATTTTGGGTAAAAAATTTTCATTTTTGACACCGGATTTTTGAGAATTTTTTCAGATTTTTAAATTACGGCCCTCGAGATTTTCGAAAAAAATATTCAAAAAATCATAACGTACGCAAATTTGGTTTTAAAAATCTGAAAAAAATTCTGAATGCTGTTTTGAGTCGGACGAATCATATAAAAAATCGTAAACAAAATCAGCGAGATCGAGTCACATTAAGGTCGACTTGGTATGGAATGCCCCATATATATATATATATATAAATAAGGTATTATAGACACTGTCCTTTTCTCTCCTCGCCCTCGCTCCGATCCACTTGCAAAAGATTGTTTTTCCAATCGTTCCCGCATATTCTTGCGGTTTCAATAGAAACTCGCTATCGCAATATTATCAACTTGAAAAAAAAAATGTACAGCTATGAATGGCCCAGCTAATTTTTGTTGGTAAAATATTTGGGGAATTTTTTACGAAACAAGTCCAGAACGAGGGATGGGATTCTCGATTTTCCAATCCTTAAGGGTGGCATTTCCAAGGTTTTATTTTTTGATTGAAAAAATTGAAAAAATTACAAACGATCCACCAAAAGTTAAAAGAATCTAAAAAAAATTATTATTTAAAATTAATTATTCGTCATTAGTGGGCTACTTTTTTGTTTACAAATTTTTCTGGCAATTTCTTGGAGTGGAACATTTTGAAACGGGGTCTGTTCTTTTTTTTGGGCCCTTTGGAGAAGTGAGGGTCGTTTTTTTCCCAAGTTTTGACGCAATGTTTAAGGGAGGGAACAAAAATTTCTTGCTTTTCTTTTGAGGATACATTTTGGAAAACATGTAGATAGCATTTTGAGCCAAAATTTTAAAAATCGACTGATTTACAGTCATTTTAGTAAAAGTAATTGATTTATTTGGTCTAAATAAATTTATTTTAAATATGAATTATGAAATTAATGAAATATAATTCAAAAATAATGACTAATAAATAAATAAAATTAATGGAACAAAAACTTTTGGGTATTTTTTGTCGAGCCCTTTAAAAATTAATTGTGTCAAAAAAAAATCTCAAAAATTGACCATTTTTTTTACCCCTTCCAACTGAAAAGGCAAACCCTTAACTTTTTTTATCACATCCAACCCCTTTTAATGAAATTCATTATCCACGAATCGCCCCAAAAATAAAATTCGACTCTCAGAAGACCAAAGTTCACCATCATTTGAATATTGAAAAAAAGAAAATCATTTTTGCAAAAAAAAAAAAATTTTTTTTTCAAAAATTCAGCTTTTTCAACTACGAGCTTTGAAGGAGCGAGGGAGGAAAAAATGAGAAACGTTTTTCGACGCGGAGGCGTCATATCGATAAATCGCTCTCCTGGGGAAAAACGAGGGAGAGAGGGAGAGAGAAGTATGAAAAATTCATGCGAGCTGCCATTCGTCGTTGTTAGGCCCGTGGTTGTGCTCTCTGGCATCGATATGCGAGACTCGACCCCGACCCACATGCATACACACTTTTGCCTCCCTCCCGACGACTTTTGTCGTCGACGTTGTCGTTCGTCTCGCTCCTGCGCCTTCTTTTCCCTTCCTCGACCGTTTACACTTTTACAGTGTAAATTTTTCATGCACACATACATACATACACACATAAATGTGCATATATATGCCAGAAATGAGAGAAACACTGAACAACGTTTGGAATTCCTACCTTACCGACTCACCCGAGTTTTCCCAGATTTCTCTCTCTCCCGCGTTTTCCTCCATGGATTTCTCAATCCTTCGAGATTTTTCCTTCCTCGAAGCTTCATTTTCGTACAAGCAATGTTTTTTCCGTTCGTATTTTCAATCTGTTCAACAAAAAAAAATTGTTTATGAATTGTGTCTGTAATAAGCAAAATTGGATAATTTTGGAACGGTTGGATCGATCACACTGAAATTTTGGGGGTAATTTGATCCACTTTCAAGGTGTGATAATTTTTAAGAAGATTCTAATTGGGTTTTTCGTTTTTGAAAAATTTTTTGATAATGGTCGGATGATTTTCAAGCTGTCGAGCAATTTTTTCATTATTTGATAATTATATTTGCTAATTAAAAAAAAAATGATAGAAGCGTTGAGGGTTCATCTAATTTTGAAAATTTTCAACAAATTGAATTTCAAAATAAAATTGTTAACAATAGTCGGGTAATTTTTGAGCCGTTGAGCAGGATTTTTAATTTTATTTTACAATATTTGCCAATTAAAAAAAAAATGATCAAAGCATCGAGATTTTATCTAACGTTGAAAGTTTTCTAACTGAATTTATAAAAAAAAAAAAAAATGTTAATAATAGTCGGGTAATTTTTGAGCTGATGAGCAAGATTTTTTATATTATTTTACAATATTCGTTAATTTAAAAAAAAAGATCCCAGTCTCGAGTTTTTATCTAAATTTTTTAAATTTCCAACAAACTGATTTAAAAAAATTCAGCTAAATTGAAATAAATAAATAATGAAATTATTGAGAATCTATGAAACGACACTCAGCTAATTCAATTTTTCTAAATATGATTTCTCAACCTTTTCAAACATTTTTATCGAAAAATCGTTGAAAGAACCCTCCTATAAAAAAAGGAGCACAATAACACCACAATTTTATCGATATCGCGCGTGATCGAAGCAGCGATAAGTTTGATCGATCATTCGATCCCCCCTCCCTAAATTTTGTCTCATCTGAGTGCATTGCGGACTCGAAAAAATAAAAAAAAATTACAAAAAAATTAAAAAAACTACATCAAAATATGAGTCTGGTCCAGTGATCGGCAAAAAAAAATTTTAGATATTCAATTAATCGTTATTTACAAAATTAATATTATCATCCATTATTTTTTTAGGTACTTCGATAATCAGTAATTTAAAGACCAATACTATGAATTATTTGGATATTGAATATTTGTATTTCTTGAATTATTCATTATTAGAAAAATTAGTAATCGTATTCTTTAAAATACTCATCATTAAATTAATTAGTAATTAAATTATTTTAATTACCAATTAGAATAATTTATAATTGAATTATGTCAATTATTGATTATTTGAATAATCAGTAATGTATATATCTAAATTACTAATTATTCAAGTAATTAGTAATTTAACTATTTCAATTACCAATTATTTGAATAATTAATAATTTAGATATGAGAATTACTATTTAATTATAAATTCCTTCACAATTCAAGTACAACTTGACTACAAATAATTGTAGATGTTATTGGAGTGAACTTGTACAAAAGTTGAAGTATATTTTGTGTACAAGTTTGCCTTCAACTTGTATTTAATTACCGTACGTAGATTCAACTTCATTAAGCAAATTTACAAGCATAAATATGCATTATCAAGTAATTAATAATTGGAAAGAATAATTAACCAATTTTTTGAAAAATTAGTAATTAGAAGAATTAATTATCTAATTATTCGAATAATTAATAATTGAAAAGAATAATTAACTAATTTTATAAAAAATTAGTAAGTAGAGTACTCAAGTATATAATTACTTGGATAATTAATAATCAGAAGGAACAATTACCTAATTTATTTAAAAATCAGAAATTCATAAGGGCAAAATTTCAATTACTCGGTCATCGAGTAATTATTTGATCTAAATTACAAGTTATAGGTTTATTGGATAATAATCGAACATGAATTATCGAATTTTCGAATATCAGAAATACCCTACTGCCTAATTACCGAGTGCCTCATTAATGAGTAATATTTATCGAAACAATTATAAAATTTTCCAACACAGAGTAATTAGCGGTAATTAAATTGACGAAAATGTCGATTTTACCGATCACTGGTTTATGTAAAAATTATTCTGGACTTGCGTACACAAGCAAGGAGACATTAAAATAAAAATGACTAAAAAAAAATTGTGAAAGGTTTTCTTTTTTCGTAATCCTTGGCTTCTTCGAAAATGGTGCAATATAACGGGGACCAGGAGTTTGCCCCGAGGTGACCTGCGCCGCCACTTTATGAAACAAGGGAAAAAGGAGGTGGAGGGGAAGGGGGCAAACATAACGTTTACGTGTGTGCACGTGCATAGTTTCACGGGTTGGGTCTCTCTCGCGAGAGAGAGAGAGAGAGCTAGGGCTCGACTTGGCTGTATAAATATAAATGCTTCTCTCTCATGTGCGATCATTCAACGATTCTGAGTGTGAGTGCGCGTGAGCGAGTGTGTGTGTGTGTCATAGTCATAAAACGCGCGTATCGCACTCTCCCGAGGCGACGCACTAACCAACGTGTAAAGCTACTCAATAGCCGCGCTGTTTAAAGTCTTTGCTTCTTCTGCTGCTGCGCTAGCTAATGCTTCCAAGGTACGATGACGTAATATCGTACAACGAAGGGAAGGAACATACAAACGACGACGACGACGACGACGACTTCGTCGTTGACCTACTAAAGCCGCCTTTTTCTTATACTCGAGAGAGACGCCGCCGCAATGATACGTCGACTCTTTATATATATATATATATATATATATATGCTTCTTGACTCAACCCTGCTGTAGGAGAAACTTGCACTCAACATGAGAACGTGCAGCACACACTGAGGCTTTTTCTTGGGTCAATTTTACCGAGCATTAGCTTTTCTCTGTATCCGCAACGATGCTTGGAATTACAAATGAAAAGAGTACCATAAAAGGGGAGAAAATATGGGAGGAGAAAAAATGAGGAAAGTTGAGTTTGAATTTTGATTGTGGAAAAATTTGTTTGAAGTTAGGCTTTTTTCTTAGTTCAATTTTATTTCGTATTGGTTTTTTTCTGTATCTGTGGTGATGGTTGGAATTAGAGATTAATTGAGGATGATAAACAGGGAGAAAAAAAGGAAGACAAAAAATTGAGTAAACTTAAGTTTGAATTTTGATTCTGGGAAAGTTTGTTTGAAATTAGGCATTTTCTTGGGTCAGTTTTATCGAGAATTGGTTTTTCCCTGCATCCGTGATCATGCTTCGAGTTAGAAATGAAAAGAGGATGATCAACAGGGAGGAAAGAAGTAAAGGAAATTGGGTAAACTTAAGTTTGAATTTTGATTCTGCGAAAGTTTGTTTGAAATTAGGAATTTTCTTGGGTCAATTTTATCGAACATTGGTGGAATTTGACATAAAAAGAGGATGATAAACAGAGGGAAAAGAAGGAAAGGAAAACAAATGACTGAACTTCAGTTTGAATTTTGATTTTGGGGAAAGTTTTCTTGAAATTAGGCTTTTTTTCTTGGATCAATTTTATCGAACATTGGTTTTTCCCTGTATCTGTGATCATGTCTGGAATTAGGAATAAAAAGAGGATGATGAACAGAGAAAAAATAAGAAAAAGAAAAAACTGAGTAAACTTAAGGTTGAATTTTGATTCTGGGAAAGTTTGTTTGAAATTAGGCATTTTCTTGGGTCAATTTTATTGAGCATTGGTTTTTCCCTGTATCTGTGATCATGTCTGGAATTAGGAATAAAAAGAGGATGATAAACAGAAAAAAAATAAGAAAAAAAATTGAGTAAACTTAAGTTTGAATTTTGATTCTAGGGAAAGTTTACTTGACATGATATTTTTTTTTGACAATATTCACGATGCTTGAGATTACAAATGAAAAGAGGAGGATAAATAGGGGGGAAAGAAAGAAGAGAAGGAAATTGAGGAAACTTAAGTTCGAATTCTCCTATTGAGACACTTTGTTTGAAAAGAGGTCGATGAGGGAGAAAAGAATTAATTTAGAATTAATTTAATTAAAAAGAAGAAAATTGAATAAACTTAAAATTCTGCTTTTGTGACTCATTCGTTGGAATTTATTTGAAACTTCCCAAAAAAATAGATTGGTGATTTTTAAATCTATTGCTCGAAAGCTTTTTCGAAATATTGGAAGAATTAATCAATATTAAAATGTATTCAAACCTCGAGGACAAAATAGCCTGGAATTTTTCAATTTTTTGTCTAACAATTTGAAATTAATGTTTTTTTTTCAAAAAACCCCTCAAACGATTCCTTCGAAATCAAACGGCACCTCCATTCTCTACATCCTTTGCACACAAAAAAAATCGAAAAAAAATAAATTGAAAAACCACCTCCAATTATACTTACAATGCTCAGTACAAACATCTCCTACGAAGTACAGCTCGAGTCAAATTGTAGCAAACGAGCAGAACAAATCCTTCCAGTTCCTCATGTCCGAGCATTATGCATCCTTAAAAAAAAAAAAAAAACAAATGGTAAAGAATGTTAAAAAACGTATGGCGGAGGAATTCAACATTTGTAATGATGGAAATGGGACTGAGGGGCATAAATTTGTAATGAACGAAGCGCAGAAAGAGAAACAGTAGAATTGCTATTGATGCCTCCTTTTCATGATTCACAGTGGAGGATAGTTTTTTTTTCCCTTTTAGAAACAGGTGCACTGGAGGGATCAATGATCCCTGGGTTCATGCACCATAACCAAGGGGGGCAAAAAAATAAAAATAAATCTCGTCCTGATCCATGAAAATCTGTGTGTGAGGGAATTAAGGTGGCGCAGCAGGTAGATATGGTCGTAAGAGCGTGAACCCCTTTTTTCATGGTAACAGGTAGTTCACGCGACCTCTGAAAAAATGGGGCATTCTCTTGCGGTTGCATCCTGGAGTGTACGTATGTATGGGTCATTCCATGTCAAATCGACCAAGAGTTGGAATCGACCCCTTTCAATTTCGATGAAATTTAGTCAGAAGTTTTGGTGTTCAATAAAAGGAAGTTCACCAGAGGAAAAAAATTTTAAAAAATTCGAAAGTTTGGCAAAATTTCACAATTTTTCAAATCTTTCAAGTTTATTTTTTAAATATCTCGAAAACTATTATAGTTACGAAAAATCGTTCTGAATTCATTTAAAGAGTATACTTGGGGCTACGAAAAAAAAATATGCCGAAAAAAAACTTTTGAAAAATGATGAATTTGGAGAATTTCGAATTTTCAAAAATCGTGAAAATCCAAGTCCCGTATTAAATTTTTGGTTCAATTTTTTTTAATATAATACCTTGTATTGATCTTAAAAGATCATGCAATTTTTAGAAAGGTGTTCGTTGTTTTTTCAGAAATATGAATTTTTGAATTTTCATATATCGTGTTAATTCACGATCAACAATCAATTTTTGGTTAAATTTTATTTTATTTTATACCTTCTTTTCATCTTAAAAGAGCCTGAAATTTGCAGGTACTGTTAATTTACTTTTTTTTATTGCTCAAAATTACAAAACTACATGATTGCTCATCTTTGCTTAGCTGAGAGGTAAACAAAAAATTTTTTTTTAGCTCTCAGCTAAGTAAAATTTTTTTAAAATCAAAATTCAATAATTTATTTTTGTGAAACAAAACAACACCATCCTGAAACTTTCAGGATCTTTTAAGATCAGTTCAAGGTATTATATAAAAAAAAATTTAACAAAAAATTGAATATTGATCGTTAATGTTAGTGTTGAATGATAATTTTTTTTTTACCAAAATTCAACAATTTATATTTGTGAAACAAAACAACACCATCCTGAAACTTTCAGGATCTTTTAAGATCAGTTCAAGGTATTATATAAAAAAAAATTTAACCACAAATTGAATGTTGATCGCGGATTTACACGATATTTCAAAATTCAAAAATTCATATTTTTGAAAAAAACAAAAAACACTTTTCTGAAAATTTTAGGATCTAAGATCTTCTAAGATTCTATTTAAAAAAATTGAACCAAAAATTTAATACGGAACTTGGATTTTCAGAATTTTTGAAAATTCAAAAATCTCCAAATTCATCATTTTTCAAAATTTTTTTTCGGAATATTTTTTTTTTCGTAGCCCCAAGAGTATACTCTTTGAGACGAATTCAGAATGATTTTTCGTAACTAGTTTTCGAGATATTTAAAAACTAAACTTGAAAGATTTGAAAAATCGTGAAATTTCGAATTTTGCAAAACTTTCGAAGAAAATTTTTTTAATTTATCTCCTTTGATGGAACTTCGTTTTATTGAAAACGAAAACTTCTGACCAAATTTCATCGAAATTGAAAGGGGTCGATTCCAAACTCTTGGTCGATTTGACATGGAATGACCCATATATATATAATTCCTGTTTGAAGGAATTACCATCCCCCTGTTTCTGGTATAGTTTATTTACGCCACTATACGATGGAAACTTGCATGTCCGTTTGTATTGAAAAATTTTCGTCACGCGGTGGTGACTTTTGATGCGTGAATACGCCCTTTGTTCGTGACCAAGCGAGGGTTCCTCATTTCCCTCTCTTTTCACCCTCCCTCTCTCTCTCTCTCTGTCACTCTCACTGAATTTCTGACTAATTTTTTGAAAAATAAAAAATCCCCATACATGAAAATCGGGACTTTCGTAAAATAGAAAAGTGACCACCAAGTTCTTTGGAAACGAATTTTCACACATAAATTAGCATAATAATAATTTTCCAAGTTTCACACGTGTAGTCATTATTATTCCATGAGTGTCCTGAGAATTTTTTTCAACCCTCGGGGGATGAAAGTTTGGAATTTAAAGGAGTCTATACTGAGACTCGATTCTTATTTTTCATGAAATTGACCATTTTTCATTGTTTATACATTTAATAATAATTTGATAAATTTAATAATAATTTAATAATTTTTACCTAGGGGATGATTCTGTTTCTTAAGGGATGTTTTTTTCCTCCAATGTTCTTGAGAAATTCGGAAGAGGTCGATTTAACGTTTGGGGACATTTTTTGTTTCATAGTAACAATAAATTACAAAAATTAGTGAAACAAGCATTAACCCCAGCTTTTGATTCCAGAATCGATTTCGTAACATTCATCGCCGTCGTAAAATGTGACATTGAAAAAAAATGGCTCATTAGTCACGTTTTCATTTCGACGTTTTTTTTATTTTATTGTATTGGTACTTTTGTCCAGCATTGTTATATCCACTTTTCATACGATACTAACTGTAATATAACCTGACTCTTTAGTACGCTCCCTCGCTTTCAAACAGCCCCCAAAGGGGACTAACAATGGCAGAGGGGAGAGAAAAAAAAATCAGGGAGAGAGGCGTGTGTGTGTGAAGCAGGTAGAAAGGTAAAAAAAAAAGGGTCATCTCGTGCAGCAGGTAGAACTTGTTTAAATTTCGATACGATTCCGAAGGGCTCTTTCTCGCCCTTCCATTTTTTTCAATACCCTTCTCGACTTTTTACCGCACAAACATAACCTCGACTGTACGACCAATTATACATATGGGGCATTCCATACCAAATCGACCTGAGTGTGACCCTCGCTGCAACTGCAACCTCGCTGATTTCGTTTACGATTTTTTGTATGATTCTTCCAACTCAAAATAGCATTCAGAATTTTTTTCAGATTTTTAAAACTAAATTTGAGTACGTTATGATTTTTTGAACATTTTTTTCGAAAACCTCGAGAACCGTAATTTGAAAATCTGGAAAAATTCTCAAAAATCTGGCGTCAAAAATGAAAATTTTGTACCCAAAATTCATTATGTCCAGGATTTCCCTTCTACCTCAATTTTAGGTTTTTATGAAAAGAACGTAAAAAAAAAAAATAGATGCCGAAATTGATCTACCGTGAAAAGTGGCTTGAATATTTTTATCGTTAACCAACAATTTCCAAAAATAATTGGTTCATTTCTGCATCTATTTTTTTTCACGTTTTCTTCATAAAAACCTAAAATCGAGGTGGAAGCGAAAGCCTGGACATAATGAATTTTGGGTAAAAAATTTTCATTTTTGACACCGGATTTTTGAGAATTTTTTCAGATTTTTAAATTACGGCTCTCGAGGTTTTCGAAAAAAATGTTCAAAAAATCATAACGTACTCAAATTTGGTTTTTAAAATCTGAAAAAAAATTCTGAATGCTATTTTGAGTTGGAAGAATCATATAAAAAATCGTAAACGAAATCAGCGAGGTTAAGGGTCATACTCAGGTCGACTTGGCATGGAATGCCTCATATATAGGGTATTTTGTTGTACTTCTAAAAGGGCTATAACTCCGGTTCCTTTTATCCGATCAAGAATTTATTTTTTCCAGTCGATGGGGCGCGTAATAACGAAGAGAATGGGGCAAGAATCCCGATATCTTTATTTTTGACGGCGCCAGAGAAGTTTTAAAACGCCAAAAGAATTGAAAAATTGAAAAAAATCAATGACCAAATTTTTTTTCGTCCCTCAGAGGTTCATAGCGTGTGTTTTGGATGGGAAATTTCCCGGGCAACACGAATATGCTATTTGCAGTGGATGAATTCCTCACAGATCATGGTTAAAAAGGTCAAAAAGCATTTTGGTGAGATTAGACTGATTTTTGAAAAACGTCAAAAACCCGACATTTTTTTCAATTTCACTCGGGAATTCTTCCGCTACCGCGCTGTGCCGAATATGTTTGTCAATTAAGGGGGGGGGGGCGGGGGGGGGGGGGGGGTGTAACGTTCATTCGGGCAAAAAAGGCACACTTTTGTGAATTTTTTTTGACGACACAGTTAAAATGTCTTCATTAAAACCAATGGTACATTAAAGTATAACATTCGAGGAATATTGTGTAAAATTTTCATGAAGAAATAATAAAAAACACGGCAATGGCAGCAATTATTCGGAAGCGTCTCGGATACACCCTGTATATGGGGCATTCCACCCCGATTCAACCTGGGTCTGACCCTTCATCTCTCCGATTTTGTCAGCGATTTTTTATGGTTTTGTAGTACCACTGAAAAGCACTCAGGATTTTTTTCAGATTTTTTTGGAGCGATTTGACTCGACTGTAATTTTATAAACAAATTATTTTTAACCCAAATTTAATAATCTGAAAAAAATGACAAAAATTCCTTTTTTTTATATAAAAAATTTCAAGCGTTGAGATAAAGTGGGCAGGGGTTCCCATCTGTTTATAACAAGCCTTATCGAAAAAAAAAAATTTTAATAGAAAGAGAAACCTGAATTGAGAGGGCCCTTATCCAAACCTTTTTTAAACTCCTTAAAAAAAAAATTCAAAAAGCTTGTTATAAACAGAAGGAAATCCCTGCCCACTTTGTCTCAACGCTTGAAACTAAAAAAAAAACCGGGATTTTTGTGATTTTTTCAGATTTTCAAATTTGGGCTAAAAATAATTTGTTTATAAAATTACAGTTACGCCAAATCGCTTCAAAAAAATCTGAAAAAAATCCTGAGTACTTTTCAGAGGTACTACAAAATAATAAAAAAATTCGGACAAAATCGGTGAGGTGAAAGGTCAGACTCAGATCGAATCGTTGTGGAATGCCTCATATACAGGTATATTCTCTATGGGGTATAGTATTTCATCGCATAAAACTTCTTTTCTTTTCACAACGACCACACGATAAAGGGCCAACCTGCTGCTTCTCACCAGCCAAGCGATAGAAAACTTGCGTGACTCTCGTATTAACTGAGAAATCCCTTTCTATACCCCACTTTTATTCTGAGAGGGTCGGAGTCCCTTCTACCATTGCACCGGACACTTTGTAGGTGCATTCACGACAGGTACACACACACACAAGAGAAATACTGATATTTATATGCAACCTTAGGGGAGACTGAGAAAAAAATGGCCTCCTGTGGGGCAAAATGGTCATTTTCCAGAACGATTGAAAAAAAAAGATTGAAAAAAATCAGAGCTTCAATCATAATGGGCTTATCAATACACAATTATGGCTTTGTTTAATATGAACCGAATGAATTTTTTGTTTTTAATAATTGTAAATTTTGCCACAATGTGTTTCAATTCATCAAGTACATTTTTTTAAGTGTTTTGCTCACTCTCTTTCTTATAGAATTTTTTTTTCGACAAAGTCTATGTTATATTTAATCAGTGGTGAAGTTTTCATTAAAATATGTTCTTTAAACGATTAAAGTAATTATTTTTTCGCTCTTTTTTTAGGTTTTCTCTGTGGTTAGTTCCCTGTGTCTTCAAGGCAGGCTTGTGTAATTTGCAATGTAAAATTAATGCATTATTCATTACTTTTAGAATGTGTAATGGAAAAAATTTCCATTACCCATTACAATGTACTGTGTAGTGGAAAAAATGTTTATTACCCATTAGAACGAAGTGTGTAATGGAAAAAATTTACATTACCCATTACCATGTAGTGTGTAATGGAAAACATTTTCACTACCCATTACAATGTAGTGTGTAATGGGAAAATTTTTCATTACTCATTATAATGTAGTGTGTAATGGAAGGAAAATTCATGACGCATTACCATGTAGTGTGTAATAGAAAAAATTTCCATTACCCATTGCAATGAAATGTGTAATGGACAAAACTTTGATTGCCATTTTGGGAATGGAAAAATATAGATGAATAAATTATTGCAATTTTGCATTACATTTTAATGACTTAGGTACCTTAAATTCTAAATGCATCTATATGCATACAAAAAGTTGATTATGAAAAAAAAAGAATAGGAAAGAATAAGAATAAAAGTGTGGGTCACTAAGCATGACATTTTTCTTGCCGTTCTAAATTATCACGCGACCACTTAATTACTAGTTTCGGCTCATTTTAACCCAAGCCAAAAAACCACTACGATATAATAAAAAATGTCCAAAATTTCCATTACACACTACATTATAATGAGCAATAATTTTTTTTCCATTACACACTACATTGTAATGGGTAATTAAATTTTTTTCCATTACACACTACATTGTAATGGGTAATTAACTTTTTTCCCATTACACATTACATTGTAATGAGCAATAAATTTTTTTTCCATTAAACACTACATTGTAATGGGTAATGACATTTTTTTCCATTACACACTACATTGTGATGGGCAATGGATTTTTTTTTCATTACAAACTACATTGTAATGGGCAATGGAAATTTTGTTCATTATACACTACATTGTAATGAGTAATGGAAATTTTTTTCATTACAAACTACATTGTAATGGGCAATGGAAATTTTGTTCATTATACACTACATTGTAATGGGTAATACATTTTTTTTTCATTACATACTACATTGTAATGGGTAATGAAAATGGCAATGCATTACAAAAAGTAATGCATTACTTGCAATCCTGCTTCAAGGTGACCATTTTGCCCCACTCTCCCCTATAAATTGTACACAAGGGATATAGAAGGGATTGTATGGACGGAGAGGGGAATTTATATAGCTGTGCGATGGGTTTCCGTCTAGTTGGACGCGGTTGGACGCCTCAACCGACGGCTTCAGGGGCGTCACAAAGTCAGGGGGGTTGCAACAGGTTGTTGTTGATGCTGGTTATAGTGCTTCCGCTTTTGATGCACCTATATCTTACTATCTTTATATATATATATATATATATATATATATATATATATGTGTGTGTGTGTGTGTGTGTGTGTGTGTGTAGGATTCAACGGTTCCTCCAATTACTGCTCCACCCTTGAATTCCAAGGAGGGAAAATTGCCCTTTTCAGCCCTCTTCGAATATCCCTTATGAACCTCTCGATCTTCCTCTCGCTCGAAATCCTCCGCCACTCTCCCTTGCTCTTTTCCCCTCTCCATCTCTACAGCGTGAGACCTTTTGATCTGATCCTCGTCCTTTGGCCCTAATATCAAGGGCTGATTCGATGATATATTGACAATTGCTCGGCGAGGTTCAACATCAAGGGATCGACATTACCGACGGTGAAACTTACGGAAATTTAAGGCGGTATTTTGGGTTAGAATTTCGATTTTTTTTTTTGCATATTCTTAAAGTTTAGACCTTCAAGAATATATCCTCGAAAAGTAATTTGTTAAAATTGTTTAGTGACGCAGCAACCATGCCCGTCGTGTCAGAGCGTAACTTTAAGGGGATATTCTGGTTTAGGATATTGAAAAAAATTCTTTTTTTTGCATATTCTCAAAGTTTAGACCTTTAAGAATAAATCCTCAAAAGAAATTTTTTTAATTCTAATAATTTACGGAGTTACAGCTTCTTTAGTGACGCAGCAACTACGCCCATCACGTCAGAGCTTAACTTTAAGGGGGTATTCTGATCTAGAATTTTGAAAAAATAATTTTTTGCATATTCTCAAAGTTTAGATCTTTAGGAATATATCCTTGAAAGGAAATTTAAAAATTCCAATCATTGGCGGAGTTATAGCTATTTTAGTGACGCGGCAACTATGCCCGTCACGTCAGAGCGTAACTTCAAGGGGGTATTCTGTTCTAAAAATTAAAAAAAAATATTTTTTTTGCATATTCTCAAAGTTTAGACCTTTAAGAATACATCCTTAAAAGAAAATTTTTAAATTCCAATAATTTACGGAGTTACAGCTACTTTAGTGACGCAGCAACTACGCCCGTCACGTCAGAGCGTAACTTTAAGGGGGTACTCTGGTCTAGAATTTTGAAAAAAAAAAATTGTTTCGCATATTCTCAAATTTTAGACCTTTAAGAATATATCCTCGAAAGGAAAATAAAAAATTCCAATAATTGGCGGAATTATAGCTATTTTAGTGACGCAGCAACTACGCTCGTCACGCAGAGCTTAACGTTAAGGGGGTATTCCGGTCTGGAATTTTGAAAAAAAAATTTTTTTTTGTATATTCTCAAAGTTTAGATCTTTAACGGCTGACATGATATCTCGAATTCTACTCAACCGATTTACTTCAAATTTGTTACCAATCGTCAATGTATAACTACCATTTTTGTATAATTTTTTTTTTATTATCGTAAAAAAATTAAAAACTACGACAAAGAGTTTAAAAGGGCCTTTTTTGTTAAGACGGCCGCCATTTTGCGATTTTTTCCCCCATTTTCTCTGAGGTAGAGTCAACAGCAACATTATCACTAATTAAGAATCTCTTTCCAAATTTCGTATCGAATGACTAGAAGGGTTTTTTTACCCCTAACTTTACCAGCTTGAAACTTATTTAATTTTCATTTTTCTCGAATTTTTTTTCTAATATTTGTCAAAATATTGATAAATATGTTGAAAAAAAAATGGTAAAAATAAATTTGTTTTTTTTTTTAGTTGACAAAACGAAATGTACGTTAGACCAGAAGACCGCCTCAAATTTCAAATCGAATCAGTGCTAAATTTAAGAAAATAATTTCCACAAATTTCTGGTCAATTCAACGACAAATGGATTTTCTGCCTCCCCATTCACTTGATTAACTTTTCAAAGTCTGGCACAAAGAAAATAAAAAAAAACCACCCCTATTATCATTTTATTACCCCGGAGGGTGCCAACTGATAAAAGAGTGGAAAAAAAAGCGTAGCGCGATTGTCGAATCAATGAGAGAGCCGCCATAAATGCGTGGGACGTTCGAAAGTGTCTTATCACACCCCTATTTATATATATATATATGTATATATTTGTCCCTATTTTCACCCTTATGCTGGTGGCTTACGAGTATCGTGTATTATGTGCGAACTAATGTATGAACAACTGTCGCATGTGGGCCAGATCGATGGAGGAATGACTCGTCGTGTCGTTTCACCCCCCCCCCCCAACCCTCTCCCCCAACCCCCTCTCCGTTACTCCCTTCTATCGAGGGCACATTGTCGTTCAATTGAACCTTTCGACGCTTCGTTTCACTCAGCGGGACGCACACGTGATTGCATTTACCCCCCCCCCCCTCCGCCCCCTCCCCCTCAAAGCGGAAGTCAATGAGCGGGCTTTATTTTTGGTACCAGAGGGAGGCCATTTTGAATCAGGGGTCATGCGAGCTCAATCCGGCGTTGAAAAATCTGAAAAAAATCATAAAAGCTCTATTGATTATTTATCCACTATTGGATTATTAAATATGGCAATATCCATTTGTGTATATTTACATGATTTTTTTTTTAAATAATGGCCCGTATGAAGGGGTTAAATTTAAGCGTTTGGATAAAGGTTAACTTAAACTTAATTTATTAATTTAATTTATTGAAGAAATAATAGTTTAATTTATTGAAGAAATAAATTTTGTTTTGTTGCGTTTGCTCTCTTGAGGAATCTTGATTTTTTTTCTACAAATATCTGCACAATTTGTAATTTTGAAAAATTCCTCATTGCATGGAATTCCAAAATGTGGTGAAATTAAATTTGTTGCTCTTTTACGACTTTATGGAAATATTAAAAATTTCAAAATGCTGATTTCTCTGGATTAATGATTTGTGAAAATATTCCTAAAATCAAAAATCGTGGAGAATGCAGATTGTCTCATTTTCATGTGGGAATTTTTGTGTCTCTGGTGGTATATTAAAAATGGCAAAAACAAAAAAATGTGATGAAAATAGTGAAACATTGAAATTGAATGAAAATAGTGAAGTTTTCACTTTGAGAATTTTGAGAAAAAATTTAGAAACTCTGGTAACATGTTAAAGGTTAGCATTCTAAAGCTTGATCGATAATGAAAAAATTGAGCATATTATGCAAATCTAAATAGGAGAAAAAAAATTGCAGCGATTTGTGCTTTCTAAAAGTTCTAATTATGAAATAAAATAAAAATCCGGTTAACCTTAACACCGATAAGAAATTCCTCAGAAGTTTTCTCAAGGATCGGGTGTCAACTATTTATTTAAAAAAATAAAAAAGCGACCAAAATAGTGAAATAATTAAATAAAATGAAAATGGTGAAGATTTCACTTTGAGCAATTTGAAAAAAAAATTAGAAATTCTTGTAACCTGATAATAGAGTTAGCAGCATTCTAAAGCTCGGTCGATAACGAATCGATTGAGCCTTTTCTGCAAATCTAAAAAGGAAACAAAAAATTGCAGCGATTTGTGATCTCTAAAAGCTCTAATTGAGAAACAAAAAATTCTTCATTCATCTTAACCACTGATAAGAAATTCCCCAGTAGTTTTCTCAAAGATTGGGTGTCAACTATTTATTAAAAAAAATAAATAGCGACAAAAATAGTGAAATAAGGAAATAAAATGAGAATAGTGAAGATTTCACTTTGAGAAATTTGAAAAAAAATTTAGAAATTGAGAAATAAAATTTAGAATTGAGGGAAGAGATTGAGCGTGTCATTCGAATCTAAATAGGAAAAAAAAATTGAAAGTGTCCTCTCTAAAATCTGTAGAAACGAAAGCTTTTGCCTTTATCCATATTATCGATAAGAAGTTCCCCAGCAGTTTTTTCAAAAATTGGGCACAAAAAAAAACAGCCAAAACTCATCCATCTCGGTTCCAAAATGTCTCCCCTGAAATCCCTCCGCCAAACCGAGCCCCAAAATCGTAAATCCCGATTAATAGATCAATGCCCATAAAAATATCTTCCCACAAACTTGTGGAAGGGAAGGTTTTGTACTTTTTAGTGGTAATCCGCCTATTGTGAACAATTTTCTACGATCGTTACTTCTCCGTCGTCTCGGAGGTTTTGAAGGAGTCACAGCAGACACCGGTTAGGATGTAGGTAGGTCTCCTCCGCACCCTTCCAGGCAAAAGGTTAATATACCTTCCTCGGACGGTGGTGGAATAGAAGAAGCGAGAGAGGAATGGCGCGAAGGAAGGGAATAGGAAAGTGGAGGAGCGAGAACGATTTCTCTCGACGACGACGTCGACGTCGAGGTCGTTTTCCCTCTCTCTCCGGCTCTTTGCTCCCTCTTGAGAGGGACGTACACAAGTAGGGAAGTCCATGCGCATCAGAGCCAATCCATGTGTGGGTATCATTCTTTCTGTGTGTTTGTAGCCATGGGATATATGCCCATGGTCTGACGTAATGCGGTGTGGGAGCGGCAACTCTCGAGGGTCAACGGCCCCGTCCCTGACGACCATTGTTCACCCACCGACCAACCCCACAATCCATCAGCAGAAGAGAGAAAGATGTATGCGAAGAAACCAGGAGAGAGAGAGAGAGAGAGAGAGAGAGAGAGAGAGAGAGAGAGAGAGAGAGAGAGAGAGAGAGAGAGAGAGAGAGAGAGAGAGAGAGAGAGAGAGACTATAAAGCTTCTCGGTTCCCTTTCAAAGGCAACCACGTTTTTCCGAGTCACGCATTCCCGCCAAAACACTTTGCTCTCAATCCTTTTTCCATCTCCAGAATATTTTTTCCTCTTTTTTTTTCAAATCTGTCTCTCTCGCTCGTGACCATTAACCGCGCAACCACCGCCGCGGCCAGATAGCATCGTTGAAACTGAGAACGCCCGCGTCGATTTCCCTTCCCCCACCACCAACCCCCCCGCCCCACCCCCTCCCCCCGCCCTGGGGAACGAGAAAAAGACACACGTGGCTTTCATTAATGTACCCTCTTTAGATCGGATTCTCGGACGTTTCGTCATTCAATCAGGGGAAGCCGAAAACTGGCCATTCGAATTTCCCTCTCAATGGGGTCAGTTTTTTGCGGGTAGAGTTTCCTCGCTGGTGCACGAAATGGTTCACTTTGCTGAATTTTTTAATTTTTTTCTTCGAATTTTTTCAATTTCATTCAACAAAGTTAAAATTCATTCAAGGATGTAGTCTGGAGCAGGGATGGGCATAAAGAACTTAAAAAAAAAATAAGTGATAAATCATTTTTGACTCGTGATTTAAACGGGCTCGGAGTATCAAGTACTTTCGGACTTGTGATTTAAACGGGCTTGGAGTATCAAGCCTTTTTTGACTTGGGATTTAAACGGGCTCGGAGTATCAAGTCTTTTTTGATTGGTGATTTGAACGGGCTCGGAGTATCAAGTACTTTTGGACTTGTGATTTAAACGGGCTTGGAGTATCAAGCCTTTTTTTACTTGGGATTTAAACGGGCTCGGAGTATCAAGTCTTTTTTGATTCGTGATTTGAACGGGCTCGGAGTATCAAGTACTTTTGGACCTGTGATTTAAACGGGCTTGGAGTATCAAGCCTTTTTTGATGTGGGATTTAAACGGGCTCGGAGTATCAAGTCTTTTTTGATTCGTGATTTGAACGGGCTCGGAGTATCAAGTACTTTTTTACTCGTCACTCCTTTCGATTAAGAGTGACAAATTCTTTTTAATTCTGAGTATATTTAAGCTTTAAATTCATTTTAATTCCTTTTTTAATCGAATTAAACGACGAAATTCATATTAATTCCTGAATATTTTTTAATTGCACCATGGTCAAATCGATCCCGGTACAACAAATTATAACTCCGCATACGGAGAATAATAATTAGTGACAAATAAATAAATAAATAAATAAATAAATAAATAAATAAATAAATAAATAAATAAATAAATAAATAAATAATTAAATAATTTTTTTTTTTTTAATTTTTTTTTTTTTAATTTTTTTTTTTTTTTTTTTTTTTTTTTTTTAAATACGGGCCAGTATCGACCAAATCCGGATTTGGTTTGGTTGAGTCTACGCGCGAGCATACTGGCCCGTATTTAAAAAAAAAAAAAAAAAAAAAAAAAAAAAAAAAAAAAAAAAAAAAAAAAAAAAAAAAAAAAAAAAAAAAAAAAAAAAAAAAAAAAAAAAAAAAAAAAAAAAAAAAAAAATTAAAAAAAAAAATTATTTAATTATTTATTTATTTATTTATTTATTTATTTATTTATTTATTTATTTATTTATTTATTTATTTGTCACTAATTATTATTCTCCGTATGCGGAGTTATAATTTGTTGTACCGGGATCGATTTGACCATGGTACAATTAAAAAATATTCAGGAATTAATATGAATTTCGTCGTTTAATTCGATTAAAAAAGGAATTAAAATGAATTTAAAGCTTAAATATACTCAGAATTAAAAAAGTGACGAGTAAAAAAGTACTTGATACTCCGAGCCCGTTCAAATCACGAATCAAAAAAGACTTGATACTCCGAGCCCGTTTAAATCCCACATCAAAAAAGGCTTGATACTCCAAGCCCGTTTAAATCACAGGTCCAAAAGTACTTGATACTCCGAGCCCGTTCAAATCACGAATCAAAAAAGACTTGATACTCCGAGCCCGTTTAAATCCCAAGTCAAAAAAGGCTTGATACTCCAAGCCCGTTTAAATCACAAGTCCAAAAGTACTTGATACTCCGAGCCCGTTCAAATCACCAATCAAAAAAGACTTGATACTCCGAGCCCGTTTAAATCCCAAGTCAAAAAAGGCTTGATACTCCAAGCCCGTTTAAATCACAAGTCCGAAAGTACTTGATACTCCGAGCCCGTTTAAATCACGAGTCAAAAATGATTTATCATTTAAAGCATGTATTTAAATACTTTTTGATTCGAGTCCGCCCATCCCTGGTCTGGAGGTTTTGTACTGTTTATAAGACTCCGAATTTTTTTTTTACTAGAAAATGAAAGTCAATCATTTCAATTTTTTATATGTTGTTATTTATGTCCTTGACGTCACAAAAAAAAATTTAAGTTTGTTTTTGAATATTTAAATGGTGCTTCATTTGGTCAAAGTGGACACCAAAAAAAAAAGAAGCGTCGGTCCAGGTAATCTGAAATAAAAAACTAAAAAAGATTATTGTTCTGTGAGCTTTAGACATTTAGACAAAAAAAAACAATTACGGGCTTGTGAAAATTTTTTTTTTTGAAATTTGGGGTAAAAAATAGGGAATTTTTGATGAAAATTAACAATTCTGCTACCTGCGATAGCCACTGATTTATACAATAACATATCCAAATTTCCGCCCAATCGGTTCAGCAGATTTTTTTTTGCCCGGGCCGATCGGGAAAATGTAGTCCACTTTGGCCAAATGAAGTGAAGGCCATAGAAATATTCAAAAATAAACTTAAAATTTTTTTTTGTGACATCAAAGACATAAATAACAACATATAAAAAAATTGAAATGATTGAGTTTTATTTTCTAGTAGAAAAAAATTCCTGAAATAGTCTTATAAAAAGTGCAAAACCTCCAGACTACATCCTTAATTTAAAATTAAATTAAGAATAAAAATTGATTTCCTTCGTTTTGTTTATTTTTGCTTTTTTATTTTTGATATTTCAATCTTCTTTACACGTTTAATGTATTTTTTCATCAATTTATTTTGTCAATTCTGGCAATTCATTCGATAAAATAAGATGAAAATTCATAAAATTGAAAATAAACATTTATTTTGACTGAAAAAAATAAAAATTCATTTCATTAAAAATTAAATGAAGAAAAAAAATTATCTATTTTCCTTCATCTTATTTATTTTTGTTATTTTTTGTTTTTAATTTGATGTTTCATTTTATTTACACGTAAAATGTATTTTTATCAATTTATTTGATTAATTCTGGCAATCAATTTAATTAAATTAAAGTTCATCGAATGAAAAATTGAAAATTAAAATGTATTTTATTTGTTTAAATTTAATTTGTTATTTTATTAATAATACGAATCCACTCGATTTTATTCAATTTCATTAATCCTGCTAATTCGTTTATTGTATTTAAGACTACGTCATTGGGGTAGAATTTGAATTTGAATTTGAATAGGAAAAACTCATTTGTTTCATCAATTTGGGGTATGAACCGTATTTTTCCCTGATATTGTCGGTAATTTAATTTTTTAAAATTAACTTCCATTTAATTTAATTTAAAAAAAATGGAATAAATAATTTGAATGTTAAACAACATTTAATATTTGAATATTTAAAGAATGAAATTTCAAAATCATAACGAAAAAATAAAAAATCAGTATCAGCTGATGAAAATGGCAAATTCAACCATAATAGAAGATATTGAATGACCGAATTCGCTTATCAAGATTTGTCACGATATAATTTGAATAAAAGAGGCTTCATTCATGTGAATACAATTTTTTCTTCGTCTCGATACACCGTTATTCCGTTACACGTGATGAAGAATGAAAAAGAGAAGAAAAAAAAGTATGTTGAACATTGTCGACTTCGGTCTCCCTGAATAAAATGGAAATAGAAAAATGGTTTTGCCTTATCTATCAGCTGAGGAATTTTTAGGCGTTTCTTTAGACTCGCGCGCGCGCGCGCGTGTGTGTGTGTGTGTGTGTGTGTGTGTGTGCTTGTTTGTGTAGGCGTTGTTTACAGACTTCACGCTCGTATAAAATGAACGTTGAGAGATACGTGGCGCGATATGTGAGAGAGAGTTTCTATTTTCCCTCGCGAGGGAGGCAAAAAGATAAAACGAGGGACGTCCGTGAGAAGGACCAAAAAAGAAAAAAAAACGAAACTAGCAGAGAGGGTAGTTTCCTCGGACAATTTTTTTCCAGCATTAAAAACTCCAAGTGGGCCTTTTTTAATATTGCCTAAGATAGAGGAAGAACAGAGTTGCCGAAATTATAATGTAAAAATAATGCATTATTTATTTTAGAAATAATGAAAATTCTATGATAGAAAAATTAAGCATTATTTTTGTAATGAAAAATGTAAAACCCAACGATTATGCATTAAATTAATAATGTATAATGCAAAAAACGTAACATTATTCATTACACCAGTAATGGATAATGTTAAACGCTGCCATTGTCCATTGTTACAGTAATGGGTAATTCAAAGTAGAAAAAAAATTTCATTGTAATGAATGGTACAAAACCGAAGAATAATACATTACTTTGAGTAATGCACTACATTGAGCAATGCATTACTTTTAGTAATGCATTACATTGAGCAATTCATTACTTTTAGTAATGCATTACATTGAGCAATTCATTACTTTGAGTAACACATTACATCGAGCAGTGCATTACTTCAAATAACGCATTACATCTATAAATAATGTATTACTTTGAGTAATGGTTTAAAGGAATGAAAATAATTTCTGTATGTAGAGAGCAATGTCAATGAAATCTTCCTTTTCGTATGATTTTTTATAATCATAATGCGTAAGAATGATACATCTCAGACTTTATGTGTTATTCCCTCAAATTTTTTACAGGGTAATTCGTTTGTTTGAATTTCCCTCTATGAAAATTCGTTTGTTTGGGTTCCTAATTTTTTACTTCGAAAATATAATTCGGTACTTAGTTTTGTTTTTTTACTCGTTAGATCAGATTTGAACCTACAGCATCTTTTTCATTTTTATCTTTGACCGGAAATTGTCAAGAGAATAATAATTCCTGTTCATATACGATTGTTCACTTTTTCTTACTCTCGTATAATTTCATGTATTTTTTTATATTTGTGAATCAACCAAAAGAAAAAATCATTTTCCACTTGTGCATTTTTTTTATTTGTCAGATCAAAGGCAAATGCGCAGCATATGTGTATTTTATTCTCTTTCGATTCAAATTTTCAATTCTCATTTCAAATTTCAAAACGGGAATTATTAATTCTGTTGACATTCCGATGTTTACATTTTTGGAATATTTTACTTAAAATAATTTCATAAACCCATGCCATCGAGTCACTGAACCGGTTTCATCGATCCATATTTTCCACTTTCGTAAATAAAAGGAAGTTTTTATCGCATTGTCCTACGACTACGAATGCATAAAATATTTTTTTTCCGAATAATGCATTATTCAAAATATTCAGTATTACAGTAATGAGTAATGTTACTCTTCCCACATTATCCATTACTTCAGCAACGGATAATGTAATGCTTTTCCAAGTACTCATTGATAACGTAATGCATAATGTTTCATTTTTTCATTTTTCAGTACTAATGTAATGCTTAATGGTCTGACATTTGCATTAACTGAAAAAATAATCATTAATGAAATCGATAATGCATTATAAAAATAATGCATTTTTTGCAACTGTGAGGAAAAATATTCAATAATATCAGGAAGATTGTGAAGAGATTATGCATTTTGCATCTCAACTAAAATTGACTTTCGCTGAATTTCTACCATTTCATAACTTAATTTGTCTTTTAAATAATGTCAGTAATGAATGAATGAATATAAGAATGAAGATGGAGAGAGAAGAGAGAAGAAGCTCTCGCGTCGATACGGCAGGTTCCCTCCTTTCCACCCGCCCTCCCTCCCTCCCTCCCTCCTTCTTCTTGATCACGCTGCTTTTACTCTCCAGTGTGTGTACGTGCGTACGTGTGTGTTACCGTTAAGCCGACTTCCGCCTACCCACCTACCTACCTACCTACTTTCATCCTCGCACTCACGGCCAGCTACATATCTTTCCGCGGTCGCAGCATCTCATCCTTTTCTCACTCACAACAATCATCGATCATCAAAATCAACAATTTAAAACTTATAGGGTCGATATTTATCCCATTCATGAGTTAGAAAGATTAAAAGAAAGGTTCTCGAGTTTGATCAACAATAAAAAAATGGTCGGTCGATATTTACCCTATTCATGAGTTGGAAAGATCAAAAGAAAGGTTTTCGAGTTTGTTCGACAAAAAAAAAATTGTGGGGTCGTTTTTTACCCCATGTACGAGCTTAAAAAAATTGTGGGATCGATATTTACCCCATTCATGAGTTAAAAAGATTTAAAAAAAAAATTGAGTTTAATCAACAATTAAAATAATTGTGGGATCGATATTTACCCCATTCATGAGTTAGAAAGATTAAAAGAAAGGTTCTCGAGTTTGATGGACAATAAAAAAAATTGTGGGGTCGATATTTCCTCCATTCATGAGTTAAAAAAGTGAAAAGAAAGGTTCTCGAGTTTGATCAACAATCAAAAAAATGGTGGGTCCATATTTACCCCATTCGTGAGTTAGAAAGATCAAAAGAAAGGTTTTAGAGTTTGTTCGACAATAAAAAAAAATTGTGGGGTCGTTTTTTACCCCATTTATGAGTTTAAAAAAAATTGTGGGGTCGATATTCACCCCATTCATGAGTTAAAAAGATTAAAAGAAAAATTTTTGAGTTTAATCAACAATTTAAAAAATTGTGGGATCGATATTTACTCCATTCATGAGTTAAAAAGGTTAAAAGAAAAGTCCTCGAGATTAATCAACAATAAAAAAAATGTGGGTCCATATTCACTCCATTCATGAGTTAGAAAGATCAAAAGAAAGGTTTTTGAGTTTGTTCGACAATAAAAAAAATTTTGGGGTCGATCTTTACCCCATTCATGAGTTAGAAAGATTACAAAAAAGGTTCTAGAGTTTGATGGACAATAAAAAAAATTGTGGAGTCGAAATTTCGTCCATTCATGAGTTGAAAAGATTAAAAGAAAGGTTCTCGAGTTTGATCAACAATAAAAAAAATTTTGGGGTCGATATTTACCCCATTGATGTGTTAGAAAGGTTAAAAGAAAGATTCTCGAGTTTGAGAGCGAGAAGAGTGTCATTCTTTCTGTGATCATTTATTAATTTTTTTGGCATTATATTGTTGAACCATCAATTTTCGTTTTTTTTCTTTATGAAATCTTATGATTTTTAATTATAAGGAGGGAAAACGAAACTTGGAATTCCCTTTTCCTTCACAAATACCCTTTCAGTTTTTAAAGTATATTTTTAAAGCCTCCCTTAATCCCTAATTTCTTTTTTAAAAAAGCAAATTCCACATTAAATTGTTTCAAAGATAAGCTAAATTTTTAAAAATCCATTTTAAATCCCAACAATTACAAAATTCCATCAAATTTATACCCTCAACGAGTTCATTTTGCACGATCCTTTTCCTAATTATAAAAATCATGAGCATAAATTGCCAAAAATTTCATTTCGATAGCTACAGAATTCCAGAAAATTAAGTTACCCTAAATAATTCATGTTAAATCAAACGAAACTTGAAATTCTCTTTTCCTTCATAAATACCTTTTCAGTTTTCTAAAAAAGCAAATTCCACGTTAAATTGTTTCAAAGATAAGCTAAATTTTCAAAAATCCATTTAAATCCCAAAAATTACAAAATTCCATCAAATTTATACCCTCAACAAGATCATTTTCCATGATCCTTTTCCTAATTATAAAAATGATAAGCAAAAATTGCCAAAAATTTCATTTAGATAGCTGCAAAATTCCAGAAAATTGGGTCACCTTACAACATTCATGCTAAATCGGATTTTAGAACATTCAAAATCTTTCAAGCCTTCTCAAGTGTTAATTGATGCCCCCCAAAAACCGGTTCCGCCCCCAGCCCTAAAAAATCAACCCTAAAAAAAAGGAAGGTGGTTGCCCGAACTATAAAATTTGGGTATTCCCCCAAATCGCTATAATTCCTCTCAGGCTTTTCATGAACCAGAAGAGCAAAGAAAATTGCAAATCGATGCATTTCCTATTGCTCAGATGAAAAGTAGCTTCGCCTAATACGAAAAAATCATCTCAAAACCTCAATCAATGAAATGAACGAAGAAAAGAAGGTGATAACCCCAACTATGAAAAACGGGGATTTCCCCAAATCACTATAATTCCTCTCAGCCTTTTCATGAACCAGAAGAACAAAGAAAATTGCAAATCGATGCATTTCTTATTGCTCAGATGAAAAGTAGCTTCGCCTAATACGAAAAAATCATCTGAAAGTCTCAATCAATGAAATGAACGAAGAAAAGAAGGTGATAACCCCAACTATGAAAAATGGGGATTCCCCCAAATCGCTATAATTGCTCTCAGGCTTTTCATGAACCAGAAGAGCAAAGAAAATTGCAAATCCATGCATTTCCTATTGCTCAGATGAAAAGTAGCTTCACCTAATACGAAAAAATGATCCCAAAGTCTCAATAAATGAACTGAAAGAAGTAAGGATGGTGATAACCCCAACTATGAAAAACTGGGATTCCCCCAAATCGCCATAATTCCTCTCAGACTTTTCATGAACCAGAAGAGCAAAGAAAATTGCAAATCGATGCATTTCCTATTGCTCAGATGAAAAGTAGCTTCGCCTAATACGAAAAAATGATCCCAAAGTCTCAATCAATGAAATGAAAGAACAAAAGATGGTGATAACCCCAACTATGAAAAACGGGGATTCCCCCAAATCGCCATAATTCCTCCTCAGGCTTTTCATGAACCAGAAGAGCAAAGAAAATCGTGAAAGGCTGCATTTCTCATTGCAGATGAAAAGTAGCTTCGCCTAATACGAAAAAGCCGTCGCAGACGCTTCGGAGGATGAAAGAAGTGGAGGATATTTCCTGCGTGACACTTATAGACAGACACCCGGGTTGGCACAGCTCTTGAGCCACGAAGACGACTCTCCTCTCCTCTCTCTCCTCCTCCTCCTCTCTTATTCCTCGACTTTCAAGCATGTAAGTGGGTTGTGTAGCGTCGTTCCTGATCCCGCGCCCGTTCAACAGAGAGTATAAACCCCCTGTGCCGTTCAACGACCCCGTCGCCGTCGTCATCGTCGTCGTCTTCTTGGTCTTCATCTTGGCCTCGTGTACTCACGCATTCAAACGCACGTGACTGGGAAACACCGACGAGAAGGGAGAGGAGGAGAGAGGAGTCGAAAAAAAAGGCTCGAGAACGTGGAGGGAAGAAAGTCAGGTCGGAGAGAGAGAGGGAGGATGATAGCGAGGGGGGTGAGGGGGAGGGTTGGGGGGCAAAACCCCCGAGGGAAAAGGCGTGGAACGACCAACGAGGACCTCTTTCCCGCTCGTTTCTTTTTTTTTTCTTATTCTTCGACTTCTCTCTTTTTATTCCCCCGTGGACAAAACGGGGCTCCGGTTTGTGTGCGTCGCGACGCGGGCAATTTAAAGAGGCCGAGTCGGGACACGCACCTGTGAAAATTCGTCGACCTGGAAAAAATAATAAATATATATTTTCTATTATATCGAAAAAGGCTCCCGGACCGATAAAAACGTCTCCTGACAAGAATGTTCTTTTTCTCTCTCAATATGTCTCATCAATGATGAAAACGATATTACAAACTCGACGGGACTCGGAATTAACATAAACGTGTTTTTTTCTGTCGCTCCAACGTTTACTCACTTGTGCAATTGTGACTAAACAGCTGTTTGACAAAATATCAATTTTTTTTCTTCTTTTGGACAAAATTCGTCATACGAGTGCTAAGCCATATATCGAATTTTCGAGAGTCTCTGATGAATCGTTAAATTCTTGGCACCTGCGAAATTCGCGTCGTTGGCATTTCAATAGGGTTTCTTTTTGCTGAGGTTTTTTTTCTTCATTCCTTGTAATGACGAAGCGAGAAATATTATGTTGCATTGTTTGACGAAATTTGTGTAATATTTTGCAAAAGAGGCCAAATATTAATTGTTGGCTATTTTTGGGGAGTCACTCAATGTCCGGGTTTTCCCACAAGCTTAAAAAATCAAATTCTCACCCGTTTCCTCGACTCTAAATCTTCCTCCTGAAATTTAGGTACATCTCACTCAACGTAAAAATTCATATAAAAAACTATGAGCAAAGAAAACACGAAGAAAATAACCACGGTGTAATTTGGGACCAACTGACGTTGAACGCCCCATATATGTATACATTAGGGTGGTTCGAAAAGTCGGATTTTTCCTGGATTTCGGTCCGAATCGAGATTCTCGTAACGTTTGTATGGCAAACAATGTTACAGAACCATTTTGCGGTATGTAAATTCGGAATTTCTCGAAAACGGCTTTGTTCTCGAATTTCAAGCCCGATGAGGCGGTATTAAAATAGATCTTACAGGCCTCCGCTTGCGCGAGATCTATTTTTTTGGTAAAAGGCCCAAAGATCTCTATGAGGACCATTGGATTGATAATTAGCAGCCAGCGACCACCCCGATGTAAATTTATGTATGGGACCTTTCATGTTTAATCGGACCCTGTTATAACGGCGCCAAAGAGTGTTGCACGAGCGGGCGCCGGTTTATGAATGGGAAAAGCAGCGAAAAGTGATCGCGTGTGCATAGCAGGAAACGACGCTAGAGCCAGAGGCGCTGGAGCAACTTCCGGAAGTCGTAACTTCCGAGAGAGTAGGTGCGTCTCCCGGCCGAGCGATGAATCCGATCTAGCAGCGTTGGTTTTCGTTTTTTTTTTACATATGTTTATATTCTCGTCACCCTTCGCCCTTTGGTTATTACGTCCCTCGCTTAAGGGGGCTACTTCTGCCCCCTTCCCTCCCCATTTCCTGTTTTACTTGGTGTTTATATCTCGGAGTTAATTTCGTCGCAATCGTTTAATTCTTCCCTCTAATTGGCGAAAAAGACTCAGAATTATTTTTTCTAGAGCAGAATTATAAAAAATACATTATTGCTATAAATTCAAGATTAATTAAAAACCAATTTTTTTCTAAGTGCTGAATTATAGGAAACTCGAATTTTCAAAAAATAATGGAGCTAAATCAATTTTTCTAAAATTTTTTTTGAGCTTTTTCTCAATATAAAAATAATAATTTTCTCAATGTAATTCCGTTATTATTATACATTTTAGCATTAAAAAATTACAGACCGTTTATTGAATGTTATTTTTCAAAATACTTAATTTCTGTAGCAAATTCTGGTCAAGAATGTAAAAAAAAATCACAAGATTAGGTACAATCCAAATAGAAAAAAAATCCCTCATTATTATTATTATTATTATTATTATTATTATTGAAATTCTGATCGAACATATGAATCATGGTAAATCATTGAATTTCCACCATTAAAAAAAAAATTTAATTAAAAAAAATATTTAAAAAAAACGCGATAGATTTCGCATTTGGGGATGACCGGTAAAGTGAAGGGATTTTTTTCAAAAGTCGATGGAATGCGGCCAAGAGCGGACACAAAGAGACAACACAAATAATAATAACGTGCACATTTAAAATTCACATATAAATATACATATGAGTCATTCCGTGTTAATTCAACGACGTTTTGTCGGTCACCCCCTTCGATTTTTTTAACTTTTTAACATGTTATTATATATGCAAAAAGAAGTATCCATGTAAATTTCTAGCTCTCTATCCCAAAGTTATTAATTTTTGAAAAATATCTCAAAAATTAAGAAAAAAAAATTCTAATGTCTTTTTGGCTGTTTCAAGTCAAAAAATTATTTTTCAATGAGACACCTTCGATTTTTTTTCAAAAGAAATTATAAAATTCTACGTAAAAAAACAATTTTTTGAGGTTTTACCGGAGATGGGATTCAAATAACTTCTTATTAAAATAAAAAATTCCGTTTTTTTTCGTAATTTTGATCTTTTTTCCTTCTATGACTACAATAGTTGATTTCAATGATGTTGAAATAAATAATTTAACTTCTCTATTTCCTTTGTAAATAATAATAATTAACATTAAGAATTACAATTTTTATGTAAAAATAATGAATAAAGTGCAAAACGCACTTGAATTGTAATTCTTAATGTTAATTATTATAATTTACAAAGGAAATATGTAAGAGAAGTTAAATTATTTATTTTAACATAATTGAAATCAACTATTGTAGTCATAGAAGGAAAAAATATCAAAATTACGAGAAAAAAAATCGAAAAAAAAATTTTCAATACGAAGTTATTTGAATCCAATCTTCGGTAAAATCTCAAAAATTTTGTTTTTTTTAAGTAGAATTTAATAATTTTTTTTATCGAAGGGGTCCCATTGAAATAAAATCAAATTTTTAGCTTAAAAGAGCTAGAAAACAAATTAAAAATTTTGTTTTTTCACAATTTTCGATATTTTGTTCAAAAAGTAGATTGAAAAACAAAAAAAAATGACCTAACAAATAAGAATATCTTGGTTATTGTAAAAGTTGTGATTTTGAGAAATTTTTTTGAAAAAAATAAAGAATAAAAAAATAAAATAAAACACATGTGCAAAGAATAAATGCTATCTAGTCTCCAAAATTCTTTTGACAATTTTTTACGAAGGAGAGAGAGAGAGAGAGAGAGAGAGAGGGAAGGAGAAAGATAGAGAAAGAGGCCAAGATAATACTTTGGCCGAGGATTTACAATGAAAAGAAAAGAAGAAGCATCGCGTCTCGCCTCACGCATTATATTATAAGTCATAGCTCATTAGCAATCGACGCTGTATTTTTTTTTCCTCCAAAACTTCACATCAAAAGGACTCATATCCACTCCGGTATTATCCGGCAACCCACAAGCTTGGTTATTCTCGCGTTTTTGTTTTCTCCATTCAAAAATGGCATCGTACAGATGGAGGCATTTTTCTGCGTGTGGGTTTTGTCTGTTTTGCCCCTTTAGATCTCTCCCTTCCCCTCCCAAGACTATTTCATACACCCCCCCCCCCCTTCTCTCTCTCTCTCTCCCTCCCTCTCTCTCGCTCTCTCGTTGTGTTTCGCCTAGAGAAGGCGATACGAGGCGGAGAAGGAGACGAAAATTGTAGAACAGGGGCGAAGGGGAACGGCGGAGCGGGGCGGGGTGTTTCAACCCAACACGGTGAATGTTGAGAAACTAGCGAGATCAAGGGAGAGCGAGAGAGAGAGAGAGTCGAGCGTGAAGAAAAAAATAAAATAAAATAAAAAAAGGTCGTATAGGAGCGAGAGATAAAGCCAAAGATGAAGCGAGAAGGTAGAGGAGATACAGGGAGAGGCTCTCCGGAGCAAGTAGAAGGGAAGCGGGAGCCTCTTCTCTTCTATATACGTTCTTGGACTTGGTCATCATCCGTGAGCTCCTTACAGTGCATTGCCTTTAAGATCCTCTCCCCTATCTCTCTCTCTCTCTCCTTCTCTCTCTCCTCTCTCTCTCTCTCTCTCTCTCTCTCTCTCTCTCTCTCCCCCTCTCCCCACGGATACCAGCAAAACTGTGTACAAATATGCATTAAGGGGTTAACGCAGTGAAGATTTTCGAAAAATCAATTTTTCTAATTTCATTTTTGTTACGTACATGGGTCATTCCATGTCAAATCGCCCAAGAGTTGGAATCGACCCCTTTCAATTTCGATGAAATTTGGTCAGAAGTTTTCGATATTGACAAAACGAAGTTCTACCAAAGGAAAAAAATTAAAAATTTTTTTTCGAAAGTTATCCAAAATTTATAATTTTTCAAATCTTTCAAGTTTATTTTTCAAATATCTCGGAAACTATTATGGTTAAGAAAAATTGTTTCGAATTCGTCTGAAAGAGTATTCTTGGGGTTATGAAAAAAAATTTGAAAAATTGTGAATTTTGAGAATTTTGAATTTTCAAAAATCGTGCAAATCCAAGTTGTACATTAAATTTTTGGTTCAATTTTTTTAAATTTAATACCTTGAACTGATCTTGAAAGATCCTGAAACTTTCAGAGAGGTTTTTATCGTTTTTTCAAAAATATGAAAATTTGAATTTTTAAAAAATGTTAAATTAAATTAAATTAATTTAAAAAAAAGAGTTTTATTAAACCACCCTGGTTTACGTGTTATTATTAGTGTTGTTGTTGTCGTTATTATTATTATTATTATTATTATTATTATTATTATTATTATTATTATTATTGCAGATATATATAAAAGCCCTCTGAGAGACGATCCAAGACGTGACTCCCCGTTTCTGCAGCTTCTTCTTCCGCGGGGCGATGCAATGATTTTTTTTTGTCCTCGTGAAAAATTCCATCGCGTAATATCCAGCTTGGCCTCTTTCGATTTTGTTTTTTTTTTAAACATTTTTTTCTTTTTTTTTTCCACCCCGTCCGACGACTTGAAAAGTGTCCAACAGTTAAACGGTGACTCTGAGAATATTAATTGATTCTCCTCCCCCCTCAGTTTGTATCTCGAGCTTTTTATTAGGGTCATTATAAAGTGAAATTATAATTTTTGGGCAATTGGAGAGTAAAATTTTAATATTACGATGATATTGATAAATTCGTTTCAAGATAAAAATAAATTTTATTTATAATAAAATTTATCGATTCAATTGAAGACAAAAAAAAATGATGATAGAATTAAAAACAATTTTGTTTATGATAAAATTGATGAATTAATTTCGAGATGAAAAAATGAATTTTATTTATAATAAAGTTGATGTGTTTGTTTCAAAATAAAAAATTAATTTCAATTGTAATTTAAAAAAAAATTGACGATGCAGTTTGAAAAACCGTTTCTTTTAAATTGCAATTATTTTTTACTTTTAGATTTGGGGCAGGCTTTTATCGTTTTTTTTTAAATGATTTTCTTAATCGAGATTTTTTTGGATGATTGTCAAAAGAGGTTGGCATAAATCTACGAAGCAGAATAAGGAAGAGAGAGAGAGAGATAAAAAGGGAAAAATAAATTTCGCTTCTTGACGATTCGCGACTCCACCTCTCTCTCTCTCTCTCTCTCTCTCTCTCTCTCTCTCTCTCTCTCTCTCTCTCTCTCTCTCTCTCTCTCTCTCTCTCTCTCTCTCCCCCTCCCTCTCCCTCTCTCTCATCGCCCGGGAAGTGCGTACGGGATTTGTATATACATCTATAAATATATATATATATATATATATATATATATATATATATATATATATATATATACATGTATATACACATTTAAGTGCACCCCGGATTGGGTTTTGCAACCACGGAGAGCGGATGGCTCGCAGCAGCGACCGAGCGAGATAGCGAGTGAAACGCGCGTGTTTTACTGTAAAAGGTAAAAAGGAGAAGGATGAAACGATGAGATAGTGCACGAGTCGAGGTGAGAGGAAGAGAGATGGAAAAAGAAGGAAAAAGAGAGAAAGAGAGAGATAGGCCGACGCGCGATGTTGCGGGTTCGTGGCTCTTTTCCTCTCTCTCGCTCTCCCTCTTTCTCTTTATCCTCTCCCTTCCTTTCCCTCCCTCGCGCGCTCGCTCTCTCTCTCTCTCTCTCTCTCTCTCTCTCTCTCCCTCTGTCTGCGATGCTTCACTGGTGTACTTCTCCGTTCCGAACGGTGAAAGTCTCGCAGACTGTACACCGACCCGTGTCCGAGGGTAACGGTATTATCGCTATCGTCGTCGTTTCCCCTCAGCACGATCTCTCTCGCCCTTATGATTTCTTTTATTCATTATTATTATTATTATTATTATTATTATTATTATTATTATTATTGCGAGCGGTTTTTGCTGAGGATTCATAATATTGAAAAATAAGAATTTTGAGCATTTTTCAAAAAACTATTTTTTCATCCTATCACTAAATAGTTCCTGATTTCAAGCTTCATAGTATTAAAGTGTCAAAAATTTGGAACTTTAATTGAAACCAAGCCCATGTTTTTTTTTTTTAATAATGAAAATTTTGAGTTTTCGAGGAAATTATTGGTAGATTCATGTTCAGGGGGGCAAAATATATCGACATAAGGCTTAAACAAAGTTAAAAAAAAAAAAAAAAAATTCTTGCATTTTTGCCAAAATGTAATCTGTTCACTTAAATAACTGTAATTTTTTTTCTAGATAGAATTCCGGTTCCGACTTGAACTCATTGTTTTCGGGATCGTTGAAGCTTCAAAATGCCGCTTGGTTCATCCAATTAGGATAATTTTTCAATTTTTGGCAGATTTTTAAAGCTCGACCATCGATTTTTGCACATTTTTTAAGGCATACCCTTTTCCATTTTTTTTCGACGATTTTCAAAGTGCTCTCATTGCTACAAAAATTAAGTTATTGGAATGAACCAAAAGCCATTCTCTAAGTTTAGTGAGAGCCTCTAAGTACGAAAAAGAAATTTTGGAATCGGTAAAACTGAAGTAAAGTTATGAGCAATTGAAATTTCGCTATTTTGAGGTTTTTGAAAATGGGCCCAAAATTGAGCAAAAGGGTTTTTAATGAAAATTCATGAAAATTTCGATTTTTTAAAAAAACTATTGGTAGATTCGTGTTCAGGGAGGAAAACTGCATCGATATAAGGCCAGAAAAAAAAAAATTCTGTTTTTTGTATTTTCACCAAAATTGAATCGGTTCACTAAAATGACTGTAATTTTTTTTCTAGATTTGATTCCAACTTGAACTTGAGCTCATTCTCTTCGTAATCGTTCAACCTTCAAAATGCCGTTTGGTTCATCAGATTCCGACCATTTTTCAATTTTTGGCAGATTTTTAAAGTCAGACCATGAATTTTTGCAAATTTTTTAAGGTATACCCTTTTTCTATTTTTTCGACGATTTTTAAAGTGCTCCCATTTATACAAAAATTGAGTTATCGGAATGAACCAAACGGCATTCTCCAAGTTTAGTGACGGCCTTCGAGTCCGAACAAGAAATTTTAGAAACGGTCAAAGAGAAAAAAAGTTATGAGCATTTGAAATTTTGCTATTTTGAAGTTTTTGAAAATGAGCCCAAAATTGAGCAAAAGGGTTTTTAATGAAAATTCATGAAAATTTTGATTTCTTGAAAAAAACTGTTGGTAGATTCGTGTTCAGAGAGGAAAACTGTATCGATATAAGGGCAGAAAAAAAAGTTAAAATTTTTTTGTTTTTTGCATTTTCACAAAAATTGAATCGGTTCATTAAAATGGCTGTAATTTATTTTCTAGATAGAATTACGGCTCGGACTAGAGCTCATTCTCTTTATAATCGTTCAAGCTTCAAAACCTCGCTTGGTTCATTCGTTTCCGATCGTTTTTCGTTTTGTGGCAGATTTTTAAATTTCGATAATCGATTTTTTGCCAATTTCTTTCCATTTTTTTCGACGATTTTCAAAGTGTTCTCATTTCTACAAAAATGAAGTTATCGGAATGAACCAAACGCCATTCTCCAAGTTTGTTGACAGTCTTCAAGTCCGAAGAAGAAATTTTATAATTGGACAAAGAGAAAAAATGGCAAAAGGGTTTTAAATGAAAATTCATGAAAATTTTGATCCAGTAATAATTACAATTGGTATTCAAAACTCAACGTTACCGTTTGGACGTTCTTGTAGAAAAAAATGACAACGTTCCAATGTAATTATCATACGCAGCATTTTAGAAATTCATCCGAGCAGCCCGTCTTTATCTTTGCACCCGCTTTTGCTCCTTCAGCATCTCTTCCATCCTTTTTTACTGTCCTTTGCTGATTCGCGACAGCGCAACTCAAAACACCTCGCTGCTATCCATTTCGCCCTGTTGACAGGAAAAATATTAGAAATTGTGCTTTTACACTGTTAAAAAAATATGAAATTTACAAAAAAAAAAAATGGTCAGAAATAATGAGAGAATTGGGAGACATTCAAATATTTATTGCGTTTCAGTTGTCAAACGTACTAAATTTTGGAATCGTTAAAACCAAAGTAAAGTTTTGAGGCACTCGAAATTTCGTTATTTTGAGGTTTTTGAAGTCACCGAAAAATGAGAAATTTTTTTAAAAAATATATTTTTGTCGTTTTTAAACATTTTGCTTCCTCATAAAAAAAGCTTTGTTTTCGTGAAATTTTTTTTTTCGCGATTTTTTTGCCAATATGTTCAAAAAGTCCTAAAACATCGAGAAATCATAATTATAAAAAATGTCCGGATAGATGTGTGTGCGTGTGTATGTGTGTATGTATCCTGAGCAGGGTTGCAAATAATGCATTACTTTTTTTAATGCATTTGCATTTTCATTAACCATTAACCATTAAATTTTAATGGTCAATTAAAATACACTTGCATTAAAAAAAAGTAATGCATTATTTGCAACCGTGCCCATTACAATGTAGTGTGTAATAGAACAAATTTCCATTACCCACTGCAATCTAATGTGTAATAGACAAAACTTTGATCGCAATTTTGGAAATGGAAAAATATAGATGAATAAATTATTGCGGTTTTGCATTACATTTTGCATACATTACTAGACTCGTTTATAATTAAATCAATCCCGAAAAAAACTTTTACAACGAATCCTCATGTAAAAAACTAAACAAAATTAAGAAAAACGCTCGTTAACAACAAATCCGTAATAATACAGTTTTGGAATGATATTCTATCAATCTGCGATACGAAACCAATGTTAATTTGAAATTTTTGAATTTTCTAAAAATATCAGCCACCAGAAAATGCAGGGAGAAAGAAAAAAAAAGTAGAAATGAAGATTTTTGTGTCAATAAATCAGACGTATTTCACTTTTTACTATTTTAACTTTTTGTTATCCCAAACTTGTAATTTCACTTCGATCTCGGAAATCAATGACTAATTTTCGCTATAGATACTCTGGATAATTTCACCGTGAAAAAATTCACGATAATATTCATAATTAACAAATTAGAGCCCTTTGTTATTGAAAAAAAAACCAGACATTAACTAAACTTTCTAATCTGCCCTAAAAATCTAGAAGGGCAAAATAAGTAAAAATTTGTGAAATATATTTCAAGAAAAGAAAAGAATTTCTCATCAAGATCAAAACTAAAATTCCAAAATTGAAAACAGACTTCAAAAAACCTGCGCAGAGATATGATTGTGAATTTATTTGCAAAAAGCGAGTTATTTTATTGTAAAATGAATGTATATTTGTTTCTGTATTCAACAAAGAAATATTTAATCCCCATTGACCTTTGATAACGCTTTTTGTCATTAAGAACGAATTTTTGATAATTCGCCAGGCAAAAAAATGACCGCAACCCCGAGTAATTTCTCCACCGTCGAAATGGACAAGCTTTAGCGACGTTTTTGTGGAGAAATTCAAAAGCGGGTGGGTGGTTCGATGTTTGCGAACATATTTTTCTTTCTCCCGGTTCCTGAGGCAACTTGTTGCCCTATCTCACTCTATCTTATTCATCGTGGCCCGTGCGAAGCCAAATATAGGCAAAACGGGGAATTTCGAAAGAGTTTCAACTCTCCCTCTCTCTCTCTTTCCCTCGTTATGAGGTGATTTCCGTGCGATTGCGTGGGCGCAGACTCGATTCCTCTCCAGAGATTGACCAACAAAAAGGATTCGAGCCCTTGTACGTGAATTTCTGAAAAATACATGAAAATATTGAGTTTTCGTTGTACTCGAATTGAAGGCGAATTTGTAATGCGAGGTTGTCGTTATAATTCGTCATTTCTAAACATTTCGTCTCTCCTAACAATCGCTAAAGTCATTTCGTAAGGAGATTGTTTTTGACGAAAAATAATAAAACTAAAAAGTGCCTTTTAACAACTTGCTCAAGATGGGAGACTCGAAAATACGCTCGTTCGTGAGATCGCGCTGAAAACGATCGATTCCCTGGCTCTTGTAATAAGCGCAAATTCAAACGAACAGCGCGATACCAAAGATTTTTCCGTTTCAAGCGTGTGGCGACATCTCTGCGAGAACGGTGAAATTTCTTGGGCATCGCGAGGTTCGTACGGGGCCGAAAGATGGCAGCACTTTCTTGGTCGAGCTTTTTGAATCAAGTGAATTCTAGGAAAAGCGCGCAAATCCAAACTTGCACAGGTTTAAATTATTCGATATTGGATTATAGAATTATTCGATAACGAATGTGTGAACGTATAAAAAAGAAAATTCAATGATGAGTTGACAATGACCTGTATATGATAAAATCGAGTGATAAAATTCTTCGTCAATTTAACGATTCATGAGAAAATAAAGAATGCACATCCTGATGTGATATACATAGATCAATCAAAATAGATGGTGAAGGACTTCCTGATAGTTTTTCGAGTATGCTAATAAAAACGGTGGCTTAAGACCTTTTTCATTGCATCAAAAAAGAGGCATTTTTTTTTTTGTATTTGTGGATCTTTTTGTATCTGACGGCATAATCAGCAGCCGGAGATATTGAAAATCAACATTACCATTTGGACGTTCTTGTAGGAAAGATGACAACGTTCCAGCGTTGCTATCATAAGCAGGATCGTATAAATTCATCTCAATGGCGGCAGCGTCTTTGCACCCACTGTTGCTTCGGCATCTCCGTCATTACCGTCTTTGTCGGTTCACGACAGTGCAACGGCACTCGAAACACCTCGCCATGATCCATTTCACCCTGTTGACGGAAAAAATATTAGAAATTGTGCTTTTACATTGTTAAAAAACCATGAAAGTTACAAAAACAAATGCGCCGAGAAACGATAAGAGCATTGGGAGACGTTCATAGGTTTCTCGCGAGACAAAGTGCGCGATTAATTGTCAAACATACGCAATCGCAAAAAAAACCCCGAAAATAAACTCGCGAGCGTCAAATTCGAGGTTAATCGAATTATTAATGCATTGAACATCGCGGGGATCGAACTTTTCGATTCACCAACGAAAATACTGAAAACTGTGGAAAATGACGCGGCCTACTTTGAGGTTATGTCGGCTCGATCGGGCTTGAGAGAATGTGTGTGCGTGACCAGGGACAAGATCGAACACGCGAGAAAGAGCCGGTAAATAGGCGAAATCAACAACACAACTGCCTCGGACACGGGTTCGAGTTGAAATAAACAAAAAACACGGCCATCGCGTCGTAACTGCCGGCTGATACCGGAGCGACGCAGAGTGGGGAGAGAGAGGGGACAATCTTGAAAGGAGACGATAAGCGCCTGACTGAGCGTCTGCGCGCGTGCGCGCGGGAACTGGCTGACGCGTACCTATACATATACATTTATATGTGTAGGTGAAGCGTACATACCTTATATACATGGTTAGTATATCGCCGGAGCAAAATGAACCAGCTGTAAGTCTGCGCGGTATATTTACAAAGAGAGGGGATCTTTCAAAGGTTCAAGCTTGAATCGTCGAATATGTTCGTGGAAGGAAAAGCGAGTCGGAAATCTTTGGGAAAGAAAAAAAAAGCTCGAGACAAAGGACGCGCGCGCGAAATTGCGACCTCTCACTTCATCCTGCTTCTTACATATTCACGACATTGCTATTAACATATATATTATCACATTTATATTCTCACCTATCTGTCCAAATGTATGCGAGAGTTCTTAAGACTGACTGATGTTGGAATCTTCGTGGAAGATTTTGTCTTTACGCGAAAAAAACACCGCGACGCACGTTTTCACTCCATCGTCGCCATTTTGTTCACTGCGAATGAAAATTTTGCAATGCAACAGCAGCGCCCCTCACGCGACTCGGCGAACTATTTTTTCGACATCGCGCGGGATGATGGGAATATATACATGTATACATTGTATATAGGAATGCATTGAATTTTCGATTCGCGTACTTTTTTCATTTCGTAGGATAATTGCAAGAAATAATTGCGCCTCGGAGGATTTTTTAATGCTACAATTTTGGTATTCCATTATTTGCATGCGCTTTGACGATATTTTTATCAAAAAGATCGTGGCAAAAAAACAACATTGCGGTATCGCGTCCTTCGCATTTTTCATATGAATCTCAATGATTTTGATATTCTCAATATAAATTATTGCTCGAATGCTCTTACTTTTTACTCCGGAATCGATGCAACACGTTTTTCGACGAGCCAAACGTCTCCGGGCACGTTTATGGACGATTTTGTTTTGCCAACGGGAGGACCGCATCCAGGTGACGAACTTTTTCCGCCATCTTGCCTCGTAAGAAAATGTATCCAAAAGAACTACGTTAGTGCATAAAACGTCCGCGAGATACCGCGAGAGTCAATAGAATTCAAATGCATCTATCTCATCTATCTCCATCAATTATAACCATTTCACGTCACTTGAAGATGAATTAAAATCTGTGCATCCCCTTCGTCGAGTTTCAATAACAAATAACTGTAAAAAAAAAAATGCAAAGTACAATAACTAAGTAGTAAATATCGTGGCAAAAAAACAACATTGCGGTATCGCGTTTTTTCACATTTTTCATACGATTCTGATTTTAATATTCCCAATATATATTAATACTCGAATGCGCTTACTTTCATTATCGTTATTGCAAAAGCTGATAATTCGACATAGAAAAGTATGAATCCATTGAATATTAATGATTGCGAAAAATTAAACGTAATCGTTAACGACGCGCCTGTTGAACTGCGTCACTCCTGACACTATTGTGAGGCGTGCAGCCGCCATATTAACATCGCGGGATCTACCATACCGACCGAGCAAAGTTCACAAAACGAACCTTCCCCCCTCCGACACCAGAAATAACCTTCCATAAATCGGGGAGCCGGGAGATTCCGCTTAGTTGTCATTCGTCGGAGGAATTTTTTTTTTTTATAACACTTGTAAAAAATAAAAGAGAAGTGACGTTACAGCGCACGGTGTCGTCCCGGCGATGTTTCATTCGTATATTAACGAAGGATGACGGCGACGAGGAGTTCGCAGTGAGATTTAAAAAAGTGGAGAAAGATATAAGAAAAGCGATAACTATCGAGCAAACAATTGAAATTTCATTGGGGAAAAAAAAACAAGAACGATATGGGAATCTCTTGGACGTTGAGTCGTGTCACTCTCCTTGTGACGTTGCTCGGACTCCTGGTGACGACCAAATCGACGTATTCGTCGTTTACCGGCGATCATGCATCAAGAAACGAGCAAGAAATTTCATCTCCCGTTGCTTGGCGATACGAGAAAGATGTTTTCCTCTCGAGAACGAGAAATAAGCGAAACGTCGTGATTTCCGACAACGCAATATCGAACAAAGCAGCCTCGTTGATCGGCAAAAAACATCCAATCGAGGATCCAAAGTGCAAGGACGATCTGAAACGCTTGTGCGGCGATCCTGACAACAGTAACGATCATCTGTTCGTTTTGGAGTGCGTTCAAACGTTCAAGGTAGTCTAGCTTGGGCTTTCGGACAAATGCCCAAAAAAACCCTGCAAATTTCCTCTTAATGGAAGTTTTTTCCTCTGATTAACATAATTTTAACCAGAGTTGTAAATACTGCATTACTGTATTTATTTCCCATTACACTGCATAATGTGAAATGGATAAACGTACCATTACAAAATACAAAAGTAATGTGTAATGTATCCATGTTCCATTACAAATAAAAAAGTAATATGTAATGTTTGCATGTTTCATTACAAATAAAAAAGTAATGTGTAATGGATGCCTGTTCCATTACAAATAAAAAAAGTAATGTGTAATGGATACACGTCCCATTACAAGTAAAAAAGTAATGTGTAATGGATGCATGTGCTATTAAAAATAAAAAAAAGTAATGTGTAATGGATGCGTGTTCCATTACAAATAAAAAAATAATGTGTAATGTATGCACGTTTCATTACAAATAGAAAAATTGCCATGTTCGTATTAGAACATTACATATTACTTTTTTATTTGTAATAGAACACGCATCCATTACACATTATTTTTTTTATTTGTAATGGCTCATGCATCCATTACACATTATTTTTTTTATTTGTAATGGCTCATGCATCCATTACACATTAGTTCTTTTATTTGTAATGGGACATGCATCCATTACACATTACTTTTTTATTTGTAATGGAACATGCATACATTACACATTACTTTTTTTATTTGTAATGAAACACACATCCATTACACATTACTTTTTTATTTGTAATGGTACATGCATCCATTATACATTACTTTTTTTATTTGTAATGGAAAACTTATGCAATACACATTGTTTAAAGTAATGGGTAATGCATTACTTTTATATTACTATTTTCACAACTCTGATTTTAACACACCAGGCCAACTTGGTGTGATATTTTGAATATTAATGCCCATGCAACACTTTTTTGTAAATGAACCCTTCGTCTGTACACTGGGTATTTTAAGGCACAAGCTACATTTTTAAATTGAATATCTCTGGTATTAGAAAAATTGTACAAAAATTTGTTTAACATGAATGGTTAAATGAATGATTGGATCATGGAAAACAATGTTATAAAAGTGATTCAGAATTTTTCCACATTTTTGTTACGTTCTTTTTTTTTTTTTTTTTTTTTGAGAAAAAATCATTAGCGTGACTTCAACGACCCAGAGTACAGACGATGTCCCAAAATTTGAGTGTACAGACAGAGGGTTAAGAATTTCATACAACATTTCGTAACTATATCGACTGCAGAAAATTCAAGCGTAATATCTTCAATATTCATAAATTTTCAATTTATGCTGCAGTTTGGAATTAAATTTTTTTATAAATTTTAGTTCGTTGATTGATTGTTGCAAAAATTAAATAGCAAACAACCATGATTACGCTATTAGTTGTGTAAAAAATTTCAGTTTGATTATCTGCAATTTTCTAATTTCATAAAGTTTGAAATAATTTTTGTCTTCGAAGTACACTTATCTAAAAATCCAATAAAAAATGTCGAAATTGAAGAGTTGCCAGGTCTGAGGAAATATCCCTAAATTTGAAGAAATTAGTGAGACCCTGAGGAAATTTTGGCGATTTAGAGAAACTACACAAAAACCTGAGGAAATTTTGGAGATTTAAAGAAAGTACATAAAAATCTGAGAAAATTCTGATCATATCTTTCCTTATCTTATCATCACACTTTTTTGGGATACATTTTTGTTTCTTTGAATACCATCTTTTTTGCATCGCATCTATTAATACGCCAAGGCACAATGTGTTAACAAATACAAAATCATTCTCGAACATTGAGTATTAAGAAAGAAAAAAGCTCAAGATACTTTGAAAAAACTTGATCAGAATTTGAAGAAATTTGAGGAATTCTCGCAATCGGATTTGAGGATTTTCATTTTGGGGACTTGGCAGCGCTGTCCCCTTGATGTAAAATTATAAAATCCAGACAGCACTTTGTAAATTATCTTTCAAAATGAAGACATCGATTCACAAGTCATCGGCAGATTCTTTCAATTTTCCAATAAACCATTTATCAATTATTTTCTCAGCTGAACTTTCCAGACTTCAAGTGCACCATTCTTCGGAGCTAAAATGGAAGAAAAATATTGGATCTCCAAATGGATGTCAAACCTCCCGACCAAAAGCTCACATGTTTATTTTTTTCAGCCAAAGGAAGTGGCTGGAATAAACGACGATTGTCAACACGCGATATGGAAGCACATACTGGAGATGACCAGCAACGAGAATGTTGAGAAATTGGCAAAAATGGAGTGCGGCAAGGAGCTGGATAACGTGGGATGTACCGCACTGGGCGAAGAACCTGGAAGTTACTTGGTCTGTCTGATGGAGGCGCGCGAGCACTTCAAGGAGGCAAGATGCGTCGCTTACATCCAACAATTGGAGTGGGTCGCATTCAGCGATTTTCGGATAGTAACGCCGATGATAGCGGATTGTCAGGAGGACATTGAGAATTTCAAGTGCGGCAGAATTCAGCCTTACAGAGACATATCGCAGGGACAGACATTGGACTGTTTGCAGAGTCACGCCGATGACTTGACGCAGCAGTGCAAGCGTCGGATATATCGTATATCCGAGATTCAGGGTGACAATATAAAGCTGGATCGTCAATTGTATCTGGCTTGTACCCACGATCACATACAATTTTGCGGCTCGATAAGACCTGGCACGGGACAAGTTTACAAGTGTCTGATGCAGCACAAAACGGATCGTCTGATGACGAAACAGTGTCGGGATCAATTGACCAGACGCGAGAGACTGATAGCGTCGGACTATCGCGTGAGCAAAGGTCTCGTGAGAGCGTGCAAAGACGACATCAAGAACAATCATTGCAGGCGTTCCGTTTCCGAGGACAAGGAAATACGTCTTGCCCAGATATTATTGTGTCTCGAGGCGGTCGCGAGAAACGGCAGTAAAATTGATCCCGATTGTCAGGTCGAGATGTTTGATCATCGAAAAATTCTCATGGAGGATTATCGCTTGTCGCCCGAAATCGTCAACGGCTGCGCCGATGACATTACCAAGTTTTGCAACGGTCTCGAAGTCGGCGGTATGACCATCCATTGTCTGATGGATCACACGAAAACGCGAAAAAAAGGAGCACGAATAACGGCCGTTTGCCAGAGAGCCGTGAGTCTGGATTTATTCGAATATTAACGGCGATGAGTTTCCGGACGAAAAAGATCTGGAACGTTTTTTTTATGCCATTTCGCCGGAAGTCAACGTAAACGAATTTAACGAATGGCATATTAAAAGGAAAGAATTCTGCCTCATTTTCGGTTTTTTAAAATTATTTTTACAATTTGGTTTTAGATTTGGACTCTATTTTGAAAACAACTGATTTTTGCCTTTTTATTTTCCTCATAAAGGGAAAGGGATTCATAAAGGGGAAAGTTTGAACTTCAATTTCCTTTTTTTTTTAACTTTGAGCGATTTTTTTTCCAAAGTGATTCTGTTTTTTGTGAAAAAAGAGGAAATTTGAAAAATTCCGTATAACACGAAAACAAAGAGGATTCATGAAAAACTTTGAGAGAGCAAATATTTGCGACTGTTATCATTAAGTTCAGAGGAATTTTTTGAGATTTTTTTCCAACATTTTTTTTTTCTCATTTTCTGGGTTGGAGCTCAGATCATTCAATTACCGTAACACGACAACTATAGAGCAGTGATCGACAGTATCGATTTTTTCTTTAACGATATTGATTTTATTAATCATTTTTTTCAAAAAATTAGTAATTAGCGACAAAATATTTCTAATTAAAAAAAAAAAAATTAGTAATTAGTGAAGAAATATTACCAAGTTTTTTTCTAAATATAATAATTAGTAAGGAAGATATTACTAATTAATTCAAAAGAAAACAGTAATTTATAGAAAAGTAGTATAGAATTGAGTCATGGTTATAAGCTCGAACAACTCTATTAACAAAGTTGTTTTATTTTTTATAATAACTAGATCTTTTGAATATTTCACACAATAGTATTTATTGTATCGAATGTCATACGATATCACATAAGTTATTATTAATACGAATATTTAATCAGTACCTATCAAAAAATGCATTTTATATTATTTATTTTATATAATATTTTTCCGCTAATTATTAATTTTTCGAAACAATTGGATAATAAAAATAAATAGATTTTTTTTGCCGATCACTGCTATGGAGTTATTGACAAAATTTCAAGAAGGGAAAATACTTATTTTATCATTTTCAACACATTGGAATTTTTTTTTCTTCAAATTTTTTTCCCGCCGCAACATTCGAAAAAAAATGGAAAAAAAAATCTGAAAAAATTCCTCCAAACTCAACGAAAATAGAGGCAACTTTTTGCTATGTTGAAGTCTTTCATGAATCCTCTTTGTTAACGTGTTATAAGGGATTTTTCAAATTTTGTCTTTTTTCACAAAAAACAGAATAACTTTGGAAAATAAAATCGCTCAAAGTTTTTTTAAAAGAAGGAAATTGAAGCTCAAACTTTCTCCTTTACGAATCCAATCGTAAAAATGTATTAAAAAAAAAATCCTCTGAGAGATGGGTGTTTTCAAAATCGAATCCAAATCTTACAAAAATGAATTGTAAAAATAATTTAAAAAACAGAAAATGAAGCCGAATTCTTTCCCTTTAAAATACCGTTTGTCAAATTAGTTTACGTTGACTTCCGGTGAAATGGCATAAAAAAACGTTCCAGACCTCTTTTGGAGTTTTTTCAGAAAAAGGAAATAACTCAGATTTAATACCATCTTGAAGGACATTGAAAATATAGAATCAATGAATATCATAATTTTTTATTTCAGCTCGAAGGATTGATCAAGGAAACTGACGCCGGCGAAGATTGGCGGGTCGATCCTGTATTGAGAGAAGCTTGTCAACCGGTCGTCGACATCGCTTGTCGAGATGTAAGAAAAATAGATTAATTAATCCTGATTTCTCGATTTTTTTTCAAATTTAGATTAACAATATAGTAGATTAATTATAGTAGATGAATTTTTTTTCAAATTTAGATTAACAATATAGTAGATTAAGTATAGTAGATTAATTTTTTTTCAAATTTAGATCAATAATATAGTAGATTAATTATAGTAGATTAATTTTGTTTCAAATTTAGATTAATAATACTATAGATTAGTTAATCCTGATTTTTCAATTTTTTTTTCAAATTTAGATTAACAATATAGTAGATTAATTATAGTAGATTAATTTTTTTCAAATTTAGATTAACAATATAGTAAATTAATTATAGTAGATTAATTTTTTTCAAATTTAGATTAACAATATAGTAGATTAATTATAGTAGATTAATTTTTTTTCAAATTTACATTAATAATATTATAGATTAATTAATCCTGATTTTTCATTTTTTTTAAATTTAGATTAACAATAAAGTAGATTAATTATAGTAGATTAATTTTTTTCAAATTTAGATTAACAATATAGTAGATTAATTTTTTTTCAAATTTAGATTAATAATATTATAGATTAATTAATCCTGATTTTTCATTCTTTTCAAATTTAGATTAACAATATAGTAAATTAATTACAGTAGATTAATTTTTTTTCAAATTTAGATTAACAATGTAGTAGATTAATTATAGTAGATTAATTTTTTTCAAATTTAGATTAACAATATAGTAGATTAATTATAGTAGATTAATTTTTTTCAAATTTAGATCAATAATATAGTAGATTAATTATAGTAGATTAATTTTTTTTCAAATTTAGATTAATAATATTATAGATTAATTAATCCCGATTTTTCAAAAATTTTCATTTTTTCAAATATATTTTTTTAGGTACGAGGCGGAGACGCCAGAGTGATGTATTGTCTGATGGACAAACTCGGCACCGACAAAATGACCGAGACTTGCGAGACCGCCCTCGTCCAAATCCAATATTTCATCGCGCGAGATTACAAACTCGATCCACAATTATACCGCGCTTGTAAAAGTGACGCCGTTCAATATTGTCACGCGAAAAATGTTTGGCACGACGATGGCTCGCGCATGGATCCCGATCGAGGACCACTCGTTCTGCCCTGTCTCTACAGATACGCTTATCAGCCGCGTAAAAATATGACCTTGAGACTCGAGTGTCTCGACGAGGTTCGACGAATAATGCGACAGCGCGCGCTCAGCGTTGATCTTCAACCGGAAGTCGAGGATGTTTGTCTGAATGATCTGGCGACGCTCTGCAACGACAAAACCGCCAAAGGCGAGGAAGTTTTGTGCCTTCAGGACAATTTGGAACGGTTCGTCTGCATAATTACGTTTTTTTTTTTTTTTTGTAAATCCTAGAAACTTGGATTCTAATTTTGAAGATTTTTTTCTCAATTAGAAATTAATTTCGCACATGAGGAAGCTCGATTATTAGTTCTTTTTGTTTTTGCAGCCTCGAGACAAATTGCAAACAAGCCGTTAGTAATTTAACGGCCGAACAAGCGGAACGCGTCGAGCTGAATCCGATAATAATGTCCGCTTGTCAGAGAATCATGGAGCGTCATTGCGGGGAAGTATTGAAATTCGGCAAGGACGAGGGTGACATGATGGATTGTCTGATAGAGCACAAAAATGATCTCGATTCGCGCTCCGATTACAAGTGCAAAGCCGCGGTCGAGCATTTTCAATTGTTGTCACTGAAGAGTTATCATTTTACCTACAAATTCAAGGAAGCTTGTCGACCACTCGTGATGCGTCACTGTCACGAGTAAGACACCATAAAAATTCAAATCATGAAAAATCGTTCCTCCATTCCGGGGTTGCAAATAATGCATTACTTCTTTTAATGCATTTACATTTTCAATAACCATTAACTCTTATTGATTTATGGGGATAATTTCCATTAATCATTCAATGTTATTGATTAGTGAAAATTATTTTCATTGACTATTAACATTTAATGGTTGAAAAAAATCTTTTCCATTAGCCATTAAATTTTAATGGTCAAGCGTTAATGAAAATAATTTAATGATTAATGAAAATTATTTTCATTAACCATTAACTCTTATTAATAATTGACAATAACTTCCATTAACCATTAACATTTATTGATTTATGGAAATTATTTTCATTAAACATCAACACGTAATGGTTAATGAAGATAATTTTCATTAAACATTAACTCTCATTAATAATTGACAATAACTTCCATTAACAATTAACATTTATTGATTTATGGAAATTATTTCCATTAATCGTTCAATGTTATTGATTAGTGGAAATTATTTTCATTAACCATCAACACGTAATGATTAATAGAGATAATTTTCATTAGCCATTAACTCTTTTTAATAATTGACAATAACTTCCATTAACCATTAACATTTATTGATTTATGGAAATTATTTCCATTAATCATTCAATGTTACTGATTAGTGGAAATTATTTTCTTTCACCATTAAATTTTAATGGTCAATGGTTAATGAAAATAAATTAATGATTAATGGAAATTATTTTCATTAACCATCAACACGTAATGATTAATAGAGATAATTTTCATTAGCCATTAACTCTTTTTAATAATTGACAATAACTTCCATTAACCATTAACATTTATTGATTTATGGAAATTATTTCCATTAATCGTTCAATGTTATTGATTAGTGGCAATTATTTTAATAGTCAATGGTTAATGAAAATAATTTCTATTAACTATTAAATGTTAATGGTTAATGAATATAATTTCCATTAACCATTAAATGTTAATGGTTAATAAACATAATTCCCATTGACCATTAACATTTAATGGTTACTGCAATTATTTCCATTAGCCTTCAAAAAAGTAATGATTAATGCATTACTTTTTCATTAAAAATGTCGCAACTCTGCTCCAGTCACAATTATTTGAATTAAAAAATCAAAAAAAATAACTGTTTTATTCGCAGATCAACGACAAAAGTCGCTGTAATCGAGTGTCTCAGCGGAATCGTTCAGGAAGACGTGATGAACGACAAACAGCCGAGAATACCGAAGGACTGTCGTCAACAGCTGAGAATGCAGCTCTATCAGCAGCACGAGAGCATACGTTTCGATCCGATTTTGCAAAAGGCATGCAAGGACGACATAAAAAAATACTGTTACGACATACAGCCCGGAAATTCACAAGTATCGGAGTGTCTAGCGGCGAGAAAAACAAAATTATCGGACGTTTGTCATCGTCAATTGTTCAAAGTTCGAAAACAAGAGTTTCAGGATAGCTCGAGTGATTTTATGCTGTTGAATTCGTGTCGATCGATGATACGCCAATTTTGTTACGACACCGACAAATCGCAGGCCCTCGATTGTCTCAAGAGTCACAAGGACGAGGCGACCTTCGACGAAAAGTGCAAGAATATCGTTATAAGAAGGATGATCGAGCAAAATACCGATTACAGATTCAATACGGCGCTGCAATCGGCTTGTTCGAAGGACATTGCCGGACATTGCAGCGAGGTGAGAAATTTCATTTTACGAAAAAAACGTTGGTGTTTTTTTTTTTTCAATGAAGAACGAAAAAAATTCCCAAAATGATCGAATTTGACGATTATTTCTCTTCTTATTCAGAACTGAATTTTATGGATTTAATTCGCAGGTTCTGAAGAACGAACCAAAGGACAAAGAGCTCGAGGGCAAAGTCATAAGTTGCCTCAAGATTCAATTCCGACAGTGGAAATTGTCGAGCAAGTGCGAGCAACAAATGGCTCACATACTTCGTCAGACTGCTCTGAATTATCATCTCGATCCTCTTTTGTCGACGCTCTGCGCTCACGAGGTTAGCTCAAATATCGCGAATTTTGGATTGAGGGAAAGAAGAAATTTTTTTTTTGAAAATATCAGTGATCGGCAGTATCGATTTTTTCGTCAACGATATTGATTTTATTAATCATTTTTTCGAAAAATTAATAATTAGTCAAAAAATATTACTAATTTTTTATAAAAATTCGTAATTAGCGGAAAAATATTAGTAATCTTTCTAAAAAAATTAGTAGTTAGTAAGAAAATACTTCTAATTTATCCAAAAAAATTAGTAATTAGTGACAAAATATTCCTAATTTTTCCAAAGAAATTAGTAATTAGTGACAAAATATTTCTAATTTTTCCAAAAAAATAAGTAATTAGTGAAAAAATATTACTAATTAATTTTAAAAAAACAGTAATTTGTAGAAAAGTATTGTGTATTTTTACGTACTTGTGTGTACCGATTGAGTCATGGTTATAAGCTCGAACAACTCTTTAAAAAGTTGTTTTATTCCTTATAATAACTAGATCTTTTGAACAATCACTCATTAGTAATTATTGTATCGAGTGTCATACGATATCACATAAGTTATTATTAATACGAATATTTAATCAGTACCTATTAAAAAATACATTAGTAATTTTTATTTTATTTATTACTTTTTCCAAAATTAATACAACATTTCTTCACGAATTATTGATTTTTGTTTGTTATTTAGCAATATCATTCTCGCCAATTACTAATTCCTGGAAAAATTAAAAATGTCATGTCACTAATTACTTATTTATTAGGAAAATTAGGAATATTGTTACTAATTACTAATTTTTTAGAAAAATTAGTAATATTTTTTTGCTAATTACTAATTTTTTATTAAAAATTAGACATATTTTGTCACTAATTACTAATTTTTAGAAAAATTAGTAATATTTTCCCGCTAATTACTAATGTTAAACAAAAATTGATAATATTTCTTTGCTAATTATTAATTTTTCGAAAAAATTGGATAATAAAAATAGATAGATTTTTTTTTGCCGATCACTGGAAAATATTAATCCTTCTAATCGAGCTCGTTTCTGCGTCCTTCAGATAATAACGATTTGTCGAGCCGACGAGAAGGATCCGGGCTCGGTCGAGGAATGCTTAAAGACTGAATTTAACGCCGGAAATCCGGATATGAGGGAGGAATGCCGGGTTCAAGTTGCCGATTTAATCGAGGAATCCAGAGCAGACATAAACGTCGATCCTTTGCTTCACAAAGCTTGCGCCGTTGATTTGAAAAAATATTGCAGCGATGTGCCACAAGGAGCCGGAAGACGTGAGACTCATCATTTTCGATATTCATTACCAATTCGATTAATTTAATTAATTGAAATTAAATTTTTTTATTAATTAAATTAATTGAAATAAAAAAAAATTTATTAATTAAATTTATTGAAATTAATTTCATTTTCGACGGTCTTCCGGTCAAGAAGGTGATTTTTCATTGGTTTTCTCGACCCACTAGACTAGAATATTGTCTTGAGTAGACTGTTTAAAAAATAATGCCTATTTTTTTTTCAAAGACAATGATAAATCGTCAGAGTATCCCTGAACAAAGACCCTGTCCAAATATGAGCCATTAATATTTAGAGGTGGCAATTTTCAAGTTTCTTTTTCCATTTAAATAACGTGGGAAAAAACATTTCGGAGCTTTGGAATTTTATTACTAAAAAACGGATCACTCTACAGTAATAAGAAACATAGATTTTTGTGGGAAATGGAATTGTAGGAATTTTCAATAGAATGTTGATCCAAAATTTGTATTAATCAACGATGAATGATTAATTTTATTGTTCATTAATAACAAAATACGGGTACAACACAAATATATATATGATGAAATTTCATCATAAATTTTATATATTATAAATCAATAATTCATTTTAATTCTTTATACATTCGGTGAGTTTTTTAAGAATGAGTTATAACGATGAAAAGTTTTTTTTCTTCAATTCTTTGAGTAATTATAAGTTTTATATTATTTAACTTAGGATTACATAATTCATTCGAAACATTTATAAAGAATGAAAATAAATTATTGATTTATAACGTGTAAAATTTGGAATGAAATTTCATTATCTTTTTGTGATATACCCGTATTTTTTATAAATGAACAATAACATTTATCATTTCCATGTTATTTAAATAAAAAAAGACAATTGAAAATCGCCATCTCTAAATATTAATATTAAGGGCTCATATTTGGACAGGATGTTTGTTTAGGTATACTCTGACGATTTATCAATGTTATTTGAAACAAAAAAAATAATCATTGTTTTTTTTAAACAGTCTAGTCTTGAGAAGAACAAAAAATAACGATTTTTAAACGTCTCGTTTTTCAACAGATATCATGTGCCTGCAAAATGTCCTTGAAAATAAAAAACCACTCCAGCCAGACTGTTACAAAATGCTGACGACGAGAATCGAAATGTTTATAAATGCCGCCAAGGTGAGCGAATTTAACATTTTTTAACATTTTTTTTATGTTTCCAAACGTTGAAAAATGTTTCCTAAAATTCTCTGCAATGAAAAGCAATATTTTTCTTTTGCATTTGTCCATTTTGTTCATTGAAAATTACAAATAAAACATGAGACTGACTTTCAATGTGTGATTTCAGTTGGTCGAGCCACCGGAAACGATCGGTGAATTATATACAACCGTAAATCGTTCACCAGCGAGAAGATACTTCATCGTAATGGCGTTCACGATGATCGGAATAATATTTATCATCGGTTTATTCTGTGGTCGAGTCACGAGACGCACGTTGATGATGAAGAACAAGTGACGACCAAAAAGGGCACTTCACGCGCGAATTTAATCGAAAAAAAGATTCAAAAAATATCGACGGAGTCCAAACTCGATCTTAGACGAAAATTCGAAGAGGAGAACGAAAAACAAAAAAAAAACTCAAAACGAGTCGATCCTGGCGCCAGATGATTCTTCAGAAATTCGGAACGGAAAATTCACGACACTTTTTGAATATTCGATTTTTTCCTCGTTTTTTTTACTTGCTTTGCCCCGGGCAATAAACAATTTCGCGTGTGGTATTCCGCAACAATTTTTCTACGAACTTTTTATAAACAAGGGGACATGAGAAGGGAAAAAAAATTAACGGACCAGATGGGTTTTTTTTTTGATCGAGAGGAAATTACCGTTTGTGGCGATATCTTGTTTCACACAAATAGGAAGATTGAAGGAAAATGATAAAACAAAATGAAATAAGCACGAAAATTGCAGCTCGGAAACGATTTTAATGGCGATCGCCGAAAAAACGCGTCCTTAAGGAATTATCAATTCGATAATAGTCAAGTAGTTTGCACTCGTCCAATATCACACACACACACACACACAAACACACACATTCACGCGATTATGTACAAAATAGCACATTACTACTCGAGAGCAAGAAAAACCACGATAAAAAGCCAACAAAAAAAAACGGTCGAATTTTAAATGTATGAAAAAATGGAGAATAGTTGTGAAAGATTTTGAATATTCGATGGGGGACACTAAACAATTAATGTAAATATTATACAGTATGTCCTTGGACGAAAGATAGAATGGGAGAAAGTGAATTAAAGTGATTAAGCTATGTGAAGAAAAAACGTGATTTTTTTGTTTTCGATCATTTTCTTCTCAGCCTCGGGCGCAATTGTCATCGAATTTCACGTTTGCCCGAGGGCCGATACGCACTCTCGACGGTGAATGTCGATATTCCGGCGTGAATTACTCGGATTCGATTGTCCATGAGTATTTAATTTTTTTTTTATGTACATGAGAATCCAAGTCAACTTAACGTTATATCCTGGCGGATTTGGCCCAAGATTCTTTAAAATTAAATTATCAACTCGCAGTTTCGTATGAGAAGTTATAATGAGAGCCGTAAAATTTGAAATATTAAAAAAATCCTGAAGTATATAAAATTTTGGAAGTCATAGTGAGAAGGAACCAATTTTATTTTTCTTCTCAGCAGTTGGAATAATTTTTCTTAGAGAACAAAATTCGTAAACTTGGAAAGTTGTTTAAAAATCCGCATCTTCATATCAAAATTTATGTGAGTCATTAACCGTTAACTCTTATTAATAATTGACAATAACTTCCATTAACCATTAACATTTATTGATTTATGGAAATTATTTCCATTAATCATTCAATGTTATTGATTAGTGGAAATTATTTGAATGGTTAATCGCAATTATTTCCATTAGCCATTAAATTTTATTGGTTAATCACAATTATTTCCATTAGCCATTAAATTTTAATGGTTAATGGTTAATTCAGTATATAAAATTTTTGCAAGTCATGGTGAGAAGAAACCAATTTTATTTTTATTTTCAGCAGTTGAAATAATTTTTCTTAGACAAAAAAATTCATAAACGTGGAAAGTTGTTTAAAAATCCGCAATTTCATATCAAAATTTATGTGGGGACATATCAAAAATGATCTCCATATTTTTAGGCCTGAACCAAACTTGGTCGAATTGACATGGATTAGCCCATATATTTTTCATTCAAGATGAAAAATAACAATGAGACGTTCACTGGGGAAAAGTTTGGCTTTTCCAATATTCCACAAAATTTTTCTGTCTCAAGTTAAAATTAACAGTGAAAATGAATCCTCGATAACAGAAAACAGGAAGTTTCTTGTGAAGAGGGAAAAAAAACTTCCAAATGAAATTCCTAACGCTATTATCTAATCACGATATCACAAATTCCTTTGATAATCGATAAATCGATTATTTCGATCGTTTGAAGAAAGATTTTAAGGAGGGAAAAATCGATTTCAAAATGAACTCTGATTTCACGCGCGAAATTTCTAAAACAATCTCAATGACGTCGCTGTGGAAAAGCTACTTGAGTCGTAATGATATGCTAATGGATACTGGGTCAGGAAAGTTAAAAGGTGAATTCCTTTTGCTCAAGTTACAGCTGTTCTATTATATAAATTCTCGGGGAAGGGGAAGACCGTTGATTTTCAAGGTCACTCTCTCCGGACTAATATTTTCCTGTGACGAATCTGTTTGTTTCTGCGCAGTTATTACGTGTATATATATATATTTATAAGGGAAATTGGTTCAACATTTGTCGCAAATTTCAGATTGATATCCTCAAAGCGACGAGGGATTCATATTGGGCATTCCGCTGCATACAAACCCGCAGACCCGCAGATCCATTTGTCAACATTCTTGAACATGTTTAAATCACGGGAAACAAAACAATTTCCATGAAAACAATGTTTTATGAGTAAAAAAAAAATTTATTCTCACGTGACAAAAGGCTCTTCTCGCGTCTCGGCAATCGAATGAAAAATCTGTCTCCCAAATCTGTTCCATACACTTGAAATGTAGAGAAAAGCATTGAGACTCGTGAGAGTGACATTCTACATTTTTTCCGGCTTTTTCCGTCTGGAAAAGAAAGGAAAATCTGGCAATCTTTTAGTTTCCACATTTGAGGTTATGTTATGTTTTCTCATGCGAGCGCGGAAAGCGCGTGTTTTAGTTCACTCGAAGAACCGCACAGATGGCGCGCAAGTACGCGCGCGCACATATCAATATATAGATATACATGTAACACGATATAGCAATTGTAGACTCTCCGATAATTCACCGTTGAGTATAATTTCGTATAATCAGTGAGCAAAAAAAGAAAAAAATGCTCGTTGCTCCGGTTACTCGCGAAGGTTATCAATTATTATCGCGTCAATGACGCCTGTTGCTCGTTGAGCGTGAAAACGAAAAAATAATCCGTCGAGGATCGAGATAAGGGCAATTTTTTTTTTCAATGTTTCTCTTTGGCTTTCCGTGAGTGACATACAAAAAAGCGCTTTCACGGAGGCGTCGTGGGCGAAAGGAATAGACAAAGACGCAAATGGAAACGTCGACGCGTAGAGAAATCGAGCGCAAAAGCGTAGATAAACAGCGTAGATAGAAAATGGCCTCGTGACGATCTATATAGGTATGTGGTTGTTGATCTAAAAAAAAAAAAACAAACATGGCCGACAAGCACGTGCACGAAGACCGAGAGGCAGAGAAAAACAGGATAAACTTTGCTTCGTCATTGAAATCGCTCTCATAAATGTAGTTCTACCTCTTATTAATCGCCCCACTCTTTCCCCCTCGAGTACTACTATCCGCAATTCGTTAATCGACGAAATAAGTATAGTAAATAGACGCAAACAGCTGTGCCAAGAGTCCGAGGACTGAAGACCTGCTATTATTTACAAATAAATAATATATTCGCGAATAGCTCTTTGTTATTTTCTCCTCCCGGCTCTCAAATATATAGTGAGCAAAAAAAAAGAGAAGAGTGGGTGCGACTGCCGATAAAAACGCAACTACGCTGCCATTTTGGGCTTTCGCGAGGCTCCGCGAGAATTTTATCTCTCCGTCACAAACTGCGAGAGAGAAGGAGAGAGCGTGAGAAACTAGACATCGCATACCAAAGCGTACACATACACACGCACGATTGAGAAAAAAAGAGAGAATCAAACGTGCCTCAGTTACCGTTCGAGCAAAGTGAGCGTCGTCGTTGCTCGCGGCGCGGGGCGCGACTGCGCGAGAGTGGGGGGGGGGGGGGAGAGACACGTAGCGCCACGCTGCGGTTGTCGAGGTGAAATTCCTGTCAGTGTGTCCGCGGCGGTCCGCGGCAAAGGGAGGGGTAGAGAGGCTGCCGCTCGTCCGTAAATTTCACTCTCATAAAACAAAAACATTTTTTTCAAACCAAATGCACGAGGGGCTTGATGAAGAATCCGGTGTCGGGAGTGGCGCGAAAGTGAGAGAGCATGAATAAAGGTGTCGTTCAAGAGAGAGACATTTACCGGGAGCGTGTGTGCTGGCGATAGATCATTTTCGTGGATCGTGTGCATGCATGCTTTGCGCTTTGAGCGTGTGCGCGCTGGCACCAGCATCGTACGTCTCGCCGGATCGTATCGTCGGCGTAAATTCGTCGGTAAACGTAGAATCGTCACTGATAGTCAAGATTTCATTATTTTCGGAGTTAATCGAGGAGGAGGAGGAGGAGGAGGGGGAGGAGGTGGCGGTGGAGGGGGTGGTGACGGAGGGGAAAGTGGCGATCGCGGTAGTGGAGAAAGAGGAGACGGCGGTTTTAGCCCGCTCGACCACGGAATTCACGATTGGTCCCGAGTCAAGACCAACAAATGTTTTAAATGGACGCATCGTCCATTATCACCCAAGTGTCGCGGGATGACGAGCTAGGCCACTTCAATAACGAGAAAGGTAACGTTGGCACACTTTATACACGACAAACGCTTACATATGCCATATATATGTATATATTTGTGTGCGTGTGTGTGTGTGCGCGCGCGCGCGTGCGTGTGTGCGTGCGCATGTGTGTGTGCGCATATTCTCACGTGTGGGATCTCAGCATCGTTTGCCCGTGTTTTATTTTTTCAACATAGCGATTATTGGACGGGTATTGGATGTGAAACGAATAATCCAGATGCAATGCCTTGATTTATGGAATCCGCATCTCTGCACCTGTTACAGTCTCTCCGTGTATCTCCTCTTATCTCTCTATCTCTCTTTTGCTCCCTACTTTGAGCGCCTCGCCTAGCTTCACCTCGCTTTTTCTCCTCCCTCTCTCTCTCTCTCGATCTCGCCATCCTTCTATCCTTCTTGCTCTGTTCCACAAAGTATTTTACTCGTTTTATATGTTTCTCTCTCTCTCGCGCGGCGCGCTCGCGCACGCCTCGGTCCGCCGTAGAGAGAGAGTCACGGAGAGGCAGCTATTCTGCACTTCTCCTCCGTCCTTGCGCCACGTTTGTCCGTAAGCGCGCGCTCTCCGCTCTGCTCTGTGTGCGCTCTCCCGAGCCCCGGCCTCGCCTCGATGTTCCCGTCGGCCGCGCGCGGCTTCGCTTTTACCCTCATTCTCGCGACGCGTATACATTAGGGTGGTCCGATTTTTTTTTTCGCATTGCTATCATTCACATTTTCGTACATTTTTTTTGTATACAATCGATCTCGTATGAACAAAAGCGCGTGAGATTTATTTTACAGCTGTTGAAATTTTTGTTTAAACAACGTTTTGGGGAATTTAGAAATTCGAATAGCACGAAAATTTTGTTTCCCCGATAATCGAGTTTTTTCAATACTAATTTTTTTATTTTCAACAGAGTAACATTTTATAATTCAAAATTAAATTACCCAAATCCTAAAATAAATTTGCGTTAAATATTGTCGCACTTTCGTCGAATCTCGCGTATTATCTTTCGGTCAAAATGACATGTAATTGATGGATAAAATGCGTTTTTGAAGGTTATGAGAAGTTGAAAAATTTCAAAGTCGATGCGGCAGTACTAAAAAAAATCGTACAAGCCTCCGGTTCAGCGATATTGTTTCTTTGTCGGTAAAGTACAAAAATCTCGACGAGGAGCGAAATTCGAAGAAAACACGTGTTTTATGAGCCACCCTGATATATATGTGTTTGTCTTTCTCCGTCGATTCCATTCGCGTGCGTGACGCGCTATCTCACTCTCTCTCGCGCGCTACCACGCTTCGCCATACTACGAACACACGCGTTATTAGTAATATCTATCCGTCTCTCTCTCTCTCTCCCTCATTCTCATCTCTCTTGGTCTTACGTCCGAGTCAATTTTACTCTTACTAGTCGGCGGTCTCGGTTTTACGATCCCGAGAGTCCGCGACGCTAAAAACGAGATGCTTTTCCGTATTGGGAGAGAATAATGATTATTCCGCGAACTAGATTATCGTTTCTCTCTCTCTCTCTCTCTCCCTCCCTCTCTCTCTTTCTCTCCAAATTGAGATTCCGTTTTCGATTGCGCAGTCGATTATTTCGTTTCTAATTAAAAACGGAAAAATAATGGATTACATGAACTACATTACATCAATGTAATTAATCGCACGCACATTATTCCCTGATTTATTCGTTTATGAAAATAAACAAGTGAAAATGTATTCTGAGGGTCGTTTTTTTCAATTAAGTAATCATTTTAATAACTCAAATAATTAATCACTTATTGATCATCAATAATTGATAATTTGACCGATATTTTATTTAATTAATAGTTTTATTTATATTTTATTTCAATAATAATTTATTAATTATTTTATTTCTTCAATTTATTGCAGTCAATTCAATTTTTTTTATTGAATAATCTAAATTGAATTGACTGAATTTTTTTTTATGGTGCTCTTTCTGCTTGTATTGTAAAAAAATTGAAATTGAATTATAAATTGGCAAAAAAAATTGTCTGAAGGGGACATTTTTCAAAAAATTGAAATAATAAAAAAAAAGTCTTTATGGATATTTTGAATCTCATAATTTTCCAGCAATCGATATCCATTTTTCTTCAAAAAATATAATAAGCGACAAAAGCAGTCGTTTTCAAATTTGGAAAGAATTGTTTAAAGAGTTCAGTTTGAAAAAAAAAAATTTGAAATTTTCGAAAAATGCTCGAGGGTTCTTTAATTTTTATTTTGGGACAAAACAGCTGAAATTTTGAGTTGCGAAGAAGCAAAAATTGAAAAATATACTGAAGCAAAATTTTCAACAGGCAAAAATTACAAGTAACAATGTGCAAATTGTAATTTGCAGGATTTTGTTTCCTTCACTTCAGCGTGAAATTACTACTTTGAACAAATGTGCACATTCGTCTATTTTCCGTAATTTATTTCTTGGTGAGAAAAAAAACAACAAAAAATGGTGGTTCGATTTGCAATTTGCATTCGTGGTCGCCGTTGAGTAACGATAAAAATTGTTTACTGCAAAAGTTAATTTATACGCCATCCGCGACTCAGTAATGGCCTACATAAAAAAAAAAAAGCTAATGAGGACGATGAATAATGATGCATGAAGCTCGTTTTTTTTATTTATTTTTCGTTGCTGACGCTATTTTTGTTTCAACAGATGAAAAAACAAATTTTTTGAGTTTTTTCTTTGACAAAGTCCTTGAATTTGTTTGAAGAGTTGAAAAATGATGTTAAAAAAAAAATACGGGTCAATGTCCATCTCGAAGCCAAGAATAAAATCACTGTAAATCAAAATGTTATTTTTAGGAAATTTCAATAACTCGTTAAAATTCTATCGAATTCTGAATCTTTTCAAAAATATCTATTGAGAGTAAAGCTCGAATCAATTTTCGAGATATGCTGAAGTTTTATTTACGGCCGTTACCAAAATTTTTTTGAATTTTTGAAAAGATTATCAAAGCCTTGAAATTTGCTGAAAATTTTGAATTTTTCCAAAAATGTCTGTTAAGAGTATAACTGGTATAATTTTTGAGATATAAAGCTGAATTTCTCTTTATGAATTGACCGCCATCTTTGATTTTGATTTTCGAAAAATTGAAGCGTTGAAATTGCATAAAATTTTGAATGTTTCCAAAAATGGCTACCAAGAGTACAACCCGAGTAATTTTTTAGTGAAATTGAATTTACTGAATATTACTGCATTTTTTGAATAAACACAGTGTTGCCAGGTCTGAGGAAATGTCCCCAAATTTGAAGAAATTAGTGATACCCCAAGAAAATTTTGAAGATTTGAAGAAATTACATAAAAATCTGAGGAAATTTGGAAAATTTGAAGAAATTACATAAAAATCTGAGAATGTTTTGAAGATTTGAAGAAATTGCGTACAAATCTGAGGAAATTTTGAAGATTTGAAGAAATTAAATAAAAATCTGAGGAAATATTGAAGATTTGGACAAAGTACATAAAAATCTGAGAAAATTTTGAAGATTTGAAGAAATTGCATACAAATCTGAAAAAATTTCAAAGATTTGAAGAAATTACATTAAAATCTGAGGAACTATTGAAGATTTGAAGAAATTGCATAAAAATATGAGGAAATTTTGAAGATTTGGACAGATTATATAAAAATCTGCGGAAATTTCGAAGATTTGAAGAAATGACATAAAAATCTGACGAAATTTTAAAGATTTGAAGAAATTACATAAAAATCTGAGGAAATTTTGAAGATGTAAAGAAATTACATACATTTCTGAGAAAATTTTGAAGATTTGAAGAAATTGCATACAAATCTGAAGAAATTTCGAAGATTTGAAGAAATTACATAAAAATCTGAGGAAATTTTAACAATGTGGAGGAATCAACATAAAAATCTGAGAAAATTTTGAAGATTTGAAGAAATTACCCAAAAATCTGAGGTAATTTTGAAGATTTGAAGAAATTACATAAAAATCTGAAGAAATTTTGAAGATTTGAAGAAATTACATAGAAATCTGAGGAAATATTGAAGATTTGAAGAAATTACATAAATATTTGAGAAAATTCTGAAGATTTGAAGATTATCACATTTTTTTACATGTATCTTTCCTCATCTTATCTTATTATCACACTTTTTTGGGGATGCATTTTTGTTTCTTTGAATACAATTTCTTTTCGTGCATTGCATCTATTAATGCGTCAACGCATAATGTGTCAACAAATGGAGCACCAAATCAGTCTCGAACATTGAGTATTAAGTAAAAAAAAAAAAAAAAAAAAAAAAAAACTGAAGATGTTTTGAAGAAATTTGATCAGAATTTGAAGAAATTTGAGGAATTCTTGCAATCGGATTTGAGGATTTTCATTTTGCGGACTTGGCAACACTGAATAGACAACCAAAAAAAGGTTGTCTCAAAATTTTGCAAAAATTCATCAGTGTTCAAATTGCAGAATAATTTTTAGATTATTAAATTTCAAATCACAAAATAAATTTTCAATTATTAAATTTCAAATTTCAAAATACATATTTCTACTCGAGATAATCCAAAAATGAAAATTTCAATTTTCATTATTTGTTTTTCGTCTAATTTTTCAACATTTCTAATGTTTTTTTCGTTGCTTTTTTCCAGCACAATTACCACGGGAAAATGAGGCCCCGAGCAGTGTTCCAGCGTCGAGCGGTGGAAAAAAGCCACGGGAACGAGGTCTGCTGCGCTCTTTGCTCTGCTGTCTCGGACGCGGAAGGGGCGGAAGTTCGAAGAGTTCGAAGGCGAGCTCGTTGCAGGGCGACGGACGTGGCTCGCCTCCACCTGGGACCGGTTCACCGAGATTCTTATTGCCACCGGTGCGACATCAGGATATGCACAAAAAATGTATGGTCATAGATCTTGACGAGACCCTCGTTCACAGCTCTTTCAAGCCGATAAGCAACGCCGATTTCGTCGTCCCGGTCGAGATCGACGGTACGGTTCATCAGGTTTACGTATTAAAGAGGCCTTACGTCGACGAGTTTTTGCAGAGAATGGGAGAGCTTTACGAGTGCGTATTGTTCACAGCGAGTCTGGCGAAGGTGAGAAAAATCTCGAAAAATCTTGAAAAATTATTTTCAAGGTTGGAGAAATAAAATTAACTCTCCATCGAAGATGGATTTCGATCAGAAGTTTCATTGTATTGTTTAAAAATATTTCAAAAATATTTCCTCAATTTTATTCATCAAAATAGTCCATTCGTAAGAACGAGGAATCGCTTTGTAAAATAATGCACCGATGGAATTTTTGTCATTTTCAAAAAATGACAATTTTACGGTGTCAACTCGAGTATGCAATTTTTTTTAACAAAGATAGAAGTTCAATTTTTATTTTTAATAATTTTTTACAAACGGACACAAAAAAATTGATTATCTTGATTTTTTTTCTTAAGATTCTTGAAAGTATAGAGAAAGAAAATTGGTAAACAAAAAGAAAATCAATTCTTCGAAAATTCAGAAGTTTTTATTTGATTTACAATTTAACTAATTGAGCGATTGATGATCTCAATTTTTTTTCTTAAAATTCTTGAAAGTATAGAGAAAGTAAATTGACGAACAAAAAGAAAATCAATTCTTGGAAAATGGAAGGGAGAAACAATCATTGTCAAAATAATCCGTAAATTTTTTTAAACGATTACGAAGTTATTGGAAAATCTTGATTCGAAAATATTGGAAATTTCGTTGATTTGTTTTTTATCATTGAAGTGAATGTCGACATAATTTCGGAATTTTTTGGAAAACTCAAGAACAATTTTGTTAAGCGTTACAACCTTATAAAGATTCTTTTATTCAATAAACCGCTCCCTCAAGGGCCAGTTTTTGAGGATAAATCTCCCAAGTCCTGAAAAAACGTTTTTCAATCACAAAAATTTTTGGAAAACTCAAAAACAATTTTGTGAAACGCTGTAAATGCTCTTTTTTCACTCTGTCAAAAAATGTATTTTTTTTTCTTTTTTAATTCACAACCTTTAATTACAACAACCTTATAAAGATTCTTTTATTCAATAAAACGCCCCCTTAAGGGCCAGTTTTTGAGGAGAAATCTTCCAAGTCGTCAAAAGACGTTTTTCAATCACAAATATTTTTGAAAAACTCAAAAACAATTTTGTTAAACGCTGTAAATGCTCTTTTTTCACTCTGGCAAGAAATGTATTTTTTTTCTTTTTTAATTCACAACCTTTAATTACAACAACCTTATAAAGATTCTTTTATTCAATAAAATGCCCCCTTAAGGACCAGTTTTTGAGAATATATCTTCCAAGTCCTCAAAAGACGTTTTTCAATCACAAAGATGTTTGGAAAACTCAAAAACAATGTTGTGAAACGCTGTAAATGCTCCTTTTTCACTCTGACAAAAAATGTATTTTTTTTTTTTTTTAATTCACAACCTTTAATTACAACAACCTTATAAAGATTCTTTTATTCAATAAAACGCCCCCTTAAGGACCAGTTTTTGAGAATAAATCTTCCAAGTCGTCAAAAGACGTTTTTCAATCACAAAGACTTTTCAAAAACTCAAAAACAATTTTGTTAAACGCTGTGAATGCTCTTTTTTCACTCTGACAAAAAATGTATTTTTTTTCTTTTTTAATTCACAACCTTTAATTACAACAACCTTATAAGATTCTTTTATTCAATAAACCGCCCCCTTAAGGGCCAGTTTTTAAGGATAAATCTTCGAAGTCCTGAAAAAACTTTTTTCAATCACAAAGATTTTGGGGCAAAAAAAAATTGTTAAAGGCTGTAAAAGCTCTCTATTCACTCTGACAACAAATGTAATTTTTGTTGTTCTTTTTTAATTCACAGTACGCCGATCCCGTCGCCGATTTGCTCGACCGATGGGGCGTCTTCAGAGCCCGATTGTTTCGCGAATCTTGCGTCTTTCATCGTGGCAATTACGTCAAAGATTTGAACAAACTTGGAAGGGATCTTCAGCAGATAATAATCGTCGATAATAGTCCCGCTAGTTACATCTTTCATCCCGACAACGCTGTGAGTATTTCGAGCGGAGAGAAAAAAAGAACAAAACGATCCCTCTGAAATCCAGTTACGACACAGTGGCACGATGGAAACGTCGTATGAAAAAAAAAAAAAATTGCTGAAACGCTGAAAACTCGCGTTACGCAAATCGCCTTGTGGCGAGTAGAAGTGATATATCGGGTTCGCGTAGAGGAAAAAAAAAATGTGGAAAAAACGTACTGGTCATTCGAGTCGAACGGACATTGGGTACATTTCAATGGAGGCTCTCTCGACCTTGACCTTGAACGCGCCATTCCGCGGAGAGATGGATGGGAGAAACTAAAACATTGGTCTCGAACACGTGACAAAGTGTTTTTTTTCCTTTTTCATCGTTATTCACCGCGTTTTCTGTGATACAATTTTTGAAATCCGACAAAATTCGAAAAATAATCGTTATCGGATGAACCAAGCCGGTTTTTGAGGCTTCAAGAATTGCGAAGGGATTGCTCAGAACCGAAATTTTATAAAAAAAAAAAATCCACAGCCATTTTTATGAATTAATTCAATTTTTGGTCGAAATCTGAAGTTTTTTCAACACTCGTTTCTCTGGAACTCTAAATTGATGTATTTTTTCTTCTTAACACAAATCCACAAACTGTTTTCCCAAAAAACTAAAAATTTGCATGAATTCTTATCAAAGACATTTTTCAAAATGTTTTTTTTTTCTCACTTTATTTCTCACCAAAACATGCTTTTATAAGAATTTAAAAAAACAATTTTTATTGAGCTCATTCTTGGCCTTGAAAAATTTGCAAAAATCGATGATTGAAGCTTAAAAATCTGCCGAAAATTGAAAAATGATCGAAATCGGATGAATCAAGCGGGTTTTTGAAGCTCCAACGATTACAAAAGGAATGAGCGAAATTTTATGTTAAAAAATAATTCCAGTCATTTTTGTGAGCAACAATTACAATCATTTTAGTGAACACGTTTAATTTTGGCCAAAATGCAACAAAAAAAATGTTCATTTATTTTTTTCAAAACTCAAATCGATTTCTTTTATCCCCAGTGATCGGCAAAAAAAAATTTTATACTTTTAATTTATTGTTATTTACAAAATTAATATTATCATCCATTATTTTTTTAGGTATTTCGATAATCAGTAATTTAAAAACCAATACTACGAATTATTTGGATATTGAATGTGTGTTCTTTGAATAATTCATTATTAGAAAAATTAGTAATCGTATTCTTTAAAATACTTATCATTAAATGAATTAGTACTTTAATTATTTTAATTACTAATTATTGGAATAATTTATAATTGAATTATGTCAATTATTGATTATTTGAATAATTAGTAATGTATATATCTAAATTACTAATTATTCAAGTAATTCAAGTGAACTTGTACAAAAGTTGAAGTATATTTTGTGTACAAGTTTGCCTACAACTTGTATTCAATTACCGGCCGTAGATTTCGATCAATTTGTATCCAAATATTGCTCACCAAAAACTTACCGTAAATTAGGCGTCAAATTGATTTCAAGCTACAGATGACCAAGTTTTTATAGTGCAACTTTGCCTATCAGGGCTCCTGCTTAACTTCACTAAGCAAATTTACAAGCATAAATATGCATTATCAAATAACTAATCATTGCAAAGAATAATTAACTAATTTTTTGAAAAATTAGTAATTAGAAGAATTAATTATCTAATTATTCGAATAATCAATAATTGGAAAGAATAATTAACTAATTTCATAAAAAAATCAGTAAGTAGAGTACATGAGTATTTAATTACTTGAATAATTAATAATTAGAAGGAACAACTGCCTAATTTAAAAAAAAATCAGTAATTCATAAGAGCAAAATTTGAATTACTCGGTTATTGAGTAATTATTTGATCTAAATTACAAGCCATAGGTTTATTGGATAATAATCGAACATGAATTATCGAATTTTCGAATATTGATCGGCAAAATCGACATTTTCGTCAATTTAATTACCGCTAATTACTCTGTGTTAGAAAATTTTTTAATTGTTCCAATAAATATTACTCATCATTAAGGCACTCGGTAATTAGGTAGTAAGGTATTTCTAATATTCGAAAATTCTATAATTCACGTTCCATTATTATCGAATAAACCTATAACTTGTAATTTAGATCAAATAATTACTCAATAACCAAGTAATTAAAACTTGGCTCTTATAAATTACTGATTTTTTTAAAAATTAGGTAATTGTTCCACCTAATTATTAATTATCCAAGTAATTAAATACTTAAGTACTCTACTTACTTACTTACTAACTAATAGTACTTACTTACTAATTTTGTATGAAATTAGTTAATTATTTTTTCCAATCATTAATTATTCGAATAATTAGATAATTAATTGTTCTAATTACTAATTTTTGAAAAATTTCTTTGATCGATGTTTACTTAGCGATAAATCATTGGACAGAGCTTCAACTCCTTTCCAATTGAATGAAGTAACATAATCTGAATGATCTTTACGCTAAATTGACAAAAAAAAATCTCTGGAGTCCAGAAAAATTTTCAAATTCAAGCTAAAGTGGAGTTTTCTTTTTTCTTACGATTGCGCGAAACATGCTGACGCTGAAAAACTTCAAGATTCCGATTCAAATACAAAAAGTTTGAAATCAATTACTCCGAAAATTGATAATTAATATAATTACTAATTATTCAAATAATTAGTAAAAATAAAATAGTTCAATTACTAATTACTTGAATAATTAGTAATTCAGATACATACATTACTAATTATTCAAATAATCAATAATTGACATAATTCAATTACTAATTTTTATAATAATGTATAATTCAAAGAATTACTGATTATCGAAATACCTCAAAAAATAATGGATGATAATATTAATTTTGTGAATAACGATTAAATAAAAATCTAAAATTTTCTAACGCAGAGTAATTAGCGGTAAATTGACGAAAATATCGATTTTGCCGATCACTGTTTATCCCGAATACGAATCTGCCAATGATTTTCCAGTGATCTCAACATTTTCCTGGATTTTCATTTTTTTTTTTTTTTAATATTCCACAAAGTCCTTGCGCTTTATCTAACGAAAATTGCAAATTTTCTCTCAAAGGTACCCGTTGCATCGTGGTTCGACGACATGACGGACTCCGAGCTCCTCGATTTGATACCGTTTTTCGAGAAGCTGAGCAACGTCGACAACATATACACGGTATTGTGCAACAGCAATCATCCGTACAATCCAGTGGAGGAAAGTGTGCAAAACAGTCCGAGCCCGGGTTCAGGCTCGATGGGAGCTTCCTAGCACCGTCGAAATTCTGGCCTAACGGTCAGCCTTGACGCCTCCCGTTGCATCCTGAGGAGGAGCCTCGTCGGCCTCCTGCGCGTCACTCGACTCTCATTCCGCGTCAAAAGACCGGTTGTTGCGATGAGTTAGACGCGGAAGAAGAAAAAAAAAACAGCCACAAACGCGAAAAAGAACAAAAACGTACGAAAAAGCGAAGAAGGGGGGTCAGAGAGAAAGAGAATAACGAAGAGCACGTTTTATGGGCGAAAACGTTGGGCCTGATGAAAAACGTGTGTTCTGTTCAACTTGGGCCCAAAAAATAAGAAAACCGCCGAAAAAGTCGTGACGAGAAAAATCGACGTTCGAACAAGATTCTCAAACGCGAAAAACCGGAATTTCGTAAATCTTGCAATTTTTTCTTCGACACAAGAAAAAAATCAAGAATCACACGAATTTCGAAAATAGACGAAACTCGAAAATCTCGTCGTCGACGGATTTTTGGATGCTGAAGAGTGCGCGAACACGGAATTGATCGCGAGACGAGCTGAGCAAGAAAATGAGGACTCTTTAATCGAGCGAAAATATGCTTCATCGTGGTTTTTCTTCTCGTGTCGATGCATATCATTTCTCTCTCGAAGAGGCCCCTCGAAAAATCGCGGACGAACGTGACGACGGATAAAACGCGCTTGAAATCTTCGTTTTTATTGATATTTCAAATCTTTTTTTTTTTTTTTAACGAATATGATTAACGAATTAGAATTATTTTAGCGATACGCGCCCAATGAATTGTGAGAGAGATTGCGATTTTCGAGGCGAAACGAAACGATTTGTCGTTCGATTTTTTTTTTTCGAGAAAAAGAAACGGCATTTATTCGCCGCGCTTTGTTAGACGAGGAGAAAGAGAGTGAATGAAAGAGAGAGAGAGTGAAAAAAAAATAATCGCGGCTCGGCAGCATTATTATATCCAACGGATGAAATCGTGACGGTCGTTAGAGCATTTGTACTTAGTTGAAAAAAAAAACGAGCGCGAATGTGAGTGTGAATGTGAATGTACAATCGAAGTGGTGAAAAAAAAATGCCAGAGCAGATGAAAAAGGAAAATCGTGTCAAAGAAACTAGCGAAACAAAAAAAAACGCAATCTTCGTGTTTTCGCGAATTTCGGAATATTTAGATCCGACACACCGTCCTCCGCTTTTTTTTTCTTTTTTCTCTCCCCTCGAATGAAATATCGGAAATATTGCCAGGACAAAATCATCGTGTCTTCATTGTCTCTTCGGATGTAATTTATAACCGAGCCAAGCGTGTTTTCCGAGGACTTTTCTGTTTTTTTAACTCCAAAAACGCGTCTCTTTGTATTCCAATTTTACATTTCGCACGTGCTTTTTTCTCCTCGTTACACTCTAATTAGGACAAAATTGGTGCTTCCGTACGATAAAATAAAAGCGCGAATAGAAAGAAAAAATATATATCGGAGATATATTTTTTTTATTTTTCGGGGAGAGATTAAAGAGAAATAAAATTTGAATTTTTTACATTCATACGGATATGAAAATTTGATTTTTTTAATGACGAATTTAACCTTTGTTTCTTATATCGGAGAATTTATATTAGAACAGGCAATAGAAAATTTTTTCTTGCACTAAATTACAGAAGTTATTTTTTTTAATAGGTTCAATATCACGTACTGAACGTAAATGCACAAAATCCTTACAAATTTGGAGGGCGGAAGTGCCGCCATTTTGAGAAAAACCGTTTTGGCCTATATCTCCGTAACCGTGCACTTAAGGCCAAAAATGGTAATAACTTTTATTGTAGATAATTAAATTTCCTATTTTTTTTGCAAAATATTTTTTTTTGTATCACTTACCGGTTACGACTTATACGACTATTACGATTTGTTTATTGACTTTCGGACCCATATCTCTTTTAATAATTGTTTAAACAATAAAATGCTAATGACCTAAGTTTTAAATCTAGAAATTTTCTACGACTTTTACTTTAAACTTTTATTTCTAAAATTAATATTTTTAAAGTTATAACGCGTTCAATGTTGCACTACCACGTGCAAGGTTAATAAAAACGAGGTAAATTTATTTTAAAAAGCGTACAACAGAAAATAAATCATAAATCTTCTTTGACTCACAGTCGAATCTTCACAGCCCGCAAAACGCGCGAGAGTCGAAGAAGATTTATGATTTATTTTCTGTTGTACGTTTTTTAAAATAAATTTTCCATGTCTTTTTAAATAAATTTCTCGTTTTCTTATTCGTTTGTTTCATTACGCCATCAGTATATGTATAATTTTGCAAGTAAGAAGGCAAATTATTCATTGCTAATTATGTCACTATCATTAATATGTTTTTACATATTTATTGAATTTTCATCAGTACACTCGTTTTTATTAACCTTGCACCCGGTAGTGCAACATTGAACGCGTTATAACTTCAAAAATATTAATTTTAGAAAAAAAAGTTTAAAGTGAAAGTTGTAGAAAATTTGTAGATTTAAAACTTAGGTCATTAGCATTTTATTGTTTAAACAATTATTAGACGAGATATGGGTCCGAAAGTCAATAAACAAATCGTAATAGTCGTATAAGTCGTAACCGGTAAGTGATACAAAAAAAATTATTGCACAAAAAAGATAGGAAATTTAATTATCTACAATAAAGATTATCATCATTTTTGGCCTCAAGTGCACGGTTACGGAGATATAGGCCGACACGGTTTTTCTCAAAATGGCGGCACTTCCGCCCTCCAAATTTGTAAGGATTTTGTGCATTTAAAATAACTCCTGTAATTTAGTGCATTGAGGACAAGAGTACCGGGCATCTCTATTGCCTGTACTATATCGCGTGTGAGAATAATTGAGAGAAATAAGCGAGAGAAATTGTAACGAAAGGAAGAGGAAAAAAAATTGACGCGAGAACGCAATGATTATTTGCAAGTACAAAGTTGTTACTTTTAGAAAGGCCACGAAGGCTACGAGCCGATAAACCGTGAAGGCGAAAGAGGTAAAAAAATTGAGGCAAAAAAAGGTACGAAGAGGAAGAATCGAACGAAGCGATAGAGAAAGAGAGAGAAGCAAGAATGAGCGCGTGTGAGAGGAAAATTGTGAGTGAAGAGGAAAATGCGAGAGAAAATATGAATAATAGGCGGGCAATGGCGGTCGTTGATGAATCAACGTGATAGAAAGAGAGAGAGAGAGATGCATGCTTTTTTTAAATGCGAAATCAATTTCATAAGAAAATGACTTTTAAAGAAGAAAAACGGAAAAAAAAATAATCACGTCGGAGTCGCGTTCAAACGACGATTCCTGTGAGCACCCGCGAAGATTATATATTGTACAAAATTTGTCACAAAGGTTGCAAAAAGAAAAGGGGGAAAAAGAGCGAAAAAAATGAGATTTATGAAGATAGCAAAGAAATGAATTTTTAATGAATCATCAGAGTGTTGGACGCAAAAGCATGTAGCCGTTAATTAACGAATATTGCCTTGATTTGTAAATAAAACTCGAAGAAAATGAAACTTCCACTGATAATTATTCTCCGCGGATGGAAAAAAAGGAAAACAAAAATTAAGACAAACGAAAGAGAGGGAGAGAGAGAGAGAGAGAAAAGTGCAAGCTCCGCGTTGTAATCGTCCGTCTGTATTTTCGCGGAATTTCCTCGCTTTTCCCTCGAATATTAAACTTTTCGTACCGTTTTTTACGTATATTTAAAAAGAAGAATATATCTTAAAAAAAAAAAATTAGAAGAACCGAGACACAGGAGACTCATTTATCCTCATCAATTTTGTATGCTCTTTATAATTCGCAAAAAAAAACTCGAAGTAATTTTTGTACATTGAAAATACGGAGAGAGGGAAACGAGGAAACTTCGTGAGAAATAAACAACGTGAGACGAGTATTATATACGATAAAAGATATATATATATAGATATATATAAAGTAAAAAATATATAAAATTAAAAAAAAGAAATATGAGTACTGTAAAAACATCTCCCGGCTGAAAATCCGAATCCCCACTCCGACATGTCCAGTTTGCTCTGTGATTCTGTGTTTAATGAAAAAAAAAACGAGAAAAGAGGAGAAAAAAAAATGGAAGCGAAAAAAAATATATTATATATATTATATTATAAGAAAATGCTTTGTAATTTCAAACTCCTCTCTCAAAATTCCTCGCGTTAAAAAACGTTTTAATTGATCTCTTGGAAATATCCAATTTAAAAAAACGACAAAAGGCGCCTTATTTTTGGAAAAACGATTTTTTCACGAAAAACAAACGCTTGGAGTTGAAATAATGCCCTGTAAATACCGATAATAGTCATAAGAGTCTTTGTAATATCAATTATCTGTGCTGGAATTATGGATTTTATAATTTAGAAGCTATCGTGGAGGCGCCATTTTTTGAAATTGAAAAAAACGCAACTTTGCCTTCATGAGGAAAGTGTAGGAAAAAAATATTGTAAATTTTGGTCCAATTTGCCCCATAATATGTCTCGTGCAGTTCGGATGCAGATAGCAAACTTTTCCGCAGGAATTCCGTTCTGCGGAGAGTTTTTTTTTCTTTTTCCGCGGTACACCACCGAGACTTTGTGCTCGACAATGCAGAGGCGATAGATATATATATGGGGCATTCCATCCCAAATCGGACAGTTTGAAAAACTTTTTTTTTTATTTCCTCGATTTTTTTATATCTCTGAGTACCCATCAAAAGACCCTTCCTGTTAAATTTTGAGATTTTTTTTTATTATCCGTTCAAAAGATATTAAATTAACAAAAAAACCGCTCTTTTTTTTGTATTTTGGTCATAACTTCTTTAATAATGGTCCAAATTAAAAGTTTTTTTTTTCAAAATTTTTGTTTTTTTATGGCCTTTTCAGAAAAAAATACAACAAAAATATTCGACCTGTTCTTGAATGAGTTTTTTGAGTTTGAAACGTTAAATCGCGTTTTTAAAAGTGAATGTCATTTTTGATTTTTTTTTTTAATTTTTCGTTTCAAACATCTATCTTTTCAACAATTTTTGAGACTAGTCCGATAGTGGGATCTCAAAACTACTATTTTTTTTCGATTTTTGAAAATTAGAATTTTTTTTTTTCATAAATTATTATGAATACCAATTTTCGTTACTGTATAGTATTTTTTTAATCATTTTGAATTAATTTGGACACTTTCATTGTTAACAAATTTTTAAAATCAATAATTAATCGATGAGCAAATAACAGTTCAAGAATTGTATGAGTGAATTGACAAAGGAATATTCTAATTCAGGAAATAATTGTATATGTAAGGTTTTCAAAAAAATACGTGAATAAATAAAAACTGTTGTTATTATTGTTCATAAACAGACTTAACGATTAATTATTAATTTTAAGAACCTGTTAACACAATATAAAAGTGTCAAAATAAATTCTAAATATTGAAAAAATACTAGACAGTAACAAAAATTGGTATTCATAATAATTTATAAAAAAAAAAATTTTATTTTCAAAAATCGAAAAAAAATAGTTATTGAGATCCCACGATCGGACTATTCTTAAAAATTGTTGAATAGATAGATGTTTGAAACAAAAAATTAATAAAAATTAAAAATTACATTCACTTTTAGAAACGCGATTTAACGTTTAAAACTCAAAAAAATCATTCAAAAACACGTCGAATATTTTTGCTGTATTTTTTTCTGAAAAGGCCATAAAAAACAAAAATTTTGAAAAAAAACTTTCAATTTGGACCATTATTAAAGAAGTTATGACCAAAATACCAAAAAAGAGCGGTTTTTTTGTTAATTTAATATCTTTTCAACGGGTGATCAAAAAAATGTCAAAATTTATCAGGAAAGGTCTTTTGATGGGTACTCAGAAATATTAAAAAATCGAGGAAATAAAAAAAAAAGTCTTTCAAACTGTTCGATTTGGGATGGAATGCCCGATATATATCACGAATGACTCGTGGCTTTATATAGGTCGAAGCATATTCGATTGAATGGTCACGCCTAGAATGAAAGACGTGAAAACGTGACCCTGGAAATATTGGATTACCCTGCCCTAGGAAGATATATAGTGCATATAAAACTATGTAGACGAGAATGGCGCTCAATCGAGGTGCTAAGTTTAATGGAGAATTTTCAAGCGCTCTGAATTACGCGACCTTTGTGCCCATACCGACGCATCCCACGTTATTCGGTCCCTCTTTCTGACATTTAACGCAGGCCGTGGGTGTCATTCGTCCCACACACGCTCAATTAATCGTAAAAGCCATCACTTCGACGAATTCAATTGAAAAAATAAAATGCCCGAAAATTGAAATTCGATTTTTCCCGCCACAATGACGGGAGAACCGGAAACCAAAAGAGAGAGTTCCCCGGGAATCGGGAGAATGAAAATAAAGCAATTATAATTGAAATGAAATGAAAGAAAAAAATAAAGCGTCCGACCTGTTCAGACTCCGGAGAAAGGTAATTTTCTCTCTTCTTAATCTTCGCGCTATTCGTCTCGTTTGTAAACCGGAAGTTTGAAAAACATTCAACATCGATAATTCTCATTGAAAATCTGCGCTCACGCCGTCGTCGTTATAGCAGAGAACGATAAGATGCGCGGTTGGTATTTTCTCGAGATTTCTCTCTTAGCGACGTCGCCAAGTGGCGGCGCCGACGGCGCGTCTGCGAAGCATATACGCAAAATGGCCGGGGCGAGAAAAATTATAAAGTAGGGCAAAAAGTGGGGGGCGAGGTAATCTTCTGCGCGTCTCGTTTCTGCGACGCCGGGCCGTAAAAATGAAAAGGAAAAGATGGTAAAAAAAAAGTATGCGACTCGCGGAACGCGAGAGAACGAGAGACAGAGAGAGAAAAAAAAACAATTTTACCTTCCAGTAGTTGAACTCGCGCTCGCCAGGGTTTACGAGAGAGACGTATATATAACCTTCATCTCTTCTCTCTCTCTTTCTCACACATAAAGCTCGAGAGTTGAGATGAGAAGGTATTTTACCCCCGGATGAAAATTCGAATGTCGTTCAATCTACGAGACCGGATCGCATCGAAGGGGCGAGTCCTTGTAAAATAATCATTCGATAATCGCTGAATTTTTAAAAAGTCGCGATTTTCTTCGGATCGCGAAACAGTAAAATTGCAAATATCCGAGTGCGATTTTCGCTCAAGAAAAAGGAGGAGGGGGGGGAGGGAAAGAAGAAAAATGCGGCGTTCGCTCGTGCGCGAAATGAGCGAATATATAATAGGCAAAAAGAGCGTAATAAAATGTGTCAACAAGCGATGGAGACGAGTCAATTGCCCGGTCCGGACCGGCTAAGTTGGTCGTAAAATGGCTGACCTGTGATTTTTCTTTTTTTTTCTTCCTTTAAAACGTCCCCAGACTTCCCTTTCTTTCCTTCTCTTTTTGTTATTGCACTCGTGTGCGCGCGACGAGATATTGAGGAAAAAATATTGCATTAAAAAAAACGGGAGAGGAGAGCGCGAGGGAGAAAAGTGGGAAGAAACTGCACGAAAATGCCCCGGGTCAAAGCTTCGCCGAAGAAATGCGTCAAGACGGCGAATTCTCATCCCGCCGCAAACACTTGGGTTTTCCTAATGAAAGGTAAACAAATGCTTCAGTGGAAATCGATTTTTTTCGTGAATTCCCGCCCTTTGCACGTTTTATTCGATTTTGGCGGGAGCGTTTACAATTCGACCGGAAATGAGCATTTTTTTTAGGCGAAAAACTCTGAAAAGAGCGAAGTTTTTTTTTTTTTTATTCCAGAGAAATTGACTTTCTCAATTTGGAGTCGAACTTCTCGGAGACCAGATTCGGCGTAACAATTTTTCCCTGATCGAAGTTGATCTATTCATTTCAGGCGATGGGATCGAAGGGGCGGAGGGAAATCCACCGGATGTCGTGAAACTCAGACATCCGGCTTCCAATCAGCCGGCTATGTTCGTATTCAGTCCCGGCGATCTTACCGTCCAGGAAGTTTTGACCTTCGACGAGAACAAAAGGTCGTGGTTCATCGACGACAATGTCAAGTCCGACGGCAAGATGCATTTATCCACACCCATCGATCCGATCTTCCTGGTACTTCCTTACTTGAGAAAGGTGAGACTCCGTCGAAGACTTTACGGGGTAAATTTGATGTAAGCCATGTAAGTAGGGTTACCATTTTGAAATTTGAAAAGTCCTGACGAAAAGCCGGACTTATTAAAAAGAGTTCGGACATTTTAGTCAAGTCAAAAACTTGATTGATTGATAAAAAAAGATAGTTATTTTATATTTGTACTAGTAATTTTGATTAGTCAAAAATATTATTATTTCATGCTTGAACTAGTTAAGTTGATTGATAAAAAAGATGATTATTTCATGTTTGAACTAGTCAAGTTGATTGATAAAAAAAAAGATTATTATTTTATGTTTGGACTAATCAAGTTGATTGATAAAAAAAAAGATTCATATTTTATTCTCTTTCTCTTCATTGGATCATCCAAAATAAAAAAAAATATAAGAGATTTTATTGATATGAGGTATAATCTAGTATCAAATTAAAGGAATAAGCAAAATATGAATTTTTAACCAAATTGTGACTTCTCAAACAAAAATTTCGTTTTTTGATTAAAATATTTGTCTCAAATTGTTTATAAAATGGAAAATATTTATCGCTAAATAGAAACCTTCGATTAATTACTAAAAAATATATTCATGGAGCTTTTTTAAAAATCTGAGACTGATGCTGTTTTTGAGAAATCTTGCTCACCGACTCAAAAAACACAGTTTGAGAAAAACGCGTTCAAATTTTGAAAAGCACTTTACAGTAATTACGGGTTTACAAATATGCCTTAACTTTGAAAATATTTGTCGGATTAACATGAAATTTTCTGTATATATACTTAAATATATTAGACTGATTCAAAAAAAGAAACTATTTTTTGTTTTTCGAAATAACATATTAAATACTTTCGGGGGAGGTGAAAAAAGATGCCTGTTAAAAGCAGAGCTCTCAATATAAATATTTAGATACGTCTTATCGCAAATTTCTATTTCCCATTTAAATAACACGGGAAAAAAAATTGTTAACTTTGAAATTTTATATGTCAACTTTCTTGAAACTTCAGTTTCAAGAAGATTTCACGTTATTTAGTAATAAGTTTCATCATTTTGCTGGAAACAAAAAAAAATGTGAAATTTACTCTAAATTTAACCTTAACCTTGAATAACTTTTAAAGGGGTGAGTTTATCGAAAAATCATGAGAGATCTTTTTTGTAGAGCTTTTTTGTAGAGCTCTACAAGAATATGTGCCGTTCATTTCGGTACATTGACTCGAAACCGAGATATAAAATTTCAAAGTTTGAAAAAAAAAAATTTCCTATGTTATTCAAATGGGAAATAGAAATTTGTGATGAGACATATCTAAATATTTATATTAAGAGCTCTGCTTTTAGGAGTCACCTTTTTTCACCTCTCCGAAAGTATGTGATATTTTTTTTCGAAAAACAAAAAATAGTCTTTTTTTGAATCCGTACATTGCGAAAATTAAATTCGAAAAAATCGATTTTTTGAAAATCCTGACTTTAAAATAGTTTTTTTTCTCTTGGCATACAGGGGTTTTTTTTTCAATTTCGACCCAACGAGGTCCCTTTAAAAAATTGACTAAATCCTCATTATGAGCAGAGTAACCAAAAAAATTACCAATTATTTCATTTTGCCAAAAATTTTCAGTCGCAGCAAATTGTTCCGCTCGATCAGTGCCTGAGAGACGAGGATTATCCTGAAACAAATCGACTGGCGCGTTGCCAGAATTTGAAATTATCCCTGATTGCGGATCGCAAGGGTGACGAGTCCCTTCAAGCGTATAAATTCAACGAGGAAAAAACGCTCGGATGGTTACAAAAGAAGGTCGAGAGAGTCGCTGAGATACTCAGGCAAAAAGGAGTGCACGTTTCTCAGGGCGCGGTCAGTGCGACTTACGTGAAGAGCAGCAAATACGAGAGTGGAACTGATACCGGTAAATCATCACCAAAATAACAAAATTTTGTTTCCCAAAAAAGGTTTTCTTCAATAAAATAGGATTTCAGGGTTGATCGGTCATTTCAATTAGGGTCATCTCGTCGTTTTTCACGCTTTCAGCCTGAAATTAAGATTTCCAAAAATGAAAACAATTCTCATTTTGCATTTGCTGTTTCAGAGTATCTGAAATACGCTCACGGAATCGTTTCGGAGTATCTCGCCGATGATTTGTCGAAGAAGCTCGTACAATATTTGAATTTGCCTGATGAAACTGAAAGCAAGAAGAGAAAATTAACGAGCCCGAAGGAGGGAAGCGTCGACGAGAAGAGACAGAAGAAGGAGAGTCTCGACGGCGACGGCGCGCCGAGAAATCGAGCTTTGGACTTGACGAAACCGGAAAAGGTAAAAAAAAAAATCCGCCCTTTCCTAAATTTCATTGAAATGCGAGATAATTTACTTTTTTTTAAGTGAAACTTCTATGGGCGCGTTTCGGCGCGAGAGCGTTACGAGCAAATCAGAGTTGGGCGTTTTTGTAATTAATTACATTCCAATTACAATTGACAAATGTGATTAGTAATTCGAAAAATTCTAATTACAAAATACAAATGTAATTAGTAATTAAAAAATTTTAATTACGAATTACAAATGTAATCAGTAATTAAAAAATTTCTAATTACAAATTACAAATGTAATCAGTAATTGGAAAATTTCCAATTACAAATGTAATTAGTAATTTAAAATGTTCTAATTACAAATCAAAAATGTTATTAGTAATTGGAAAAATTGTAATTACGTTTGTAATTTGTAATTAGAAGTTTTTCAATTACTAATTAAATTTTTAATTTTTCAAATACTAAATAAATTTGTAATTTGTTATTAGAAATTTTTCAATTACTATTTACATTGTAATTGGATTTTTTCGAATTACTAGTAATATTTGTAATTTGTAATTAGGAAATTTCAATTACTAATTACATTTATAATTTGTAATTAGAAATTTCTCAATTACCAATTACATTTGTAGTTTGTAATTAGAAATTTTTCAATTACTAATTAATTTTGTAATTTGTTATTCGAAATTTTTTAATTACTATTTACATTTGTAATTTTCAATTAGAAAACTTTGAATTCCAAATTACATTTGTCATTTGCCGCTCGCCAATTCTAATTTTGATTTTATATACTGACTTTCCTTGATGCCGACAAGAATAGATGATGCAAAAAGAATATTTTGTCGAGAAAAGAGTATCCCGACAGAAGTTTCAATTCTACCGTTTGGTCATCGGCACACACCAATTTTTTGTTTTTCAAATTTAACTTTCAGCCTCACAAGCCACCGCCAATTACGAAGAAGGAAATGTCCCGGCAAAAGGCCGCAGCTGGATCCAAAAGTATCACGAGTTTCTTCAAGAAAAAGTGAGGAATTCGTCACTTCTTCTTTCCAAGAGCGAATTGAGTCTCCGCGTTCCTAAACCGATGTTTAAGACTTTGAACTACGAAATCGACAAACGTGCCCTGCTAAAAAAAAACCGTTACGAACCGTTAGAATTTTGTGAATTCTAATTTCTAACAGATCTCAATGGAATTGAACGCACATTTGTCCGGAAATTTATCAGATTCGTTAAAAAAAAAACCGTTACGAACCGTTAGAATTTTGTGAATTCTAATTTCTAATAGATCTCAATTGGAATTGAACGCACATTTGTCCGGAAATTCATCAGATTCTGCGAGTTTGATCGTTTTTTTTTAAACAGGGATGTCAAAGAGTCTCAGAGTTTCATTATTGCTCAAGCATAATTATCTGTGAAACGAGGGAGTTGTCTAGATGTTTTTTAAAAATTAAGGAGAGAAGAAAATTTGAATTCGTCGACGAATCTATGAGAATAATGAAATAACCATTTTTCGCGCTCGGATTATTGTTTAAAAAACGCACAGCGAAAGTGTGTATGTGAATGTGTGTGTGTGTGTGTTTGTGCCCGCAATAAAAATGGACGCGAATGAAATTTCAGCGGCTTTTACGTGTAAATATTTGAACGATGTGACGATTATTCTTTCGAAACTTTGTTCTCGTCGCATCCTCGTACTTAAATAACGGTCCAATAATTTTAAATTAGCGCTAACGCGCGACGACGGTTTCGCGTTTCCGTCGAAGTGTTGTAATCATTGAAAAAAAAAAAAAAATTCATCGTCGTACGATGAATCATTGCGTCAATATTGTAGAATTAATGTAATATACATAATGTAAACAAAAACCTTAAAAAAAAATCTCTCTTTATTCCCCGTCAAACCTTTTTCTTTCGGATTAAAGGATTATAATCTAAAGTTCGTATTAAAATCTTATAAAATGCTCTGACGAGGTCATTATCGTTACGTAATATCATTATAGATTAGTCAAAAGAATTTTTTGAAATTCAAGACTTAATCAGTATTAAACTTCGATTTTCCAGCAATCGATTCCTTCTCTCTTCGGCTTCTGTGCGTCGAATGTTGTTCCGGGTTCATTTCAGAGTTCTTCTGGATAGCTGCAAAATGGAATATTTTGATTCGTCCTGGCTTCTTCTTGAACGAAAATTTTGTTTTAAATACATTTTACAACGTTTGTAATTGATCCAAATTTCTGAGTTTGCGCAAACCTTCTTTAAAGGGTTATACGCGGTCAGCATTTTGGAAAAATTAATTTTTTTGAATTTCATTTTCGTAATATACGTATATTTATGAATATTCACAGATAATTTTTATTTAAAAAAAGGTTGATTGTAATAATTTTAGAAAATTGGAGAATTCTCAGGTAGAATTTTCTATTTTTTCTTTCTTTTCTATTCCTCTTAAATTATAAAAGAAAAAATTATTAAGGACAATATTCCAGTTAAAAGTATGAACAAAATTATCCATTTTCCACATTTTTTTTTAGTTTATTAATTGTTTTCAAGTTTATAGAATTGTTATTCCATGTTTGGTAATTTCTATTTAAGAAGGGTTTGATTGTAATAATTGTAGAAAATTTGAGAATTCTCTTCTACAATTTTCTATTTTGTCTTTCTTTTCCATTCCTCTTATTTTATGAAAAAAAAAGGATTAAGGATAATGTTCTAGTTAAAAGTATTTGAGAAATTCCCAATTTCCCACCATTTGTTTAGTTTATCAATTGTTTTCAAATTCATAGAATTGGTATTTTATGTTTGGTAATTTCTATTTAAGAAGGGTTTGATTGTAATAATTTTAGAGAATTTGAGAATTTCTCTAGAATTTTCTATTTTTTTCTTTCTTTTCTATTCCTCTTATATTATGAAAAAAAAATTATTAAGGATAATGTTCCATTTAAAAGTATTTAAAAAATTCCCTATTTCCCACAATTTCTGTGGTTTATGAATTGTTTTCTAATTTATAGAATTGGTATTTTATGTTTGGTAATTTTTATTGAAATTGATTGCAATCATTTTTTTTAAATTGAAAATTCATTAGCTCTGCCAGAATTTTTTATTTTTTTTTCCATCCGCTCATACTCGATAAACTCTGTTTTTTTCAACTCCTGATTGCGTATAAGCCCCTAAAATGATGAAATTTTGTGGATCGACTTACACTTTACGTCGTTCAAGTCGGCTTGCAAGTTGCGCAATTCCCCGAGAATCTTTTTGGAAATCCTGGCATTGTGTTTGACATCGGCGACCAGAGAATAGATCATCTTCGTGAGTTTCATTTCCGGTAGCTCCGATTCGTCGTCGCTTGTCCCATCAGTGGAATTCTGAGGTTTGTCGTTTTTGTGCTCCTGTTTGACGATATTCTCAATGTTCTCCCCGGTTTTGGCAATGAGAGGAGTTATGAATTTTTTTAGTTTTTTGTTCCTTAACGCCAGTGCATGAAGCCTTTGGGGAGTGACGATGTTTCCCAATTCGGCGGCCATCGAGGTCCAAATGGGATTTGTGACCGATACGAGAAGAGTCTTCTTCGGTCGGACCACCTCGTTCAGTCTTTTAATGAAAACGTTCATCACAGTCTGGGGCGAAACTTTCGCGTTTTTGTGACATCTCATACCACTGATCGGAATATTCGCTGGTTTTCTAATTTCCAGCTTCAACGTCCCTTCCATTCCTTTTTCCTTCGTGATGAGTTTCGGCAACACGGAAGCTTTGCTTCGCACTGTATGCGGCGATATTTTGTTGTCCAGATCTTTCGCGAGTCGAGACCAAACGGGATCCTTCTTCGAAGCGATTTGCACCCTCGTCGGATTGATTATCTCTTTCCTCCTCTTCATGAAGATCTTCGCCAGTGTCTCATCGTTTGGATACATTTTTCCAGACATCGCTTGTTTTTTCCTCTTTTTTCTTTTCTCCGAGATTATTTTATACTTCTTTTCTTAGGAAATTATTCCACATGCGACTGATAAACGTGCGGAAGAAAGAAAGAAGCGGCGATTGCGATGGCGGCGGATGTAAACAATGCAGGAGTCGCCTGTGACCTCTGTGCGACCTTGCGATCCCGCCTTTTTTTTGCGGGAAGAAAATTTGCAAACTTTTGTTTCATTCGATCAGAGATATTTATATTAACGAAGAATCTGACAAATCTCGATTATTATTGCTGTAAAATAATTTCTGTGGGAAAGTAATTCTTTCAAACTTGGAACAAAGGAAATTTCAAACGGAAGACGAGACTTTTTTACCGACTGTCCGGTTATCGACTGAGCTTTCTTCGCGATTATCGACCGAGTTATTCTTCGATTATCCATAGAGTTATTATTTCTTCATCTTATTTATTGAAAATAATATATACAAAGTAAAATATTATCATTCCTACATGATTGCGCGCGTGATATAATATTTTAGTGAAAAATTCATGATATTTACGAGGTCATGGGCTCTTGACCGGGTTCGCCGATTTCGGCGTCTCTGCACTTCGCGTGCTGAAGTTCTCTTCGCACTTCAGCGGTTATCGTGTGATGCGGTTGTTTCTTCAATAGTTCCAGAAGCGCTTCCTTTTGTTCAGAGCTTATGTCGCTCTTGTAACGTTGAACAAACGTGAGGAGAGACTGATGCCACAAAACCGGAAGTTCACGGGTTTCCCGCTCGAATCTGTGCAGAGGAAGAAACAAAAAAATTTTTGAAAAATTCTTTACTTCGTTGCTTCAATGCTAAAATGAAAATGATTAAAAATTTGCCTAAAATGTTGCCAGGTCCGCAAAATGAAAATCCTCAAATCCGATTGCAAGAATTCCTCAAATTTCTTCAAATTCTGATGCATTTTCTTCAAAATATCTTGGGTTTTTTTTTCTTAAACTCAATGTTCGAGACTGATTTGGAGCTGTATTTTTTCAACACATTATGCGTTGATACATTATGAAATGAAGATGCAATGTAAAAAAAAATGGTATTCAAAGAAACAAATATGTATCCCAAAAAAATGTGATATTAAGATAAGGAAGATACGTGTAAAAAATGTGATAATATTTAAATCTTCGGAATTTCCTCAAATTTTTATGTAATTTCTTCGAATCTTCAATATTTCCTCACATTTTTATGTAATTTCTTCAAATCTTCAAAATTTCCGCAGATTTTTATGTAATTTCTTAAATCTTCAATACTTCCCTGGATTTGTATGTAATTTCTTCAAATCTTCAAAATGTCCTCAGATTTTTATGTAATTTCTTCATATCTTCAGAATTTCCTCAAATTTTTATGTAATTCCTTCAAAACTTCAAAATTTCCTCAGATTTTTATGTAATTTCTTCAAATCTTTAGAATTTGCCCTCAAATTTTTATGTAATTTCTTCAAATCTTCAAAATTTCCTCAGATTTTTATGTAATTTTTTCAAATCTTCAGAATTTCCTCAAACTTTTATGTAATTTCTTCAAATCTTCGAATTTTCCTCAAATTTTTATGTAATTTCTTCAAATCTTCAAAATTTCCTCAGACGTTTATGTAATTTCTTCAAATCTTCAAAATTTCCTCAGATTTTTATGCAATTCCTTCAAATCTTCAAAATTTCCTCAGATTTTTATGTAATTTCTTCTTCAAAATGTCATCAGATTTTTATGTAATTTTTTCTTCAAAATTTCATCAGATTTTTGTCATTTCTTCTTCAAAATTTCCTCAAATTTTGTTATGTATTTTCTTTAAATCTTCAAGATTTCCTCAGATTTGTATGTAATTTCTTCAAAGCTTCAAAATTTTCTCAGATTTATATGTAATTTCTTCAAATCTTCAAAATTTCCTCAGATTATTATGTAATATGTTCAAATCTTCAAAATTTCCTCAGATTTTTATGTAATTTCTTCGAATCTTCAAAATTTCCTCAGATTTGTATGCAATTTCTTCAAATCTTCAAAATTTCTTCAGATTTTCATGTAACTTCCTTAAATCTTCAAAATTTCCTCAGATTTTTATGCAATTTCGTCAAATCTTCAAAATTTCCTCAGAGTCTCACTAATTTCTTCAAATTTGGAAACATTTCCTCAGACCTGGCAGCACTGCTTGCAATATCTATATCTAGTTTTTCATCGATCGAAGCTTTCGCAGAGAAGACAATACGAATGAAAAAATTAACAAAGAACCTGAGAAAGTGGAAAACAACGCCGTCCACGACGCGATAGGGAAGAGCGTATTTCTTGTCCAAGAATATCCTCAAAAAAATACTATTTGCACCGGTGTAATCCATTTCAGCGATCTTCAAAATAGCAGCGGAAGAGTGCAATATGGGTATGGAATTTTTTGCCACTACGGAGCCAACGATGACGGCTTCGCGGAGTGTGCAAGTTCCGGATTCGAGAAGAGGCAATAGAATACCCTTCATGAAACCGCCAGGTTTGAAGAGTGATTTTCTCAATGCTTGATAAAGATGAAAATTCAGTCTCTTGTATTCCGCAAGGTCATCGCGAATACGCGGCAATAGGACGAGATTGTAAAATCTCTGAGCCATTTTTTCTTTGAGATTCGAGGCGAAGATTCTCGTTGCTTGATACATCGCCGCTGCGGACCATTTTGGTGGATCCGTGATGTACAGAATCTGTTCCCAATTTCTCAGACTCGGCACGATTTTGAAAGCCTTCGGAAGCTTTCCGCTTCTGTACTTTGCCAAAACGTCTCTCACGCCCTCGTACATCGCTTTTACACGCGGATCCAATTCCTGCATCTGCAGCGAACCCGCGTCCGAAAATTGCGTCTGTATCTCTGTCTTTTTTTCAGTCAATTTTTCCATTATTATATCTGCCAGCGTTCTCACTGGCGCTCTGTCTCTGTCCATGAACATCTGCAACGCTCTCTCGTCCTCTTCGTCTATCTCAATGTTCTCATAATTCTCGTTGCCGGCAACGTTATCCTCCTCGCTCAAAGCTTCCTCGTCGTCGCTCAAATCTGCACCGAGCTTCACAATTGGTTTTCTCTTCGCAGAGGAAGATCCATTCGCCAGCTCGTTCTCCTCCTCGATCTCCATCTGTTGCTTTCTCGCTTGGGATAGAATCTTCTGCGAGAGATTCGCATCGACGAACTGGAATCATTTTTGTTATTTATTTATCGATTCCAAAGATCTTGGGCATATTTTGAGGCATAGTCGCGATTTCCAAAAATCGACTTTTTTAAAAGAAAAATAAAAATAAAATGTTTATAAACGATTTTACTTTCGTAATTTGCCATTATTGAGGTCAATTTTTGTACACAAATAATATACTGAATAATTGAGAGATTTGGAATTAAATATGCAAATTAGTTTAGATGTTCAATTTAGAGAATAATTTGTAAATTTCTAAAAATGCTTGTGAATGTTTTGATTTTTGTAATGTTGCAATTATAAAGCGAAATTTTTGTAGATATATAAACTAAATAACAAGGATAATTCGTAGTGAATTTGGAAGGAATCGTTTGAGAGATTCAGATTTTTAAAAGTAAAAAAATTGAATAAGTAAAAAGAATAATTGATATTAAATTGAAATGAATCACCTAAGACCTCAATTTTTGTAAGTTTAAAAATTTTACAAAAATCTTTGCAAACGCTTCTTCTTCTTCTTCTTCTACATTCGAAATTTTGCAGCCACCCATTTTATATTTTTATACAGAAATGCATTAATTAACCCCGATGGTTGTTATTTTGGAAATAATTTTAATTGAGTTGGCAATTGAAAAAAAAAAATTTCTCGCTTGGGTTAGAATCTTTTGAGAGAGATTTGCATCGACGAACTGCAATAATTTTTATTGTTTATTTATTGATTCCAAGGATTTTTGGCGAATTTTGAGGAGATATACGCATTCGCGATTAAAAAAAATCGACTTTATTAAAAGAAATTTTTTCAAAGAGTTAAAAGTTACAGAAATATATATATAAATTTTGACATTCCTAAATTGAAATGATTTTTCAGAAAAAACTCTTGAAAATCTCGTTTTTTCAACCTTTTGACTTGGCATCACCCCTTAAGTTTTTTTTCCATCTGCTCTTATTTTATGAAAAAAAATTATCGTTAAAAATAAAGTTCAAGATAAGAGTGTTAATGAATTACTTTCCAATTTCCCAGAATTTTTTGGTTCAAATTTCAGAAATTGATATTTTATGTTGATAATTTCTATTTCAAACAAGGTTGATTGTAATAATTTTAGAAAATTTGGGAATTCTCCGGTAGAATTTTATATTTATTTTTTCTTTTCCATTTCTCTCATTTTATTACAAACAAAATGATTAAGGACAATGTTCCAGTTAAAAGTATGAAAAAAATTATTTCCCAATTTCCCACAATTTTTTTTGTTTATAAATTGTTTTCGAATTTATGGATTTCGTAATTTATGTTTGTTAATTTTTATTCAAAAAAGGGTTAATAGTAATAATTTTGAAAAAATTGAGAATCCATTGGCTTTGGTGGAATTGTCGATTTTTTTTTTTCCATCAGCTTTCATTTTACAGTAGCTGTTTTTGACCTCCCGACTGTGTTTGAACTCCCAAATGTTGCAGAAAAGACAAAGATAATGGAAGAACTTTTTTTTTGTACAAATTTCATTATTAATATCTAATTTCTCAAGGATCTTTGAATTTAATATTTTCTATTGATTTTTTATCTCGATATTAATTTTACATGTTTTTACAGAAATTTCAAAGACAAGTGAAGAACGCTCGGCAATTGTTTTCTGTAAAAATATGACAAAAAAGGTTTTCTACTGTGAGCAATGCCATTCGATTCCGGATCATCGAAAATTAAAAACCAAACAAACCTTGATGGTACATTTTGCGACGGATCGAAGGAATTTCCAAAATAATTTTTATAGCGACTTTTCCGAGACAAAAACGCTATAAATTTTTGCTCCACTTCTCTTGCCCTCGCAGAAACTTCTCGAAAAAGATTTTGGAGCATGAAAATTATCGAAAAAAAAAAAATTATAGAGTGCCAATCTAACCTCTTCGTCCTCGTCATTGCGCAGCCTGATTTTTTTGCGATCTTTAGTTTTCCCAAACTTTTCATCCTCGATCTGTTCAGCCAGGCCGACTTTGATCGGTCTCATTTCCTTCGACACTTTTATTTTTTTCGCTTTTCCCATTGTTATAAAAAATTAATCGTCTGCCTGTTTACACGTGTTCGACTGTGTTTGACTGAAGTGACCAAACCTAACCTGAGATAAAGCAAGCTAAAAGCCGCATTCGCTTTGGACGCTTACGCGCTTTCAGCACGTATATATATATATACATCGACGTATAAAATGCTACAGGATGTGACGCTCACAAGCGCGTAAGCTTCCAAAACGAATGCAGAGAAAGTGCGATGGAGACTCACGAGGGAGCGCGTCGATCGGCGATCTCGTAGAATTTGGCGGGAGAAGGCGCCAAAGCTTGCTTGGAAGGAAACTGTGGAAGTCAACGAAGGATTCTCGTTTTATTTTGATTGTTTTATTAATTTTTACGCCGAAAAATGGCTCCGAAAGGTCCGAGAGACTATGCAAAAGACAAAGGTAAGTTAGTGACAAGTTTTACAATCTGAATAGCTTTAAGTTTTACTTTTTTGGCTAGTTGCATCTTTCCTAACCTTAAAATATTTGTAATATTTTCGAAAACTATTGTTTATCTCATGAGTCGTTTATATTGTTTGTTATTGCGTTTGCACAGAACAATTGAAAACCTTTTTCACCGAATACGTGAAAATGGACGATAAGAGCGGGGAAAAAACATTCAAGTATCGCGATCAACTGACGAAAATCGCTCACAGAGAACAGGTGGCCTTCAACGTCGATCTCGATGATGTTCAGGAGTTTGACGACGATTTGGCGGAAGCTATCGTCTATAATACCAGAAGATATACGAATCTTGTTCTGGAAGTACGTCTCTCTATATGTTATTTTACATTTGCTCCGATTTTCATTATTTTCATTGATTCTAAGAGTCATTTTTGTAATTTAATTCAACAGCTGGTACAAGAGATTCTCCCAGATTTCAAAGAACGTGCGGTAGCCGCCAAAGATGCTCTGGATATTTACATAGAGCACAGATTGCTCATGGATGCGAGAAACCGTCATCCGGGAGATCAGAGAGATCCGAGAAACAAATATGCGCCAGAACTCATGCGCAGATTGTGAGCAGAAATTTGTATAATTTTTATAACATTAAGATTTCTTCATGAGGAAAATTTCTAATTTACATGATTGTTTTCTTTCCATTTTAAAATTCCAAATTTAATCATATTTTTTAAGTGAAACTTCTATGGATGTGTTTTGGCACGATAGAAATAGTGTCTTTGCCATCTGCTTATCAGAGTTGGGCGTGTTTGTAATTAATTACATTCTAATTACAAATTTCAAATGTAATTAATAATTGAAAATTTCCTAATTACAAATTACAAATTGGTCATTCCATGTCTAATCGACCAAGAATAATAGTTTTCGAGATATTTAAAAAAGAAACTTGAAAGATTTGAAAAATTGTGAAATTTTGAATTTTGCATAACTTTCGAAAAAAAAAAATTTTTTTTAATTTTCCTTTGGTAGAACTTCGTTTCATTGAAAATGAAAACTTCTGACCAAATTTCATAGAAATCGAAAGAGCTCGATTCAAACTCTTGGTCGATTTCACATGGAATGACCCAAATGTAATTGGTAATTTTAAATGTCCTAATTACAAATTACAAATGTTATTAGTAATTAGAAAAGTTCAAATTACAAATGTACTTGAGTTCAAATTTCGTACTAATTACATTGAAAATTGTAATTAGTCGAAAATTCGATACTAATTACATGTAATTATAGTGAAATTTGACTCTTATTACATTGAAAAATGCAATAGTCAAAAATTCGGTCCTAATTACATGTAATTAGAGTGAAATTTTACTCAAATTACGTCGATAAAATGTAACTAGTGCTAAATTTGAACCTAATTACATTTAATTACATTTGTAATTAGAATTCATCTAATTAGTAATTACATTTGTAATTTGTAATTAAGAAATTTTGAATTACTAATTATATTTGTACTTTGTAATTAAGAAATTTTCAATTCCTAATTACCTTTGTAATTTGTCATTAAGAAATTTTGGTCATCGGCGCACACCAATTTTTTTTTTTTTTTAATCAGCTTTCAAACATTTTTATAAGATTTAAATTTCTTCAGTCTATTCTTTTCAATGCAATTTAAATTGGAAAAATAAATATTTTTACGAATCCAAAGCCTTCTCCGTGATAGAGCGAGAAAAATGAACAGGAAATTCTCTAAATTGAATTTTAACTAATCAGCAAATGTTTTTGCAATTGCAGCGAAGTTTACTTTCGTAATTTCGACTCTGCGAAAGCGTACTCCGTCAGGGACATCAAGGCCGATCAAATTGGAAAATTGGTAACCGTTCGTGGCATTGTGACAAGATCGACGGAGGTGATGCCATTAATTGTGGTTGCGACTTACACTTGCGATCAGTGCGGAGCTGAGACTTATCAGCCGGTTCAGTCGATGAGTTTTATCCCGCAGCAGAGTTGCCCGAGCGACGATTGTCGCGTCAATAAATCCGGCGGAAGGTTGTACATGCAAACGAAGGGCTCGAAATTCACGAAATTTCAGGAAATCAAAATGCAGGAACACGTGAGTGAAAACATGTTTTTTTTTTTAAATTCATAATGCATTGTTTTTTTTTCGGTTCAAACTTTGGAAATCGATTGGTTAAAAATCATTTGCGGATTTTCAGAGCGATCAAGTACCAGTGGGCCATATTCCCCGATCTCTGACCGTTTATTGCCGCGGTGAAACGACGAGACAATGCCTTCCTGGTGATCACGTCATCATAACCGGAGTATTCCTTCCAATGATGAAATCGGGTTTCAACCCGAGACCCGGCGGCGCATTACTCAGCGAGACTTATCTCGAAGCTCACGTAATTGTCCTTCAAGTATTATATTCGATTAAGGGGGCATACGCAGTCAAGAGGCCGAAAAAAATGATTTTTCAAGAATTTTTTCTGGAAAGACATTTTTATTAACGTAAAAATTTAGGTACAAATTTGAGTAACTTTTAACTTTATTTCAGAGCTGGGCAGTACTTGAAAGTACTTGCAGGTACTTGCAGGTACTTGAAGTACAGTACTTGCAAGTACAAAGTACTTCAAAAGTACTTGCAAGTATTGTACTTGAATTTTTCAAGTACTTCATGTACTTGAAGTACCGTACTTGAAGTACTTTTTTCAAGTACAAGTATCAGGTACTTCAGAATGTGTCTTGCTGATGGTTGCATGTGCAAAGCCTTTGAGTAGGGGTCATTCCGTGTAAAATCGATATTTGAAATCGACCCCTTTCAATTTCGATGGAATTTGGTCTGAAATTTTCTTTTGTCATAAAACAAAGTTCTGACGAAGGAAAAAAATTAAATTTTTTTTTCGAAAATTCAAAATTTCATCATTTTTTCGAGTTTCTTTTTTTAATATTTCGAGAACTATTATGGTTACGAAAAAATCGTTCTGGGTTCGTCTTAAAGTTAAAGTATTGTAAAAAAGAGGAAATTTGAAAAATCGCGTATAACATGAAAACAAAGAGGATTCATGAAAAACTTCAAGATAGCAAAAAGTTGCGTCTGTTTGAGATTTCAATTTTTTCAGATTTTTTTTCCCAAATTTTTTTTTTCTTATTTTCTGGGTCGGAGCTCGGATCATCTAATTACTATAACTCGAGTATTATGAGATTATTGATAAAATGTTAAGAGGGGAAAATAATTTATATTACCATTTTCAAGACATTGGAATTTTTTTTCAAATTTTTTCCCCTAATTTTTTTTCCAGCCTCACCATGAAAAAACCAAATTTCGGAGAAAAATCTGAAAATATTCCTCTGAACTCAACGGAAACAGACGCAACTTTTTGCTGTCTTGAAGTTTTTCACGAATCCTCTTTATTTTCGTGTTATACAGGATTTTCCAAATTTCCTCTTTTTTCACAAAAAACAGAATAACTTTGGAAAAAAAATCGCTCAAAATTTAAAAAAAAAAGTAAATTGAAGCTCAAACTTTTCCCTTTATGAATCTAACCGTAAAAACGTATAAAAGAAATTTCTTTAGAAAATGGGTGCACCTGAAGAGAGGGGGAAAAAGGCGAAAAACAGCTGTTTTCAAGACAGAGTTCAATTCTAAAAACAATTATTAAAAATAATTAAAAAATCAGGAAAAGGAGCCGAATTCTTCCCCTCTAAAGTGCACGTACATTACGAAAATGAGAAAAATCAATTTTTCGAAAATCTTGACTGCGTATAACCCCTTAAAGTTTACAAAGACAATTAATTACAAAGACTAAAAATTCTCAAAATTCGCGAAACCTCATTCTCAATTATCCACAAAATAAAATTTTCTAAAATTCCAGCGTGTCGCGACCTTGACAAACATGGTAACGATAAACGAGGACGAGGAATTGACAATGGATGAGATGAACAGTCTCTCGAGCGAGGACGATTTTTACACGAAATTAGCGACATCCTTGGCACCGGAAATCTACGGTCTGGAGGACGTGAAGAAGGCCCTTTTGTTGCTGTTGGTCGGAGGAACGGACAGAAAACGGGGTGACATAAAAATTCGCGGCAACATAAATATTTGCCTGATGGGTGATCCGGGTGTGGCTAAATCTCAGCTTTTGGGCTTTATAACGCGTTTGGCGCCACGTTCGCAGTACACAACCGGACGCGGTTCATCGGGTGTCGGTTTAACGGCCGCTGTGCTGAAAGATCCGTTGACCGGCGAAATGATGCTCGAGGGTGGCGCGTTGGTCCTCGCCGATCAGGGAATTTGTTGCATCGACGAGTTCGACAAGATGGCGGACGCCGATAGAACAGCGATTCACGAGGTGATGGAGCAGCAAACGATATCGATAGCAAAAGCGGGTATAATGACGCGTTTGAACGCGCGCGTCTCGATTCTCGCAGCGGCGAATCCCGCTTACGGCCGTTACAATCCAAAACGGACGATCGAGCAAAATATTCAATTGCCGCCGGCGCTGTTGTCGCGTTTTGATCTTCTCTGGCTTATTCAGGATCGGGCGGATCGTGAAAACGATTTGCGTCTCGCGCAGCACATCACCTACGTTCATCGTCACGGAGCTCAACCGCCAACGAAAATCGAGGCTCTCGATATGAATTTGATGAGACGTTACGTGAAACTCTGCAAAATGAAGGATCCGACGATACCGGAGGATCTCATAAGTTACATAGTCGAGAGTTACGTTTCACTGCGCAAAGAAACGAGAAACAGTCGCGACAAGACATTCACATCGGCGAGAAATTTACTCGCCGTTTTACGTCTCTCGACTGCGCTTGCGCGTTTGAGATTGTCGAATCTCGTTGAGAAGGAGGACGTTATCGAGGCGAATCGTCTCGTCGAGATGTCGAAATACTCCATCAATTATTCGGAGATGAACGTGCAGGGAAAGATTCAGACTGTATCGAGCAAGATAATGAATCTCATCAGAGATATCGCCGGCGACAGTAAAACCGTTAAACTCTCGGAAATACTGGATCGTTGCGCCGGCAAAGGATTCAAACCCGATCAGGTCAACAGCTGTATCGAGGAGTACGAGGAGTTGAACGTTTGGCAAATTAATCAGGCCAGAAATCAAATTACTTACATATGAATTCGCATTTTTTGTAATTAATCGTTATTTATTGGAGACGCATTGTCTCGTTTTATGTTCGAACACCTTTTTTACAAGTTTTTCTTTTTCACGGGCTCGTGCTTGTTGACGATTAAATGGATACTTTTTTAAAAAATCAGGTATTAATCATTGTACTTTGCGTTTTTTCGTTACAGTGATTTTTTATTGAAACTCGACGAAGGTAATTCAAAGATTTTAATTCATCTTCGAGCGACGTGAAATGTTTATGATGCATTTGAATTTTACCGACTCTCGCGGTATCTCGCGGACGTTGTGTGCACTAGCGTAGTCTTTCCCGATATATTTTCGTACGAGGCAAGATGGCGGAAAAACTTCGTTAGGACGCGGTCCAGTTCTCCCGTTGGAAAAACAAAATCGTCCATAAACGCGCCTGGAGACGTTTGACTCGCCGAAAAACGTGTTGCATCGATTCCGGAGTAAAAAGTAAGAGCATTCGAGTAATAATTTATATTGAGAATATCAAAATCATTGAGATTCATATGAAAAATGCGAAGGACGCTATACCGCAATGTAGTTTTTTTGCCACGATCTTTTTCATAAAAATATCGTCAAAGCGCATGCAAATAATGGGATACCAAAATTGTAGCATTAAAAAATCCTCCGAGGCGCAATTATTTCTTACAATTATCCTACGAAATGAAAAAAGTACGCGAATCGAAAATTCAATGCATTCCTATATACAATGTATACATGTATATATTCCCATCATCCCGCGCGATGTCGAAAAAATAGTTCGCCGAGTCGCGTGAGGGGCGCTGCTGTTGCATTGCAAAATTTTCATTCGCAGTGAACAAAATGGCGACGATGGAGTGAAAAAGTTTGTCGCGGTGTTTTTTTCGCGTGAAGACAAATCTTCCACGAAGATTTCAACATCAGTCAGTCTTAAGAACTCTCGCATACATTTGGACAGATAAGTGAGAATATCAATGTGATAATATATATGATGATTGCAATATCGTAAGTATGTAAAAAGCAGGATGAAGTGAGAGGTCGCAATTTCGCGCGCGCGTCCCTTTGTTTCGAGCTTTTTTTTTCTTTCCACAAGATTTCCGACTCGCTTTTCCCTCCACGAACATATTCGACGATTCAAGCTTGAACCGTGGAAAGATCCCCTCTCTTTGTAAATATACCGCGCAGGCTTACAGCTGGTTCATTTCGCCCCGGTCATATACTAAACATATATATAAGGTATGTACGCTTCACCTATACACATATAAATGTATATGTATAGGTACGCGTCAGCCAGTTCCCGCGCGCACGCGCGCAGACGCTCAGTCAGGCGCTTATTGTCTCCATCTAGGTTGTCCCCTCTCTCTCCCCACTCTGCGTCGCTCGGGTATCAGCCGGCAGCTACGACGCGATGGCCGTGTTTTTTGATTATTTCAACTCGAACCCGTGTCCGAGGCAGTTGTGTTGTTGATTTCGCTTATTTACCGGCTCTTTCTGGCGTGTTCGATCTTGTCCCTGGTCACGCACACACATTCTCTCAAGCCCGATCGAGCCGACATAACCTCAAAGTAGGTCGCGTCATTTTTCACAGTTTTCAGTATTTTCGTTGGTGAATCGAAAAGTTCGATCCCCGCGATGTTTGATGCATTAATAATTCGATTAACCTCGAAATTGACGCTCGCGAGTTTATTTTCGGGTTTTTTTTTTGCGATTGCGTATGTTTGACAATTGATCGCGCACTTTGTCTCGCGCGAAACCTTTGAACGTCTCCCAATGCTCTCATCGTTTCTCGGCGCATTTGTTTTTGTAACTTTCATGTTTTTTTAACAATGTAAAAGCACATTTCTAATATTTTTCCCGTCAACAGGGTAAAATGGATCGCAGCGAGGTGTTTCGAGTGCCGTTACGCCGTCGTGAATCGGCAAAGGCCCTAAAGAATGACGGAGATGCTGAAGCAACAGTGCAAAGACACTGCTGCCGTTGAGATGAATTTACACAATCCTGTTTATGATAGCAACGTTGGAACGTTGTTATCTTTCCTACAATGACGTCCAAACGGTAATGTTGATTTTTCAATACTTTCGGACACTGACTATGCCGTAAGATACAAAAAGATCCTTAAATACCAAGAAAAAATGCCTCTTTTTGATACAATGAAAAAAGTCTGGAGCCACCGTTTTTATTAGCATATTTGAAAAAATCAGGAAGTCTTTCGCCGCGTTCGAATTCAAATAACTGCAGCTTGCTCCACCTATTCGACAATGCTGTAGGCTGTTTTATGCTGCAAACGAGTTTAGGGCTTACGATTTCCCACTGAAACATTTTCAGGCGATAATGTTGGTATTTCGAATCTTTTCAGTCGGTAACAAAACTCATTCCAATTTTTTTCACAACTGTCTCAAGTTTTCAAGACAGTAAACTCAAATTCGAATATTTAACGCTTTCTCAAAAAGTGAGTTTGAAAAAAAATCGAATTCGCAATTATCTGAGTATTTTTCCTGACGCTTCATCTTTTGTCGATAAGTACGATCGTCGTTTTATCGACAAATGGCTTTTTCTGAATCAAAGTATTATCCCGCCTCTGGAAAAGAAAAATTTTACCTTCAAAATTTCATTAATATTCATTTGTCGAAAAAATTTTGCATAACAATTTTGCGATTTGATAATGATAAGCTTTTTCTTGGCGATTAATCGCAAAAATGGCAATGCGGAGCTTTCGAAAGAAGATTCGCTCGAATATCTCTCTCTCACTCGCGCTCAGCCCAATTCGATCCTCATCTGTGTTAAACAAGGCCACTGTCTCTTCGTATTTTCTCTCTCTCTCTCTCTCTCTCTCTCTCTCTCTCTTTCGCGGGCGCAGTCTGCGCGTCCGCGAAGAATTTGTTTCGCGAGGGATTTAGCTTGCAGCGGCGCGCGCGAGAGGGAACCAGCGAAGGGGTGGGGGGGCGTAGAAAGGGAAAAAAGCCGCGGAGAGTCGTATAATCGGCACAGTCGCGCGCCGGCGGTCTCGCGAACTGCATTGAGCAGAGGGCGGCGCAGTCGCGATTCTTGCGTCAAACCGACAACTCGCGTTCGCGTTGAAAAAAAAAAATATATACAACAAGATATTCGAACACACGTAATAAATAATCGTCCTCTTTTTTTTTTTCCAGTGCGCTGTGCGTGTTTGTGAACGCCGCAGTGTTTTTTATTTTCGTGCTATGATAATGGAAAATAAATATCAAAAAAAATCGTAAAAAACAAATGGAAACAAAGAATTTAATTCCTTCGAATTGTAAGAACGAAGATTCGAGGCTTGGGGAAAATTCTCAGTGCGTAAATGTGTGTGTGACTGTGTTTGCGTTGAAAAGGATTCGCCGGGTGGAAACGAAGTGAACCCGTTTTTTTTAAAAAATTTTTTTTTTTTTTCAAGAATTGGTGAGCGAAAATTCTTGAATTTTTCTTCGGGTCAATTTTGTGATACGCCAATTTTTATTGATTGAAACTGGGGGACGAGTTAGGAGAATATATAAATTTTTGTATATACTAATTTTTTTTTTTTGCGAAAAGATGTCGAATTCAAAGAGTGCCGCGCTCGGTTTAACCGGCGTTTATGCCGTTACCATCATCATCTCGTTTCTCCTCGTCGATGGAGCATTATCGAGATCGGCGAGATCAACCGACAGACATGGAAATGGAACGTCTCGTTGCGACGACGTTAAAGCCTTCTTCGAGAACAAAAACGTCAGTTTAGGAGATTTTCGGAATCACGATCGTGCATCCGGCACAGCTGAGAGTGAGTAGATTTTGAAAATTGATGAAATTTTTTTATTAAAAAAACAAATGCCGACAAATAAATTGGATGGAAATTCAAAATTTTTCAAAAATTTTCTTTCATTTTTTAGTTTATTTGATAAATATTTATTTTATGAATAATGAAGTAAAATAAAGTAAATTCCATGGAAATTTTAGATAGTTTGGGAGATTTTAGAAATTTGTATTAGACTTCTGGAACAGCTGAGAATGAGTAGATTTTGAAAAATGATGAGGTTTTTTTTTATTTATTTTATTAAAAAACCAAAAACCAAGAAATGAATTTCAATAAATGAATAAAATTTTAGGTGGTCAGTTTGGTGGATTTTAGAAATTTGTATTAGACTTCTGGCACAGCTGATACTGAGTAGATTTTGAAAAATGATGAAATCTTTTTATTTATTGAAAAAAAACGCCGAAAAATAAATTGCATGAAAATTCAAATTTTTGTATTCCAACTTTTTGTTTATTTGATAAATATTTATTTTATGAATATTCAAATTTCATGGACATTTTTGATGGTCAGTTTGGGAGATTTTAGAAATTCGTATTAGAATTCCAGCACAGCTGAGAGTGAGTGAATTTCGAAAAATAATGGAAATTTTTTATTTATCAAAAAAACAAAAACCGAGAAATAAATTGCAATAAATGAATCAAATTTTAGATCAGTTTTTTAGGTCAGTTTAGGGGATTTTAAAAATTTGTATTAGATTTCTGGCACAGCTGATAGTGAGTAGATTGAAAAAAAAATAATTAAATTTTCTATTCACATAGAAAAAAAAATACAAAATGAATTTCATGAAAATTTAAAATTTTCATTAAAGTTTTATTCACTCAATAAATATTAATTCAATTAATACTGAAATAAATTTCATGAATATTTAGATGTTTGGTTTTTGGGAATTTTTGAAATTTGAGTCAGCAAATTGTGAAAAAGCTCAAATTTTCTATTCATTGAGAAAAAAAAATGCTGGGAAAATAATTTTATGCAAATTCAAACTTTTTATACAATTTTTATGTTTTTTTTAATAAATATCCATTCAATAAATAATGAAACTAATTCCATGAAAATTTAGATTGTCAGTTTAGGGGATCTTAGAAATTTATATTAGGCTGATTTAAAAAAAATATCAAATTTTTTTTATTAAGATAAAATATGCTGAGAAATAAATTTCATGAAAATTTGAATAGTCGGTTTAAAGGATTTTCAAAATTTCAATATCTATGTAAAGTTAGCAGAGATAAGTCTCGAAAATGAATTGATTGAACCACATCAAATTGAATTCCAAAATTTGAGCAAAAATATTTTTTTATGTCCTTAAAAAAAAAGTAATATTAAAAAAATTGAAAAAAAACAGCTAGCTTGAAATCAAGCTAGATTTAAAAAAAATCAAATTTTCGCTTTGCAGGGAAAAAAATACTGGGAAACAAAATTTTATGAAAATTAAGTATAATCTCAATTCGATTTTCAACGATTAAAAGAGAAAAAATGAAGAATAAATATTTGCACACGTCTCACGTGAAACGAGGAAAGGGAAAAATCATCGTCGAACATTATTACCATTCGATCAATTTTTCCATCGTAAAATTGAGAAATTCACTCTTCCGCGATAATTATAAGTTCTCGATTGCATTATCGGATTTTCGACCCGATGAGAGCTTGCACGAGTTTCATAATCGGATATTCGAGTGCATCGTCGCCTTTCGTTATCGATTTTATCGCATCGTTTAATTTTCATTAAGAATTCTAAATTTCTTGCGCCCTTATCCTGGATTTTAGAAATTAATTAAAAATTTTTTAGAACTTTCATTAATATTTATTTTATTTATTTATAATTTTATTTTATTTATGCTTGTAAAAAAATTTAAATTCGATTTATCAATTACTTTCATAAATTAATTAATTAATCAATCAACTGAATTCTAACATTTTCTAAATTTTGGTTAAACTTGAATTTTAGCTAACTTTAACTTTTAATTCAAAATTGCGGATTATTTTTGAAAAAAAAGTGAGAAATTTAAAGAAGAGTTGCAAAATTTACAAAATACGATTGAATATCGTCGATCGATTGGTAAATAATTGTAGAAACAGTTTCAATGGGATGAAAAAAAAAGAAAAAAAAAATGTATCATCATAGTTGTACCTTGGAAGAAGTTGGAAGAAGTTTACAGTCTGATGGAGTGAAATCGAGAGTGAGAAAAAGATACGGATGAGAATTCCCGGTAAAGAATTATTAACCTTCACGACCTTGTTGCCAGGGAGCGCGCGAGGAGGAAGATTAAGGGGGGGGGGGGGGTAGGAAGGGCATCTGTTCTCAGGGGCACGCGCCGGAAGCGTGCCCAAGAATCTTCACTACACGCACAAAGTGCTTCCAAGTGGTGGTTGTGTGTATATTAGGGTGACAGTTATTTGGGCTTTGGCGAAAAAAGTTCGACGCCACCCCAAAAATATAATCAAGTTGTATCAAAAAAAATCTGTGTAAAGTTTGAAGGCGCTCGGAAAATTGGAACACGCGCCACCGAGCGATTGAAATTTTAAATGTAAAATATGCATGTATTTATCCCACGCATCAATGATTTTTTTTTCCGACTATAATATCAATGAGTAAAATTTGAAACTTGGTACACTTATTGTGCATAGTATGATGTACAAAACCAAATTTTTTCAATTTTTTTCGTTCATAATTTTGTTAATGACAAGCTCTGTAGAGATGCCCAAAAAACATTTAAATTTTCAATCGCCCGGTGGCGCGTTTTCCAATTTTCCGAGCGCCTCCAAACTTTACACAGATTTTTTTTGATACACCTTGATTATGTTTTTGGGGTGGCACCGAACTTATTTAGCCAAAGCCCAAATAACTGTCACCCTAGTGTATATATATCATGTGAAATTACCTAGAATAACTATCCCTTTTGATAGATATTATTTTATGCATAATAAAATAATAATAATATTTTTTATAATTTTTCGAAAACTTTCGAGTTTTATTGAATTCAGAACTTCTTTAGAAATTGGTATTGGTCCAAGGTCAAATGCTTTTAACAGAAATTTAAAAAAATATTCAAAATTGGATAAAATTGATTATCATATAAATAGCTTGACATAAATTTTAGTATTAAAATTTGAAATTGAATCGAATTGAGATTACACTTGATTTTCATAAAATTTATTTCTCAGTATTTTTTATCTCAGTGAGTAGAAAATTTAATTTTTTTAAATCTAGCTTGATGTCAAGCTAGCTATATTATTTTTTTCGATTTTTTAAATATGACATTTTTCTTAAATACGTAAAGAAAAATATTTTTGCACGAATTTAAGGTTCAATCGATTTAAATTCATTTTGGAGACTTGTCTCTACTAACTTTACAGAGATATTGAAATTTTGAGAATTCTTTAAACTAACTATAACGTTTTTTAAAAATATATAAATAAAATTGGAAAATGGATTTTAACCATATTTTTCATAAGTAAAAACTTTCTATATTCAATTCAATTTTTAACAATAATGCCAAATGCTTTTGACAGAAATATTTTCGAAAAAATACCTTGAAATTCGAACAAATCGAACAATTTTCGAATTACAATAAATGCAATAAAATTAAAAAAAAAAATTTCATAAAAAGAATTATATCATTAAAAATTTAATAATTAGAATTTAATAATTTAAAAATTTAAAATTCATTATTTATACAACAATTTTATATATTATATACAATATATATTAGGGTGATTTTTTTATCACTTTTTTTATTTCTTACACTCTCCACCCGAAATTTTGTTGCATATGTCTGAAAAAAAATTCCCTGAAAGTTACAGCCCTTAATATTAATATTAAGTACTTTCCCTTCGCGTGATAAGTTTTTCCATCTAAAATACAAGTAAATCAAAAACTTATTTCTTCAAAATTTTACCATTCCGCGGTTTTTTATGCTATCGCATTGATTTTGGTCGCAATTTACGCAGAATTGAACGATCTTTAAAAGTGTCCTGAACAGCGTAAGTGTAACTTACACTGGTGAGATGGTACGAGGTCACTAAAGTTGATTTTGACCTACAATTCTCGTTTTTTCGTTGTTATCTCTGAAATGACTAACTTAACCGAAAGAATGTAAAGGAAATTTTTTCTGGAAATTTAATTCCCTACAAAAAAGGTCCTCTAGACCTAATTGCTAAAATCAATATTTCTTGAGATATTGAACCTTGAGTTATTTGTGATATGAAAATTTTTATGGATTATCGAACCAAAAGTTTCAAATCGTTGATATTCCATATCATATCACCAGTCGTGATATGATATGTGATATTGTGATATGATATAGAATATCAACAATTTAAAACTTTTGGTTCGAAAAACTATACAAATTTTATACCATAAATAAGTTAAGATTCAATATCTCAAGAAATATTAATTCTAGCAGTCAGGTCTAAAGGACCTTTTTTGTACTAAATCAAATTTCCAACAAAATTTCCCTTTACGATTTTTCGATTAAGTTAATCATTTCGGAGATAGCAGCAAGAAATCGAGAATTTTGGGTAAAAATCAACTTTAGGGACCGGCACCATCTCACCAATGTAAGTTACACTTACGCTGTTCAAGACACTTAAAGATCGTTCGATTCTACGTAAATTGCGACCAAAATCAATGTGATAGCATAAAAAACCACGGAGTGGTAAAATTTTGACGAAAAAAGTTTTTCATTTACGTGTATTTTAGATGGGAAAACTTTGGAAAATATTAATATTAAGGGCTGTAACTTTCAGGGAATTTTCTTTCAGACATCTACAACAATATTTCGGATGGGAAGTAAAAGAAAAATAATAAGTCGAAAAAAAATCACCCTAATATATATAACATAGCGAAATATGTGAACTATACTTGCAAATATCACATATTATATACATATGCGGCAACTATATGGATTTTGGCTCGGTTCTAATTCTGTCGAATCGATCGATATGCTCGCATTCGACGATGATGACGAGTTGCGTGCAGCAAGAGACAACCTAATTGAGTAACTCGAATATGCACCAGATGCTCGTTCGTTTATTCCGGCTTACTAATAATTGAACAATTCAAGTGTACGGGACTCTCGCCAATAATTACATTACAATATACGACTAATTTCTAAAAATATTCGTCAATTGATGACGAAATGAACAATATTTATTTTTGCTTAACTAATTTTGTGCTGAAATTTCGTAAAGAAACAAAAAAATCTCTAAAAAATGGAAATTAGTAGGAAGATTGCAGAATTTTTCATGAAAAGGAACTTTTGTGCACAAAAAAATCATTCCAATGTTCAGAATATGAAAAAACTTTCTTTTATATTAAGAAAAAATTATAAACTAATTACAAATGTAACTATAAATTATAAATAATAGTTATAAGTAATAATTATAAATAATAATTATAAATAATAATTATAAATTATAATTACAAGCAGTGATCGGCAAAATCGATATTTTCGTCAATTTAATTACCGCTAATTACACTGTGATAAAAAATTTGATAATTGTTCCAATAAATATTACTGATTATTAAGACACTCGGTAATTAGGCAGTAAGGTATTTCTAATATTCGAAAATTCGAAAATTCACGTTCGATCATTATCCAATAAACCTATAACTTGTAATTTAGATCAAATAATTACTCAATAACCGAGTAATTAAAATTTTGTTCTTATGAATTACTGATTTTTTTAAAAATTAGGTAATTGTTCCACTGCATTATTAATTATCCAAGTAATTAAATACTTAAGTACTCTACTCACCAATTTTTTTATGAAATTAGTTAATTATTTTTTCCAATTATTAATTATTCGAATAATTGGATAATTAATTCTTCTCGTTACTAATTTTTCAAAAGAGTAGTTAATTATTCTTTCCAATTATTAATTACTCGAATAATTAGATAATTAATGCTTCTAATAACTAATTTTTAAAAAAATTAGTTGATTATTCTTTACAATTATTAATTATTTGAATAATTAGAAACTTAATTCTTCTAATTACTAATTTTAAAAAAATGTCTCTGATCGATGTTAACTTAGCGATAAATCATTGGACAGAGCTTCAACTCCTTTCGAATTGAAGAAAGTAACATAATCTGAATAATCTTTACGTTGAATTGAAAAAAAAATTCACTGGAGTCTAGAAAATGTTTCAAATTCAAGCTAAAGTGTAGTTTTCTTTTTTCTTACGATTGTTCGAAACATGCTGACCCTGAAAAGTCAAGATTCCGATTCAAATACAAAAAGCTTGAAATTAATTACTCCGAAAATTGATAATTAATATAATGAAATGACTAATTATTCAAATAATTAGTAATTAAAATTGTTCAATTACTAATTAGTCCAATACTTTATATATCTAAATTATCAATTATAAATTATTCTAATAATTAATAATTAAAATGATTCAATTACTAATTAATTTAATGATAAGTATTTCAAAAAATACGGTTACTAATTTTTCTAATAATGAATAATTCAAAGAATACACATATTCAATATCCAAATAATTCGTAGTATTGGTCTTTAAATTACTGATTATCGAAATACCTCAAAAAATAATGGACGATAATATTAAATATGTAAATAACGATCAATTAAAAATCTAAAAACAATTTTTCGCCGATCACTGATTACAAATAATAATTATAAATTATAATTACAAATTATAAATATAACAATTATAAACAAATTGACAGTGTTCATGATCTCTCTGTGTCATTAACATTATAAAATTCCGAACATCGTTGCATCGATAAAATCTGTATTTGTTGTGCGTATACGCAAAATTACCATGAAAAGCATAATTTCGATACAATAACCGTTCAAACGTCCTCTACGTTTCCAATACATGCATCCTCCTTTATTGTGCTTACACGGATTTGCTAATTTGCATGATTGACATTGTACATTTCGAAATGGAGATCCAGCGAAAGGGACGCACAAGGCAAAACGTGGATGAATATTGTAATATCGCATTCCATCTCTCTTTCTCGACGTGCTTTACAATGCACGATAATACGAATGTGACCGGATAAGCCAACGATCCCCTGGAAATATGTTGCGGCAATAATTTACCATGTTTTGATTGTCATACGCATTTTGACGTGCTCGCCGTATGCGAATTATCCCCCTTCTATCATTTTTTTCTCGTTTAAAAACGCGCATTTCATGCTTCAAATTCATGGGCGATATTATTCTTGATAATTGTTGTTCATGGCATGCCAAATGTTGCTAAATTTTTTCAGATTTTTATTGTATCACGAATTACGGAAATTTCAATAAGATGAAATGCATCCACCTCCTGCATGCATCTGCAGTGGCGTGTAGTTCGGCGGGAGTCCGCGAGGCGGCGCCCGCCGAGCGCGCTCTCCCGCAAGCGAGATATTCCGGCCCGACCTATATGAAGGTTCTCGCTCTCCCGTGTTCTATATTTTTATTTATCAATATGGGCAATTGATTCTCTATTGTGAAAAACAAGATAAAGTTATAGAGGGGTTAAGATTTCTAAAGTTGGATTTTAGTAAAGATTTTCAAAAATTGCGCTACAACTGGTAGAGATGCAAATTTGTTGTTGCCCATTCTCTCTTTCTCTCTCTCTCCCTCTCTTCCACCAACTGCATTATTATTCCTCGGGGCATATCTCCGCGTTGTCATGGCACGATCGTTTTCGCGCCTTCTCTCACTCGTCATTCTCTCCAAGCTCTGTATTTTCCGCCCACACCTTTTCCATGCACATATGATCGACTTCACCGATTTATTCCAAATTTATTAATTTGTCCAAATGTTTTTTTTTCTTAAAATAAAAAATTTGAACATTCATATTTTCGGGGATGATCATAAAAAAGAGTGCATTCTTCAGAAAATTTATTTTTGCCATAAAAATAATTTTGAAATTTTCATTTGATTCCTAAAATTCTTTACATGAATTAGTTTGTTTTTTTGGGGGAAAAAAATATGCCACAATCAAGTTTGTGGACTAACGGGGCTCTAAATTTTAGAAATCATCCCTTAAGGCAAATTATGAGATATGAAAATGATAATTGAATTTTTTTTTATGGCTGATCGAGAATCGTTGGAATTGATCATGTGAGTGTATATATAAATATATACACATATGAGGCATTCCACGTCAAGTCGGCCACCCCATTTTTCGAAATCACTAAAAATCGCATACAAATTTTTATAAAGTAGTTCTAACTGTCGAGAAAATTCGCGATTTTTTTTCAGATTTTTATATTACATATTTCAGCCGGAAAAATCCTAAATTTTATGTTCTACTTTTTTTTTCGTACGATGAATAATTTTCGAGTTACAAAATGGGACAAACAAATTTTTTTTATTTTTTTCCGGCTAAAAAATGTAATTTAAAAATCTGAAAAAAAATCACAAATTTTCTTGATAGTTGGAACTACTTTCTAAAAATTTGTATGCGATTTTTGGCGATTCCAAAAAATGGGGTGGCTGACTTGACGTGGAATGCCTCATATATATATATGTTTTGCGTATAGCCGCATAACGCCTGACACCTGCAATTTTCATACGCATCAATTAATTTCAATCAAACGTCGAGTCACTGAATCGCAAAATGAAATCTGGGAGGATCGAATGAATGGACATGAATAAATCATGATTTTTTTTATCTCCATAGATAAGATCGGGGGATTTGCGAATATGGCGAATTCAGGATTATGGAAATTTTCGATAGGGAAATATATGGGGATTTTGAGAGTTGATGAAGCCATGAAAAAATCTCAAAAATTCACAGTCCAATGAAATTGTTTTTAATTAAAATAAATTACTATTTTTTATTTTACTATCATCTAAATACAATTATTGAATTTAAATATTCTATAATTTAATTCGAATAATATTCAATAATTTGGAGTATTCTAAAAAACCTTTGATTCAATCGGTACCATTTTTTTTTTGGCAAATAAAAATCGTAAATAAACGTTTGCGGTGCGTTTATCATTTCTGCTTTCTACGATTTTAGAAAATTTGAATAAACGATCTTTTCAAGTATGCAAAGCCGTTGTAAAGTTTTTTGAATGAGGAGCGAAGAAGGATTTGCAACTTCAGCGAGTAATTTCCCACCATAAATATATTTGGCATAACTATTCGTCTTTGGGTTTATACTTGTTTTTATTATAAACACCGCCAAGAAGACTTTCAAGCAAATACTTAACAAGTTTTTGAAAAATCCGACAAAGCCGTGGCGATAAAAAAAAACTCAAATAAAACGATCGAACTATAAAAAAAAAATAATAATAAATAAAAAAAAATGTTTCACGCTTAACCCCACAATCTCACGGATTTTTTTTCCGGATATTGTAATTGCGGGAGGGATTTAATGGGTCGAGCTCTCGATCGCTCGTTTTATATTTTTCTTCTCGGTTTTATCGTCGATATGAAATGGAGAAAATCTCTGTCGAGATTTCGCGGCAGAGAATAAAAGGAAACGAAAAATATATTCTAGACAGTGAAAAAACGATTTTTATTATAAAAAATACTTATCCGAGAGGAAATGGAGCTAAAAAAATGAACCGCGGAAAATTAATAAATAGAATAATAATAAACTTTTTTTTTGAAAACACATTTTGACTCAAATCTCTTGGGTTTTTTAATTAAATGTTTTATCTTGTTGTTTAATCATTTTCTAGGCGAGCCATTTTGCAGAGTATATTGGGATAATATATATTTTGGGATGATTCACCTTAATTTTTTGTTTTAATTTAAAATTTTCTAAAAAATTGAAATTATCTTATTAAATTATTAAATTATGTTATTAAAATTATCTAGGTCCAGGGCTACCTTCCTAAAACACATTTATTCCTGAATATAGGGCATTCCATGTCAAATCGACCACTTTTGAACCCGACCCCTTTCGATTTGGTTGAAAATTGTTGTTCCTTTTCTACTCAAAGACAATTTTCATGAAATTTTCAAATTTTTTTACCAAAAAAAGGCTTTTGTTTTTTCAAATAGCTATAACTTCTTCAAAAATTGACTAATCGGGACGGTTTTTTTAAAATGTTTGTCTTTAGATGTACTTTCAAAAAAAAAAAAAAATTTTAAGATATTAAAATCTATGAAATTTTTCACTTTTTCGAGAAAAATCATCGTTTTCTCGGAGATGCCATTTTCGATTTTTTTTTTTACTCAAAAAAATACTTCGATCAATTCCAGAATGAATGCCGCCGTAACTGGAGTGGGCCGAATTTTCCTTCTTTTTTTTTTATTGATTAGAAAAAAAATGTTTCCAGCTGGGCTTATTTTACAAAACAACACTCTGGAATTTTTTTCCGGATTTATAAAGGACCTCAGAGTTTGAAAAATTGAGAAGAAAATAAAATCGAAAGTGGTAATGCTCAAATTTTTTTTTTTTAAGTGAAAGAAAAAATAAAAGACCTATAAATACTTTTTTTGTATTTGTTTCAAAAACTACATCTAAAAACAAAGAGAATAAAAAAAATTGTCATTAGGGCCCATTTTTGACTAAGCCACAGGCTTTTGAAAAAGACATCCATTGCATATCATCTTGAATCAAATATTTTTTAACTTTAGCTCGCCTTAGCTTTCTATACTTCTTCTTTGATTGCAAAAAAAATACAAAAAAATTATTTATAGGTGTCTTTTATTTTTTCTTTCACTTTTTTGAAAAATAATTTTTTTTTGAGGATTACCGCTTCGGATTTTATTTTCTTTTCAATTTTTCAAACTTTGAGGTCCTTTATAAATGCTTAGAAAAAATCCAGAGTGTTGTTTTGTGAAATAAGCCTAACTGGAAATTTTTTTCTCTTTCTAATCGATAAAAAAAATAGAAGGAAAATTCGGCCCACTCCAGTTAGGGCGGCATTCATTCTGGAATTGATCAAAGTATTTTTTGAGTACAAAAAAAAATGGCATCTCCGAGAAAACGATGATTTTTCTCGAAAAAGTGAAAAATTTCACAGATTTTAATATCTCAAAATTTGTTTGTATTTTTTTTTCGGAAAGTACATCGAATGACAAAAATTTTGAAAAAAAACGTCCCGATTAGTCATTTTTTGAAGAAGTTATAGCAATTTGAAAAAACAAAAGCCTTTTTTTTTTTTTTTTTTTTGAAAAATTCATAATTTTTTTAGGGTTGGGCAAACAAATTTGAAAATTTCCTGAAAAATGTCTTTAATTGAGTAGAAAAGGAACAAAAATTTTCAACCAAATCGAAAGGGGTCGGGTTCAAAAGTGGTCGATTTGACATGGAATGACCCATATAGATATTCATTTTGTCTCTAACCCTTTTCTATGCTGTAGGTACTTGCGGGGGCTCCTGTTGCAATCGTGAAACCGAGGAGCGACTGCGACATCAGGCCAAGGCAGATTTTCACAATCTGATTCACCATCACAGCAGAAGTCTTCAGGGTTTACTCGCGACAACGGCGGTTGCACTGAGGGGTGAGTCGATTTTTTTTTTTTTTCATTTTCCCATGATTTCTGCAATGACCCTAAAAAAGTCAAATGCCTGAGAAAAATATGGAATAGCGTAGTGCAAGGAATTTGGGATAAAAATACAAAAGTGTCCACTGTTAGAGTAAAGAATAGAAATAGTAGCGCAAAGACTCCCTCGTTGAGGCGAGATCGTTCCCCGCTCCGCGTGAGAGCGAGAGAGAGGGACCGATGTGATGCTTTCGCGCACATCGCGCGCGCATCCGGTTCCAATCGCGGCGCGCCGCCGCTCGTAAAAATAGAGATCAGGACGCTTCTCTGATGTTTGGGCGCGTTGGGCGCGTCCCGAAACGTTTTGTCCGAGGAAAGAGAACGAGAGATAAAAAATAAGAAGAATAAAAGCGAAAGAAGCGAACGATTAGGCATTAAGGGGGAGTTTACGAGGCGAGAGGGGCCTTCGCCGATCTCTCAATAACCGAGTTTCGCCTCTCGCTCTTCCAACTTTGGACACCGGTCATTATTCATATCTCATTCGTGTTGGTCGAGAGTAATTCGGTAGTTTTTACGAATTCGTGACACGCGAAATAATAACAGGTCGTAGGAGCCAATTTTCACGATTATAACGATAATAACAACAATAGTAAACTTCCAGATAAGGATATCTGATAAACGGGAACAAGATTGCGACACGTTTATTTCTACCTTGTCCGAAGGTGCAGGATTACTTTTTTATATTTATATTTAGGAACAGACCGATCCGTCAAGTCGTTCTTCTAGTCTTGTTTTTTTTTCTTCTGTCTGGCGCTTGGAATGATTTATGCCAATTTTAACGATTGGAATAGATCAAAGGAGAAATCACTCGGCGAAGGAAGATCTGATACAAGACGAATGAATATAGATATAGGAGCTTCCTCGTGCGAATCGATTTGTTATTGGCTCAAATAACGCGACGATGAGGCGTTAAAAATCGATTTGGGAAAAATTAATAGAAATTTTCTTCGCTCACATTAATTGAAATCGATAATTCACTGCGATTTATAGCACGAAATAACGTTTTTTAAAAATTATCTTAATCTGGGCCCTTCAAATAAGACATTTTAATGAAAAAAATTTTGCATTTGCATCTCTACCGGTAAAAACTCTCCAGTTAAGCAACTCTACCGAAAAACAATCTTGCTCCACTTTATTACATCTCTATCAAATAATTTCTTAAAAACAAATGTTGATGGGTTAATTAGTACATCTCAAATTGCTCGAGTTACGAATCAGAGATCGGCAAAAAAAATCTATCTATTCTTATCCAATTTTTTCGAAAAATAAATAATTAGCAGAAAAATATTACTAATTTTTTTCAAATATTAGTAATTAGCGGGAACATATTACTAATTTTTCTAAAAAATTAGTATTTAGCGACAAAATATTTTTAATTTTTCCAACAAAATTAGTAAAAATCAATTTCATTGATTTTTACATAATCCGAAAGCAATCATTCTTTGGCGGTCTATCCAAATAGAAAAATTCAGAACGATATCTCAAAACAGAAAACTAAAAAAAAATTCAAAAATTCGAACGTTCAAAAACTCAAATATTCAAATAAGAAAATCAAAGTTCATAAATTCACAATTCACAATTTAATATTCTAATATTAAAAATCTCAGGATTCAAATATTCCAAAAATTCAGAATGCAATATTAAAAGTTCAAGGCCTCAAAATTCAAAAGTTCAGAATTAAAAAATTAAAAATTCAAACATCTAAAATCGCCAAATCCAAAAAATCCCAATTTAACATAAAAAATTCGGAATTTACATTAAAAAAATAAAACTCGGAATTCAAAATTCAAGAAATTCAAAATTCTAGAATACGAAATTTAAAATTCAAACCTTTAAATTCTCCAAATTCAAAAAATCACAATTCAACATACAAAATTTGGAATTTAAAATAAAAAAAATTAAAACGTAAATTAAAAATTCAAAAAATTTTAATTCAGAATTCAAAAATCCAAAATCTTTGAATTCAAAAAATCTAGAAACTCAAAATTAAAAAACTGATTATCTGGAACATTCTATCTACTCACATAAATTGAGGTTAATAATTTACTGCGATTTGTAGCACGAAATAACCTTTTTTTTATTATCATCTTAATCTGGGCCCTTCAAATAAGACATTTTAATCAAAAAAATTGTACATTTTCATCTCTACCGGTAAAAACTCTTCAGTCGAGCAACTCTACCGAAAAACACTACTACTTTTTATTATATCTCTATCAAATAATTTCTATAAAAAAAAAAACCATTTCTGTGCAATTCCGGACTTCTCAATGAAACTCCAGAATATGAAAGATATCCTTTGTGGTTGTTCAAAGGTGAGGAATTAATGAGTATAGAATGAGAAAAAAAAATTGCACGACTCGGGGATGTAAATACATGTCGCGGTATATTATATTTAAAATACACGACGATTCGCAAGGATTTTTCCAAGCGTGATGGCTTTTAGTTAGCTCGAGGGTGCACCAACGAGGAAATGCTTTTCATGCGCTTTCATCCCTAAGCTCCTACCCCTCCCCTCCCCCTTCCTTTATAATATCGCTGAACGAGGAAGAAAAAAAGCGACATAGGAAGAAGAGAGACGGAAAAAAGCTTGGCTTCTTTTCGCTACTCCTGATACATATAATATACATGGGGCATTCCATACCAAGTCGACCTGAGTGTGACGCTCGACGTCGCTGATTTCGTTTACGATTTTTTATATGATTCTTCCAACTCAAAATAGCATTCGAATTTTTTTTCATATTTTTAAAACCAAATTTGAGTACGTTATGATTTTCTGAATTTTTTTTTCGAAAACCTCGAGGGCCGTAATTTAAAAATCTGAAAAAATTCTCAAAAATCCAGTGTCAAAAATGAAAATTTTTGACCTAAATTCATGATGTCCAGGCTTTCGCTTCCACCTCGATTTTAGGTTTTTATGAAGAAAACTTTTAAAAAATAGATGCAGAAATTAGGCAACTATTTTTGGAAATTGTTGGTTAACGATAAAAATAATCAGGCCACTTTTCACGGTAGATCTATTTCTGCATCTATTTTTTTTTTACGTTTTATTCACAAAAACCTAAAATCGAGGTGGAAGGAAAATGCTGGACATAATGTATTTTGGGTAAAAAAAATTCATTTTTGACACCGGATTTTTGAGAATTTTTCAGATTTTTAAATTACGGCACTCGAGGTTTTCGAAAAAAATGTTCAAAAAATCACAACGTACTCAAATTTGGTTTTAAAAATCTGAAAAAAAATTCTGAATGCTATTTTGAGTTGCAAGAATCATATAAAAAATCGTAAACAAAATCAGCGAGGTCGAGGGTCACACTCAGGTCGACTTGGTATGAAATGCCCCATATATTATATCACACAGATAAGAAAAACGAGAAAAGCTTCCGCATTGTCGTGGAGCCATAGAAAAAATTACATCGCCGTAAATATCCAATATTCCCCAAAGCTTTCCGAGCAAAAATGATCCTTTATTCCAGATCATGCACGGAGAATTCGCCCGAAATTTTTCTCCTCATCGTGAACTTTTCAAATTCAGTTCTCAAAATTTCCCCCCATATTGTCACTCTTCAAAAATGTGCAGAATTCTTAAAAAATGGTAAATCAATTTTTCACTTTATTTTTCATTCTCTCGCGTTGGTAAAAAAAAACAAGGAAAATTCAAAATTGCAGAAAAACATTTTTTTTTTGCTTCCTCAAAAATTCAGCCCTGAGAGAAACTAAAAAATCTTCCATAAAATCCCAAAATTCAATCATCAAACTTTCACACAGTACAATAATAATAATAATAATAATAATAATAATAATAATAATAATAATAATAATGAGTTGAGCGCGGAAAATAAAAAAAGGGCCTGAAAAACCTCTCTCTCTCTCTCTCATTCAAAGTCGACGTAGAAGCATAAAAATCGGGTGATCGAGAATGAAAAAAACGGAGAAAAAGAGAAACAAAGGGGGAGAGAAAAATGCTCAGAGAGAAATAAAAAGAATGAATGACGGTGAGAAGAGGGCGCGAGAGGCATTCTGGGCCCCTGTTTCGGGCACGCAGCTGACCAAGGGTAAGCGTGAGAGAATGGAGGGGGGGGGGGGGGGAGTGGTAAAACTGGAGAAATAATACTCGAGGGTGCCAAGCAAAAGTCGACGAGAGTTTACCAGTTATATTACATACCGCGTGCATGGAATTTGCGAGTAGAGGTCCTCGCGAAGAGTCTCTCTCCTCCGTGAGACTCCTTTTGCCAAGAGCCGAAGGAGGGAAGAGGGGGAGGGGGGTGGAGGGGAGGGGGAAGAGTGTGGCTGAACAGTAGAAGTGGTCGAAGCTTCTTCGAGAGTGGGCCTCGTTCTACACTCTCGAATGTTCTCCCGCTCGGTTTTGCCCACGAGGATCGCGGCGAGAAATGGACGAAGGAGATGAAGGAGTAGAAGGAAGAATCGAGCTCCTGCTGCAGAGATTTTTTCTCTCCCCTCCCCCCTGCTTCAATCTCTCTGCTTGGGTCTCCTTCGAACACTCTCTCGCCGTATATGGGCACGCTCGCACAATGCGAAGTTGGTCCAGGCCCGCTCGAGCATTCTTCACTCTGTACATATTTATATATGAGGCATTCCACGTCAAGTCGGCCACACCATTTTTTGAAATCGCCAAAAATCGCATACAAATTTTTGGAAAGCAGTTTCAACTATCAAGAAAATTCGTGATTTTTTTCAGATTTTCAAATTACATCTTTTAGCCGAAAAAAAAATACAAAAAATTTGTTTGCCCCATTTTGTAACTCGAAAATTATTCATCGTACGAAAAAAAGAAGTAGAACATAAAATTTAGGATTTTCAACGTGCTTTTCACTGAAATTTTTTACAAACTCCTCCGAAAGCTCTGTATGCCATTTTCGGAGCAAATAATGTTTTGATATTTTTTTTTATCAGAATTGACATCTTCGATTCGTCTGTAGTTCAAACAGCTTTTTACTTGATATATTTACAGACTATAAAAAAATTGGCGTAGTGGAGAATCCATTATTTCAAATGCATTTTTATGATACAATCTATCATTAAAGAAGAGTGATTTAACGAAATAGTGTAGATATTGATATTTTATCATTATTGATCGTGGACAGGGAAAAATAATAAAATAATCTTGTTTTGATACTGCGAAGACGATTCCAGGAACAAAGCAGTATCATTGCTTCATTCCCAAAAATCATGCCAAAATCGAACTTGAAAAGTACTCATTGGTCATAGAAACGACGGTGTATCCAAAGAGGGTAAATTAATTTTTTTTTGCAACCGAGAGACGCGAGTAGCCTTTGACTCAAATTTGAATAGACTCAATCGGTGTCCATGGGTCCATTGATAAAGTTTATTAAAATGTACAAAAAGACATTTAAAAAAATAAAAATGAAAAAAGTTGAAAAAATTGAAAAAGTACAAAAAATAAACAAAAATGCGGGCTTTGGAAAATATCTATAGATATTCTCAACCCTGTTAATGCACAGAGAAATTTGTGTATTCATTTGGGATGAAAAACGCATGGGAAGGAATCGATTCTCCACTGAGCCAATTTTTGTATAGTCTGTAAATATATCAAGTAAAAAACTGTTAGAACTACAGACAAATCGAAGATGTCAATTCTGAGAAAAAAAATATCAAAACATTATTTGCTCCGAAAATGGCATACAGAGCTTTTGGAGGAGTTTGTAAAAAATTTCAGTGAAGAGTACGTTGAAAATCTTAAATTTCATGTTATACTTTTTTTTTCGTACGATGAATAATTTTCGAGTTACGAAATGGAACAAGAAAATTTTATTGTATTTTTTCCGGCCAAAATATGTGATGTAAAAATATGGAAAAAATGACGAATTTTCTTGACAGTTAGAACTACTTCAAAAAAATTTGTATGCGATTTTTGGTGATTTCAAAAAATGGGGTGGCCGACTTTACGTGGAATGCCTCATATGCGCGAATCTTCATTAATAGTTAAAAATAAATGATAATTCGCAATGTACGATCTTGCGGCGTCTTCTTAATCACGTCTCAAGATCGATCGTTTTTTTCTTCGCTAATTATTCACAGTTGTAAAAAAAAAAAAAAGATGGCGTCATTTCGCCTACGCGCATCTCATCCTCATCGGTCTCATTTTGCAATCTTGATGTTTTTTTTTCTTTTTTTTTTTTTTATATTTATTTATTCGAATCGCAGAACGCATCTGCGCTTTACATACGTCGTATTTGAAATTCTACATGCGCCATTGAGGCAGGAATATATGGGGACAGACTGGTGATGGAATTTGCAGATTATAATATCGCGCTCTGTTTGTAATTCCTTGGGACGAGAGGAGATTTATAAATATTGAAAGTGTCATGCATACGTATATATATCAAATATTCATTGCATTGGGGGGGGGGGGGGGGGGTTAGTCGAGAATTGTGCGTGTAATTCCGTCGCATTACATCTCTACCTTCCGCTACTTCGTCAAAAAACTGTACCCAATTAAAATCCACCCGGTATATCTCCACCATTTTACATCTCCCACGAATAATTTCCCCGGTAAATATTTTTCAAATTGTGCCGATTGAAATTTCGACTTTTTTTCTCCCAAAATTTTCAAAGTTAATTTAAATTTATTTGATTTTATTTTAACGAAGCTTAAAAGCACATTTTATTGGGTGACGGTCTATTTACAGGAAAAAAAATATTAGTACGATATATCAAAAATTGCTCGAGTTACAAACTTTGGTCTTGACAAAAAATTTTGATACAAAAATTCAAAATTTTGACGCCATTTGCAACCTCCCATTGATTTTTACCGAATTTGAAAGCAATCATTTTTTAACGGTCTATCCAAATAGAAAAATTCAGCGAGATATCTAAACTAAAAATAAAAAAAATAATTAAAAAAAATCGAACATTCAATAAGTCAAATATTCAAAGTTAAGAAAATCGAAGTTCAAAAATTCAATATTAAAATTCAAAACCTCAAAATTCAAAAATTCGGAATTATAAAATTCAACATTTAAAATTCAAAAAATCAAAATCTCAAAACTTAACCCTCTATCTGTACACTCACATTTAGCGACACTGTCTATACTCTGGGTCATTGAAGTCCTACCAATGTATTTTCTAAGAAAAAAACGTTATAAAAAATCTGAAAAATTCTGAATTACATACTTTTATAATATTTTTTTCCATGATCCAATAATTCATTCAACCATTTACAGTAAACAAATTTTTTTTACAATTTTCCTAATTCCAGAAATATTCGATTTCAAAATTTAGCTTGTGCCTTAAAAGACCCAGTGTACAGACGGAGGGTTAAAAATCGGAATTAAAAACAAAAAATTTAGAGCTTGAAATTAAAAAATTCAGAATTCAAAAATTCAAAATCCAAAAATTTTAAATCGATAATTCAAAAAATCTAGAAACTCAAAATTCAAAAATTGAGTATCTGTTACTCTCTGCTCTCACTAAAGTGGCTGCAATTCAGTCAATTTTTAGAATTTCAACTCAAAATTTTACCTACCTGTTTTTGAAAATATACTCTTTAGAGAAATAAAAAAAAAAATCAATTTGTACATTAGTTTTTTTCCTTAAGAAAGAGAGGAAGAATATAAGGGAAATAACTAACGAAATACGCCCACGCGAGAAACTGAAGACGTTTTGTATCGTGCGTGGAATCTCGAGCAAAGCCTCGAATCCAAAAAGGGGATGAGAGTGAGAATTCAAAATTCTCGCGCTATTTCTATATCTTCCTCGTTACGAACCTCGTGCAAACCTTATTAGGCGAAATTTCATTGGAACAAAATCTTATATCTTTATTTCTGTGTGGGCAAGATTGTGAGGCGTAGATGGAGGAAAAATCGTTATAAGCGCTGCGGGATGCTTCTGTCGGTTTTTTCCCCTTTTAAATTATGCAAACTCGAGGAATGCCGCTTTTTACGATCGAGAAAGTGTTTGAGAAGATACGAGGCTTTTAATTATATTTTTTTTTCAGAGTAAGAAATTCCTGAATCGATTATGGCTTCAGGCTTTTTAGTCATCTTGTTTCTCCCGATGAAACCCTTTTTTCACCCTATTGCTATGAAAAAACCCTTTTTTCATACTGTTGCTATGAAAAAACCCTTTTTTCACCCTATTGCTATGAAAAAAACCCTTTTTTCACTCTATTGCTATGACGAAAGCCTCTTTTCGCCCTATTGCTATGGAAAAACCCTCTTTTCATCCTATTGCTAAGAAAAAACCCTTTTTTCATCCTATTGCTAAGAAAAAACCCTTTTTTCATCCTATTGCTATGAAAAACCCTCTTCTTTCACCCTATTGTTATGAAAAAACTTTTTTACTGTATTGCTATGAAAACTTCTTTTTTCACCGTATTGCTTCGAAAAAAAACCCTTTTTTCACCCTATTGCTATGAAAAAACCCTTTTTTTTACCCTATTGCTGTGGAAAAACCCATTTTTCACCCTATTGCTATGAAAACTCCTTTTTTCACCCTATTGCTACGAAAACTCCTTTTTTCACCTTATTGCCATGAACAAACCGTTTTCTTTTAACAAAACAAAGCTTCCTTCAAGAGGAAGCGAGGTGTTAAATTTTGCGACTAAAACTTGTTGCGCAATTGTGATTGTCTTATTGATAGGAATTATATTCTCAACACGATTCGACACTTACGAAGCCCTCCGTCTCGTCGATATTCCCGATGTGAACAAAAAAAATACACGAGAAGCGACGTTGATGGGCGTCATCGTAAATGCAACGAACGTATGCATGCCGCATCATATACAGGGTGTCCCATTTGACTTATCGAAAAACCGCTGCACTTTCATTGTTTTATGGAAACTTATCGGTCAAATTCAAAAACATTTCGGACAAAAGTTGTACATTTTTGTATGTATTAAAGCTTGCCGGTGTAAAAAAAGTAGATTACCATTTTTAAAAAAGTTGACCTCGATATGACCTTGAAAACGTTCACTCAATAAAAAAGTGAGATAGCCATTTGATTCTTCATTCAAATCGACTCGATACGTGTCTCGGTGTTTTTTTATTTACCGCGTAAATATCGAATTATTTCGTTGCATCAAGTTGAATGCAGACACCCTGTATACATAAAACTCTTAATATTTAAATAACTCGATATTTACGCGGTAAATCGAAAAACCGCGAGACACGTATCGAGTCGATTTCAATAAAGAATTAAACAGCTTACCTACTTTTTTATTCAGTCGACGTTTTCAAGGTGATACAGAGGTCAACTTTCGTTCCCTTTAATGCAAGCACACATTGAAAAACACTTCGGATAAAAGTTGTACATTTTTTCAAGTATAAAACGGTGCTACTATGAAAACTATAGATTTTCAACAACAAAAAAAGTTGACCCTCATATGACCTTGAAAACGTTCACTCAATAAAAAAGTGAGATAGCCATTTGATTCTCCATCAAAATCGACTCGACACGTGTCTCTGTGTTTTTCGGTTTACCGCGTAAACATCGAGTTATTTCCTTGCATCAAGTTGAATGTAGCACACCCTGTATACATAAAACTCTATATTTAAATAACCCGATATTTACGCGGTAAATCGAAAAACCGCGAGACACGTATCGGGTCGATTTCAATAAAAAATCAAACAGCTTACCTGCTTTTTTATTCAATTGACGTTCTCAAGGTGATACAGAGGTCAACTTTTTTTCTCCAATGCAAACCTACATTGGTCAAATTTAAAGAGATAAAAGTTCGACATTCTCTCACGTATAAAGCGGTGCTGCTATGAAATATATAAATAAATGAAAAATTTGACCCTGGTATGACCTTGAACACGTAAGTAAGATAACCATTTGATTCTTCATAAAAATCGACTAAAAATCAAGTTATTTCGGTGCATCAAGATTAATGTGAGACACCCTGTATATAGGAGTCGCGACAATGGGGACAATGATGTTCGTCGCAGGTGTACGAGTGTGGGGGAGGGGGGTGGGGGGCTACCAAAGTGTAATATACAAGTGACCAAGATGATGATACATGTGAGCACCTGCGAGCCAAGAACACGTACCGCAAAGTCTGCCATCCGATGATGACGAAATGAATGAGCTAGACAGACCGAAGGAGGGAGAGAGAGAGATAAAGAAAAGAAATGGGATAGAGTGGGGGGGGGGGAAGAGAGAATGAGTGAGGCAAGAAGAGAGAGAGAGAGAGAGAGAAAAAGGGACAGTTTGCGTGAGAATGAACAGCAGGTTTGCCTGCGTTTCCCATCTGCGATAAAAATATAAAAAAATCATTCGTCTTCGTTCTCCGGTAAATGCGGTTGCTCTATTATACCGAAGGGTCTTGATGGATCAGTCTATCGTAATTACGTTAGAAACGCAACGGAGGAATTGTCAGAAGTCGAGCTAGAAATTTTAAAATTGGGGAATTTGGGAAAAAGGAATTTTTTCTTTTTTCAAACCTTATGTCGATGCATTTTTCTCCCTTGTATTAATAGTTTTTTCCAAAAATCCAAATTCTTATGAATTTTCGATAAAAACCCTCTTGATCGATTTTGGCTCCATTTTTGAAAATCTCAAAATAGCGAAATTTCAAGTGCTCATAACTTTACTTCGGTTCGACCGATTTCAAAATTTCTTTTTCGTACTTGAAGACTGTCACTAAACTTAGAGAATGGCGTTTGGTTTGTTCAGATAACTTAATTTTTGTAGAAATGAGAAAGGAATGCACAAATTAGCAAAAATCGATGCTCGAACTTTAAAAATCTGCCAAAAATCGAAATATGATCGCAATCTGATGAATCGAGCGGCATTTTGAAGGGTGAACGATTACGAAGAGAATAAGCTCAAGTTCAAGTCGAAATCTCATCTACAAAAAAAATTGCAGTCGTTTTAGTGAACCGATTCACTTTTGGCGATAATGCAAAAAAAAAAAATTTTTAATTTTTTTTATTCGCACATAATATCGATGTATTTTCCCCCCTGAATACGAATCTACCAATAGTTTTTTCAAAAAATCAAAATTTGCATCAATTTCCATTAAAAACACTTTTGCTAAATTTTGGCCCCATTTTCAAAAACCTGAAAATAGCGAAATTTCTAGTGCTCATAACTTTACTTTGGTTTGACCGATTTCAAAATTTCTTTTTCGTACTTGAAGGCTGTCACTAAACTTAGAGAATCGCGTTTGGTTTGTTTGGATAACTTAATTTTTGTAAAAATGAGAGCAGTTTGAAAATCGTCGAAAAAAATGGAAAGGGGTATGTATGCAAAAATTTGCAAAAATCGATGGTCGAACTTAAAAAATCTGCCAAAAATCGAAAAATGAACGAAATCGGATGAATCAAGCGAGGTTTTGAAGGTTGAACGATTACGAAGAGAATAAGCTCAAGTTCAAGTCGAAATCTCATCTAGAAAAAAAAATTGCAGTCGTTTTAGTGAACCGATTCACTTTTGGCGATAATGCAAAAAAAAAAATTTTTTAATTTTTTTTATTCGCACATAATATCGATGTATTTTCCCCCCTGAATACGAATCTACCAATAGTTTTTTCAAAAAATCAAAATTTGCATCAATTTCCATTAAAAACACTTTTGCTAAATTTTGGCCCCATTTTCAAAAACCTGAAAATAGCGAAATTTCTAGTGCTCATAACTTTACTTTGGTTTGACCGATTTCAAAATTTCTTTTTCGTACTTAAAGGCTGTCACTAAACTTAGAGAATGGCGTCTGGTTTGTTTGGATAACTTAATTTTTGTAAAAATGAGAGCAGTTTGAAAATCGTCGAAAAAAATGGAAAGGGGTATGTATGCAAAAATTTGCAAAAATCGATGGTCGAACTTAAAAAATCTGCCAAAAATCGAAAAATGAACGAAATCGGATGAATCAAGCGAGGTTTTGAAGGTTGAACGATTACGAAGAGAATAAGCTCAAGTTCAAGTCGAAATCTCATCTAGAAAAAAAATTGCAGTCGTTTTAGTGAACCGATTCACTTTTGGCGATAATGCAAAAAAAAAAATTTTTTAATTTTTTTTATTCGCACATAATATCGATGTATTTTCCCCCCTGAATACGAATCTACCAATAGTTTTTTCAAAAAATCAAAATTTTCATCAATTTCCATTAAAAACACTTTTGCTAAATTTTGGCCCCATTTTCAAAAACCTGAAAATAGCGAAATTTCTAGTGCTCATAACTTTACTTTGGTTTGACCGATTTCAAAATTTCTTTTTCGTACTTAAAGGCTGTCACTAAACTTAGAGAATGGCGTCTGGTTTGTTTGGATAACTTAATTTTTGTAAAAATGAGAGCAGTTTGAAAATCGTCGAAAAAAATGGAAAGGGGTATGTATGCAAAAATTTGCAAAAATCGATGGTCGAACTTAAAAAATCTGCCAAAAATCGAAAAATGAACGAAATCGGATGAACCAAGCGAGGTTTTGAAGGTTGAACGATTACAAAGAGAATGAGCCCATGTTCAAGTCTGAATTTTATCTAGAAAATAAATTACAGCCATTTTAGTGAACCGATTAAATTTTGGCCAAAATGCAAAAAAAAAAAATTAATTTTTTTTTCTGGACCTTAGATCCATGTATTTTTTCCCCCTGAACACGAATCTAACAATAGTTTTTTCAAAAAAGTCAAAATTTTCATGAATTTCTAATCAAAATCATTTTTGCGATCTTTTTTTCCTTCTGAAGAAAGAATCAATCTGAAACATTTCAGGTGTTTTGCTTCATATTTTGAAAAAAAATTGAGGTCAATTTTGTTCAATTATCATTCGTGTAGTATCATTTGTGTCCACATTAGCAAATTATCTTTAAATCTTGAAGCAAAAAATTTTAAAAATAAATTTTATAAAATAATTAGATAAAACTCAAAATTGAGAACCTCATTTCTCATTGCGATCCAAAAATGCCTCTAAAATAGGAAAATTCGAATTTCTAGAAAAAAATGGCATCAGGTTTTAGAATTTATTTTTTGATACCCAATAGATTGAAACTTGCGATTTTTTTTCTTTCCTCCTGAAGAAGGAATAATTCTCAAACTTTTCACGTGCTTTGTTACATATTTCGAAAGAAAATGAGGTTGATTTTTTTCAATATTCATTCGTGTAATCCACATTAACAAATTGTCTTTAAATCTTGAAGCAAACAAACTCTAAAATAAATTTTGTAAAATAATTCCACAGGAACCAAAATTGAGAGTCTCTTTCCTCATTGCTATCCAAAAATGGTTGTAGAATAGAAAAATTCGAATTTCTAGAAAATGATTGCATCAGGTTTTGGAATTTCTTTTTTGACATCCTGTAGATTGAACTTTGCAAAACTTTGTACTGTAACTAACGAGTTCATTTGTTTTCATGTACGTTTTTTACGATTCCGATGGAAAGTACGAATGTTGCCTTTATTATCTGGCAATGTATTTGCTCTCGTTAGCTTTGAGAAAGTTGGGAGAAAAGCCGGAAAAGCTCGTAAGGGTTGCTCGTGATCAATTTGGATCGTGAGTCGTTACAGTCTCTTCGAGTACGATTTTCGCCTCAAGAAAGAGAGACAAAAAGAGAGAGGGAGGAAGGGGAGGGAGGGAGGAAGGGAGGGAGGGGAGAGAGAGAGAGAGAGAGAGAGAGAGAGAGAGAGAGAGAGAGAGAGAGAGAGAGCAATTTCAGTACATAAGGAGTAAAGAGGATCAAGAGGTAAAAAAAGGGGATAAAGAACTCGAGTGTCCTGAGGCTCGCGTGCTATCAGAGTGATGCCCTCTTCTTTTTCTCAAGATCCCACTCAAGTGTGTGTCTCTTCTTCACGAGAAAGACTTTTTGTCGATTCTCCAGATGTACAGAGAGGGTTTGACTTTTTCTCATTTTTTTTTTCAACCCCCGAAGAAAAGTTTCATCCCTCAGTCACTCCTTCCTCTTTTAATCAACAATTCATTGTTTTTCCACGAATTCAACCATTTTTTCCAATTTTATGAGGATCGGATTCAATCTCGAATCAGTGACGAATTTTAGGAATCACCCTCTAAAATATTTTGAAAAACCTAAAGTAATTCGCACATCTCTAAAGGTTGATTAGCTAATTGTAAAAATCGAAAAATCACTTTTTAATTATTTTTTGTTCAGGTTTCAAAAGGGTTGCATTTTTTTATTGAAACAACATTTATAAAATCAATTAAATCAATGTTAAGTTTTAGAAATCATCCCTTGAAATATTTTTAGTCACAAAACCTAATTTGCACATCCCTAAGGGATGATTAGCTAATTGCGAAACGTCAATCGTTGCTCAATGATTTTTTTTTTATTTGTAGAAAAATGTAGAAAAAATTAAATGTTTAAATATCGATGGAAAAATCAACCTTGGACATGGCAATATACATTTTCCCAAATTTTATTTTCATTTGTTTGGAAAAAAAATATATTCCTACCTTATCGACGTAGTTAAAAATTTAAAATCGTGGCAAATCCGTTGAAAACTAATGCTGCAACTCTATAATTTTTTTAGAAATGTAGTTTGGGAAGAGGGTTAAACGAGAAAAAATCAACTTTGTGAAAAATTTACTTTTTATGTAGAAATAAAAAGATAGTAAATTGGGAATCGTTTTAGGCTTCAATGCCAATGCTAGAAATGACCTCGTTTCGCCTCCAACCCTCTTCTCGGGGATTTCGAAAAAGTAGGTTATGCGACTCTTCTTGATTCTCGGCGACTGTATGACGAAAAATCAGATCAGGCACCAGACTGGCCGTCGTCGAGTGTAAAATCCTTGCCAAAGTATAAAGTGAGACGCGGATCTCATCTGTAAACTCTATAATATATATATATATATATATATATCGATAGATTTATATCTCTGCGCCTCCGTATCAGTCGACTCGGAGCCATTCAACGAGACATTAAAGTCCCTCCTTTTTCGCCTGGTTCTTTTTTTTTGCTACTCGTAAATTTAATGGCCAATGAAGGAATTTAATGGCCACCGGACATTGTCGAGGTGACGATGCAAAATTGTCTCAGAAATTCCTCCACAAATCTTGAGATCAGAAATTGTTTTCTAAGAAGGACAAATTGTGGCTAAAATTTTTCAAAAAAAGTTATTTTTTTAACCATCTTGATTCGCATATAATAAATAAATAATATAAAATATTCGAGAATTTCATGGAGTTGCTCATCCAAATTTATGGAATTCTCTCAGTGATTCCTCCACAAATCTTGAGATTAAAAATTGTTTTCTGGGGAGGATAAATTGTGGCTAAAAATTTTCGGGAAAAGTTTTTCTTAACCACCTCAATTCGCATATAATAAATAAATAATACAAAATATTTGACAATTCAATGGAGTTGCTTATCCAATTTTATGGAATTGTCTCAGTGATTGCTCCACAAATCTTGAGATTGAAAATTGTTTTCTGGGGAGGGTAAATTGTGGCTAATTTTTTTTCAAAAAAAGTTTTTTCTTATCCACCTTAATTCGCATATAATAAATAAATAATATAAAATATTTGACAATTCAATGGAGTTGCTTATTCAAATTTATGGAATTGGAATACATTTTTTTTTCTCCACTCAGAGAGACGAGTATTTTTCCACATGTTTTTTTTCAGCTGTATGAAAATAAAACACTGCTCTCCTTCCACCTTTTTGCTCCTCTGACGATCTCTCAATCATCCGAAGACGAGGAGACATTGTGCGTGGGAAAAAAAAATTCTCTTCCGACACTTTTTTTTAAATCTCTTTTTTTCCCCATGATTACACAGTTTTTTGCTTTTTTTTCTGGCTCAGTTCGACCTATTGACTTTTTCACTAGACCATTTAATTTCAAATATGACGTCTATTTCAAGCTAGACGAGCACGAGTTTCTGCCCGATAGTGCGGTCACTTGGCGAAGCTTGCTCGGTGAAAAAAAAAAATATATATATATATATGTACGTAGACGCATACAACGTTTCAATCGTGATTAATCGAACACGTTCGTCGCGAAACCATTGCTGGGCGTTGCAGCGTGCACCACTGCCTGTATTCTATGCACACAATTTATATATATGTATATATATTAGGGTGAGTCGAAAATTGTGAAAACTGTTGGCTATCCTCAAAAATCAAAGATATCGTTGAAATAAAGGTCTCAGTGCAACGATTCGATTTTTTGACAATATATAGAGGGCACGCGGGACGTTTCACTTTATCACTGATAAACGGAAACAGATCATTCAAAAAGTTCTGAATTTTTTATATAAGGTGCACAGATATGCACTCTATCAAACCCATATTTATTGAAAATTAATAAACGGTTCATATCTTTGAAAAAAATCTCTGAAAATCAATATTTTCACTATTTTTCAATTAATTATATCATTAAATATTGATTTTCGTCTTCTAAGACGTTTTTGTATTTCTTCCCTTTTTTCTTGTAACACTCGGTATCTGTATTGCTTACAATGCGAAAATTGCTAAAAAAATAAATCTTTATTTTGGAAATTTTTATATTTTATTTTAAAATAAAGATTTATTTTTTTAGCAATTTTCGCATTGGAAGCGATACTGATACCGATCAGTTTTACAAGAAAAAAAGATATCTTCGATTTTTGAGGGTAGCCAACAGTTTTCAAAGTTTTCGATACACCCTAATATATATAAATGTATATATAGGTGTGTGTATATTTATACATATATATATGTGGATTCCCGGTTCGTGTTATGTGTAAAACCGGAGAATCGTGCGTCCCTCGTCTCCGATTCGCGGCTACATATATACACGTGTGTATGGGGCGTTCTGATCCAAATCGAACTTTCTAAAATTCTTTTAAATTTTCCAATTTCCTCTCTATTAGGTAAAAACGAATTTTCTAAAATTTCAAGTGCTTACTTTTTGCGATAAAAACGAATTTTCTAAAATTCCAAATTTTCCAATGCTCACTTTATTGAATACAAACGAATTTTCTGCAATTCCTCTAATTTCTTCAAATCTTCACCTTATTTGATTCAGAAGATTCAGAATTGAAAAAATGGTTTTCTGAAATGTTACATAACCATGTGTATGGGGCGTTGCGCCAAAAATCGTATTTTCTAAAATTCTGAATTTTTGAATGCTCCCTTTATTCGATAAAAACGAATTTTCTACAATTCTAAATTTTTCAATGCTCCCTTTATTCGATAGTAATAAATTTTCTAAAATTCTTTTAAATTTTCAAGTGCTCATTCTATTAAATTCAAACGAATTTTCTAAAATTCCTCTAATTCTTAAAATTATCACTTTACTTGATTTAGAAGACACAGAATTGAAAAAATGATTTTCTAACGTGTTAAATCATGTGTATGGGGCGTTTTGTTCAAAATCATATTCTCTAAAATTCTTCTAAATTTTCAAATGCTCACTTTAATCAACGAATCAATCAACTTTAATCAACTTTATAAACGAATTTTCTAAAATTCCTCTTCACTTTACTTGATTTGATTGGTCAGAATTGAAAGAATGGTTTTCTGTGTTGCACAGTCATGTGTATGGGGCGTTTAGTTCAAAATTATATTTTCTAAAATTCTTCTAAATTTGCAAATACTAAATTTATTCAATCTAGACGACTAATTATTGCAAAATAAATTGTTAATCGAATTTTCTAAAATTCTTCTAAATTTTTTTTTACTTTCTTTATTCAATCGGCGCAACGAAAAATTGAAACAAAGTTTTTTGAGCATTCTGTGTGCACGTAGGTATGGGACGTTCCATTTAGAATTGAATTATCTAAAATATTCTAAACACGTGTGTATGGGACGTTCCATTTAAAATTGAATTATCTAAAATATTCTATACACGTGTGTATGGGACGTTTCGCTTCGAGTCGAATTTTCTAAAATTCTTCTAATCTTCTAAAACTCTTCTAAATTTTCAAATGCTCTCTTTACAGGGAGGTAGATAAAAATGCTGGGAAAAAAGTGAGATTGTCGATTTTGTATGGGGAACTCCACGTATATGCAAATCTCTCTCTCTCTCTCTCTCTCTCTCTCTTTTGCGATTGCTGAATGCACACAGAGTGGCTCTCTGTTCGCTCTGCAAACCTATCAATATATATATAGTGCATACACGGTGAATCTTTATTTATATTCATGAAGGGGAAATAACTGCGCGTTGTGAACGAACTATTCGACGCGAAATTCTACATTGGAACGTATATATGGGGTGTTTCATGTAAAATCGTCGTTTAACTCTTACTCACTTCAATATGAAATTAGATTTTCTTTTTCGAATCACGAATTAAAAAAAAAAACTTTTTTCTACTTTATATCCATGTATTTTCTCTCTCTCTTTCTCTGATCACAAATCTATCAATAATTTTCTCAATAATTCAAAATGTTTATTCTCATTAAAAATTTTATTAAATAAATAAATAAATTTTTATAAATAAATTCATTAGTATGATTAATTTATTATTTATATTTGAAATTAATTTATTTTTAATAAATTTCTTTTATCGGAGCGGGTGATAATTGAAAAAAATCTTCAAGTCAATGTGCATGATTGTAATTTCAGTAACAGCGATGTTTACACTCTGACTCTATTAATATACTGTGGTCATTCATAAAAGTTGCGTCTACGGAGCGAGACCGAGCGATAAGTGTCGGAGTACCGAGGAGAAAAAAAGCAAAAAAAAAAACCAGAGGCGAAAAAGAAAAAAAAAGAAAGAGAGACGAGAGAGTCAGTGAACAGAAGAAGTCGAGACCGCATTGGCAATTAACGAGAGTGCGCGCGCGGTGTCTCGTTACACGAGACATTACAGCGTTTTACGATTGCCCCTATTGCAGAGACTTGTTTTGTTTTTTTTTTTTGCAAATTTTTTTTTTGCATTAATTATTCACTCGCTGCTAGATCGGAGCAGCAAGAGCCTTTCTTTTATCTCTCTCGATTATATCGTCAGGCTTGGAAAATTCAAGCAAAAACTTTCAAAAAATTTCCCACTAAAAATTGTCAATTTTTCAATTTTCCATAACTCAATTAATTTTATTTAATTAAATTCTCAAAAACGTAATTTCATTCTTCATAACGAATTTCCAATTTTTAATTATTATTTAATTGTAATTAACCAAGAAAAATTTTCTTCAAAAGAAAAAATTATCTTACAAACATTTTTCGACGATCCTAAATTTCATGCAATTGTTTGTTTTTCGAAGGAATGGAAATTCTCAAAATTTTTGTTAACATCATTCTATTTCCGATAATGGAATATATTTTGTAAATTTATTTTTAATTTTTTGATAATGCAACTAAATTCTCAAAAATGTAATTACGTTTCCAATAACGAAATTGAATTTTTTTAAATTAAAAAAAAATTGTATTTATAAAAAAAATTTGCAAATGCTGCAAAATTTTATTGTTTCTTTCATTTATTATTTATTATTTCTTTATTTTACTTATCAAAATTTATTTATTTTTATTTATTTTTGCAATTTTATTTTTTCATTTTATTATTTATTTAATTTATCATTGTTTATTATTATTATTTTTTTTTAACCACCCTAAAATATGGCAATGACAAAACGTTCTCTGACCTCGGTTTTACTTGCCCCTGCTCGTTTCAAGAGGAAGTACGCTTTCCGCAAATGCGAAAATAGATCTCGGGAATACGCGGTTTGTTAACGTCGCCAGAAAACGTGGCAGACATTTTGGTGGATCGCGTCTACTCATATAAATTATAAAATAAAATCGATGCAGGGGAAGCTGGGGTAAGATTATGTGACTTGAAAGATTTTTGGAAAATTACGAATCAAATTTTGTTTTTCATGAAAAATATTTTTTAAAATTTTTTGACTTTCCCATTGAAAAAAAAAGACAAAAAGGAAAATAAATAAACGAAATAAGAATTAGATAAATAATTAAAATGAAATAAAAATAAATATTAGAATAAAAGCTGGGGTAAGATTATGTGACTCGAAAGATTTTTGGAAAATTAAGAATCAAATTTTTTTTTCATGGGAAATATTTTTTACAAATTGTTGACTTTCCCATTGAAAAAAAACGAAAAAAAAGAAGAATAAATAACTGAAATAAAAATTGGATAAATAATTAAAATGAAATAAAAATGAATATTAGAATAAAATCCATGGTAGAAAAAAAAGAGAAAAAGAAGAGGGAGAGAAAAAGAGATAAAATTGCCGGAGGTTGTACCGCGTAAAAATCGTTGATCCGCGCTCTCATCTTTCTTTCTGCCCTTACACGATAATACTTGCATCCACTTTATTCATAAAGAAAAAAAAAATTATATACCACACAATTTTATATTTGTACACAAGTACCATTGCGCAGTACAAACGTACTTGGATGTTGAAAAAGTCAATGGAGTACACTTGTCGACGTAGGAGAAGGAAATATAGATATATGGGTCATTCCATGTCAAATCGATCACTTTTCCACCTCTTTCCATTTCGCTGATTTTTTTTTCCTTTTGTACCTCCTTCCTTTTTTTCAAATACATATAACTTCTTTAAAAATTGACTAATTGGGACGTTTTTTTTCTTCAAAATTTTTGTCTTCAAATGTCCATTCCGAAAAAGAATACAAACAAATTTTTAGAATGAAATGTCAGCCTACTCCATTTCGGGTGGCATTTTTTTCGGAATTGATCAAAGTATTTTTTGAGTGAAAAAAAATTCAAAATGGCGACCTTTGAGAAAAAGTTGATTTTTCTCAAAAAAGTGAAAAATGTCATAGATTTTAACATCTTAAAATTTTTTCGTATTTTTTTCGCAAAGCACATGCGAAAATTTTGAAAAAACGTCCCAATTAGTCAATTTTTGAAGAAGTCATTTTTGAAAAAAAGGCTTTTTTTGGTTTGCGTAAAAAACTTTGAAAATATCCTGAAAAATGTTTTTAATGGGATAGAAAAGGAACAAAAAATTCTGCCAAATCGAAAAGGGTCGGGTTTGAAAGTGGTCGATTTGACATGGAATGCCCCATATATATGTAGCAACACAATTATATTGAAACGAATCTTGAGATGATGGAGAAAAATGTAACGAAACTCTTGACAGAATAATTGCTTTTACCTGCGAGGAACGAGTGAGATAAAAAACGTGATTTTTTTGCTTCGTTAAAAGTTAAAAGAGGAAAAAGAGAAAGAGAGAGTAAGAGAGGGTGAGTGAGTGTAAGAGAGTAAGTGAGTAAGTAAATGAGTAAGTGAGTGAGCAAATGTGTGTGAGAGAGAAAAATCTAAAAATTTGGATAAATTTAAGCATTAGGAGAAGTTAATACATGATTTACTTAATTTTTTTAGAATTTAATGAAGAATTTAATCTAAAAATTTGCATACATTTATGCTTTAGGAGAAGTTGATACATAATTTACTTAATTTTTTTAGAATTTAAAGAAGAATTGAATCTAAAAATTTGGATAAATTTAAGCATTAAGAGAAGTTAATACATAATTTACTTAATTTTTTTTAGAATTTAAAGAAGAATTAAATCGAAAAATTTGCATAAATTTATGCTTTAAGAGAAGTTGATACATAATTTACTTAATTTTTTTAGAATTTAATGAAGAATTTAATCTAAAAATTTGCATACATTTATGCTTTAGGAGAAGTTGATACATAATTTACTTAATTTTTTTAAAATTTAAAGAAGAATTGAATCTAAAAATTTGGATAAATTTAAGCATTAGGAGAAGTTAATACATAATTTACTTAATTTTTTTTAGAATTTAAAGGAGAATTGAATCTAAAAATTTGGATAAATTTAAGCATTAGGAGAAGTTAATACATAATTTACTTAATTTTTTTTAGAATTTAAAGAAGAATTAAATCAAAAAATTTGCATAAATTTATCCTTTAGGAGAAGTTGATACATAATTTACTTAATTTTTTAAAGAATTTAAAGAAGAATTAAATCTAAAAATTTGGATAAATTTATGCATTAGGCGAAGTTGATACATAATTTACTTAATTTTTTAAAGAATTTAAAGAAGAATTTAATCTAAAAATTTGCATAAATTTATGCATTAGGATAAGTAAATACATAATTTACTTAATTTTTTGAGAATTCAAAGGAGAATTAAATTTATGAATTAGAAGAAGTTAATACATAATTTATTTAATTTTTCAGAATCAAAATGAGAATATACTTGAAAAATTTTGGTAAATTTTACGTTTTTGGTGTTGTTAATATATTATTTATTTAATTTTTTTTTTATAGAAAAGTTAAAAAATTTTATGTAAATAAAAAAAAATATTTATTTATAAATAATCTAAAAATTATTTATATATTAATAAATGAAAAAAGTATTGCGAGAGAGGGAGAGGGGGAAGGAGGAGAGAGAGAGAGAGAGAGAGAGAGAGAGAGAGAGAGAGAGAGAGAGAGAGAGAGAGAGAGAGAGAGAGACCGAGAGAGAGAGAGGGGGGGGGGGTGGATTGATGAGTATGCAACGATTGGCTGGTCCGGGAAATTTCTAAAAGCGACCTGGCCCTGGGCCAAATACTTTTCAATGAACGTCGGAGCGCGGAGGCTCAATGAGCCCTTGCGGACTCTCTTCGAGATTATCCCTCTCCCTCTCTCTCTCTCTCTCGCTCTTTTTTTTTATCTCTCTATCTGTCCTTTTCCATGTAGTCTTACTCTTTTTCCTATCGACTCGCGAAACACGCTTGTAGCTTGTTCGCCTCGTTGGATACTCGCGCCTCTTTACCTCCCTCCAGCATCTCTCAAGAATCCCCTTAAACCCCATCGACTCTGGTATATGGAGCATTCCACGTCAAATCACGCGGTCATCGGCCTGACCCCCTCGGATGCCAATGAATCGTGGGTTTCGTTTGGCCCAAAATATGACCTCGAATTTTTAGACATTTTTATTTCATTTTTTAGGGGTTGCTCGAGCTAAAAAATCATTAAATTGAGGGAAACATAGAGAGGGTTTTTTTTTTTAATTAATGAAATTTTTTCACAGAAACTAGGGCCTGAAATAGATATTTTCGTCATAGTTCGATAATGGACCGAAAATAATTACTACTTTTTTTCTAAATTATAATTACTATTTAAATTTTTTTTTTAAATTATCCGTTTTTTCAGGTCGTCAAGGTTGATAAATTTTCGAAAAATGTTGTCATTTCACTCTCAAGACAAGAAAATAAATACAAAAATAAAAGTAATTATTTCTGGCCCATTATCGAACTATGACGAAAATATCTGTTTTGGGCCCAACGTTCTGTGAAAAAAATTTCATTAATTAGAAAAAGCCCCCTCTTTACGTTTTCCCTCAATTTAATGACTTTTTAGCTCGGGCAACCCCTAAAAAATGAAATAAAAATTTCTAAAAATTTGAGGTCATATTTTGGGCCAAACGAAGCCCACGATTCATTGGACATCAAAATCCGAGGGGATCAAGCCGATGACCGCGTTATTTGACATGGAATGCCCCATATAGATATATTTCTTTACTTCTCGTTGGACTTCCGGTTCGCACTCGCAAAACTCTCGTCATGGATGATCCCCAGAAACGTATATCGTATCACCCCCATTGAATTTCTATGACCCTTTTTGTGGTTTGAAAAAAAAAAAAATTCCAGTGTCGTTAAATCAACAAATTTTTCATCGTATATTCTTGGATCTTGCAACAACCCCCTTAAGGTTTATCGCCATTTTGTTTTTTTTTTCAACCCCCGATGAGTAAACTCACCCCTCGGACCTTCAATAATGAAGAAAATCTTCACTTCCGGCCAGAATAATTGATTCTTCATTTTTTTAACGGGATAAAAAGGATAAATAATGGGGAAAGACCAATATGCAAATTTCAATTTGCAACGAATTTTGTTTTTTTATTTTTCTTAATTGAAAATTATTTTTCCTGAGCTTCCTATTGGAGAAAAAAAATTTTGCTTGTTCAAATATTTCGAATTATTTATGGCAAGTTAATAATAATATAAAATTACAAATTTCTATGCAACATTCATTATTCTGTGCAATTTTTGATTGCATCCATTTTTTCACTTGAAAATTATAAAATATTTGTTAATAAAATTCTAAAAAAATATTCTTTATGCTAAATCCATTATAAACAATTATAAATCGATTGTTAATTAATAAAATAATAATTCATTGATTGAGCAACCTTCAAAATCTAAATTGCACAAGTTTTCAACTTGAAAGTTATTAAACTTTTGTTAATAAAATTGTTTAAAAATATTCTCTATGCTCAGTCAATGGGAAACAATTAGAAATCAATTATCAATTAATAAAATAATTAATAATTAAATAATAATTAATTAAGGAAGTAGCAAAATTCAATTTCCACTAATTTTACCAACAGTTTTCTATTTAAAAATTATAAAATATTTTTTTTGCGTTCCTTGTTAAAAAAAAAACATTATTCTGTTCAAATATGTAATGCAATTGCAGTTCTTGGATCGCTAAAATTTTCCTTGCCCGGTTCAAATCCCGTATCGCGTGTCTGAATATATAACGTTATGTACAGTTAAACACGTGTATATGGGCGGTTTAATGTACATCATATATACACACATATATATATATATGCGGACGCACGGTTGGTAACTAGCGGATAAAATTTGCTCTGTGCACTCTTCGTTGATGAGGGCAATGAGCAAACGACTCGTTGCACGCGGAACCGACGATTTCTCGTTTGTACAAGAGAATGTCTACAGTATATTAGATACGTACATTATATGTATTTGTACGAATTAAACATATATATATATTAGGGTGGGTCAAATAAAATGACTAATTTTTTTCCTCGATATAATGAAAAATGTATTGTTTGGCATCTAAAAAAACCCTCTGCAAGTATTAGCCCTTCATATTTAAATTAAGAGGTCCCTCGTCGCAAATTTTTATTTCCCATTTAAATAACAAAGGACATTTTTTTTCAACTTTGGAATTTTATTAGACTTCGACCGTTGAGGTTAGGAGAGTTTTTTTAGAACATTTTTGTAGAACATTTGATGCTCTACAAAAAAGCTCTCTTCCGTCTAATCGATAAAAGTAACCGTTAAAACACAAGAGAGCTTTTTTGTAGAGCATCAAATGTTCTACAAAAATGTGCTAAAAAAAACTCCTAACCTCAACGGTTAAAGTCTAATAAAATTCCAAGGTTAAAAAGAAAATTTCCTATGTTATCTAAATGGGAAATAGAAATTTGCGATGAGGGACCTCTTAATTTAAATATGAAGAGCTAATACTTGCAGAGAGTTTTTTTGACATGCCAAACAATACATTTCTTATTATATCGAGGAAAAAAAAATTAGTCATTTTTTTTGACCCACCCTAATATATATATATATATATATATATATATATATATGTATAAAAATGGGCACACAAAATGTGTGCACGACTGGTGAGACTACACCGCAGTTCGTGATGCTGGACCAGCGTTCCCACGTACCTTTGCCCACGTACTGCACACACAGACACACAGATTGCATGTAAAATATGTGGGGAGTTCCATGCTAAATCGACTGTAAAAAAAAATCCAAAAAATGGCAAAAACAAAAACTATTTTTTAAATTAATTAATCAGAGTTGTGAAAATAGCAATGTAAAAGTAATGCATTACCCATTTCTTTAAACAATGTGCATTGGATGAGTTTTCCATTACAAATTACAAAAGTAACGTGTAATGAATGGATTTTCCATTACAAATGAAAATAGCAATGTGTATTGGATGCGTGTTCCATTCAGGGTTGCGAAATTTGTAATGTAAAAGTAATGCATTATTCATTACTTTTAGAATGTGTAATGGAAAACATTTCCATTACCCATTAAAATGTAGTGTGTAATGAAAAAAATTGACATTACCCATTACAATGTAGTGTGTAATGGAAAAAATTGACATTACCCATTACAATGTAGTGTGTAATGGAAAAAATCCATTACCCATTACAATGTAGTGTGTAATGGAAAACATTTTCATTACCCATTACAATGTAGTGTGTAATGGAAAAAATTTTCATTACTCATTATAATGTAGTGTGTAATGGAAGAAAATTGCATAACCCATTACAATGTAGTGTGTAATAGACAACATTTTCATTGTCCATTGCAATGTAATGTGTAATGGACAAAACTTTGATTGCAATTTTGGGAATGGAAAAATATAGATGAATAAAATATTCCAATTTTACATTACATTTTAACGACTTAGGTACCTTCAATTCTAAAAAGCATCTATATGCATACAAAAAGTTGATTATAAAGAACAAAGAATAGGAAAGAATAAGAATAAAAGTGTGGGGCACTAAGCATGAAATTTTTCTTGCCATTCTAAATGATCACGCGACCACTTCATTACCAGTTTTGGCTCATTTTAACCCAGGCCAAAAAACTACTACGATATAATAAAAAATGTCCAAAATTTCCATTACACATTAAGTTGTAATGATTAAGCAAAATTTTGTCGATTACACACTACATTGTAATGGGTAATGAATTTTTTTTCGATTACATACTACATTGTAATGGGTAGTGGATTTTTTTTTCATTACACACTTCATTGAAAAAAGTAATGGAATTTTTTTCCATTAAACACTACATTTTAATGGGTAATACAATTTTTTTCCATTACTCACTACATTGTAAAGAGTAATGGATTTTTTTTCCATTACACACTACATTGTAATCGGTAATGGAAATTTTTTCCACTACACACTACATTGTAATGGACAATGAATACTGTAATGCATTATTTACAACCGTATAATCAATGAATCAATTCAGTATTTTTATTTTTTAATACAACTGCGGTTTAAATAATGTCTTTTATTTAAAAAAAACATCAGGTTTATCCTCGAAAAAGACTTTTTTTTCATTTCCAATCGTTATTATTACATCATTTGTATTTTTATTCACTACATTTATTATTATTATTATTATTATTATTTTTAATTTCACTTCATTTTTCATATAAATGCACTAACATAATATTCGTCATGAAAAAAATTAGTCCAATTTGAAAATTTGCAGATTTTTGACAATTCCCTACTATGAAAATTTTTTGCGCTCCGAATTTATCGCCAAAAATTGATTTCTCAACGTTAAAAAAAAACCAGTGAATTTGAAACGTTAAAAAATTGAATTAACCTTTTTTAATGCGTAAGAAAAAAAAATTGAAAATTAGAATTTTTCGCGTGCGGGAAATCACCGAATTTGAAAGAAATTCAAGAAAGTTGTATTTGTGGTGGAATTCCCTGTATATAATGTGCATGGAAAGAGAACTCGTGGAATATAACGAAAATTCTACCATCCGCAAAATCAGCGAAACGCGACGAAATTCTCAGGCAATTAAATGCCCTATGGAAGTATTAAAATATTCTGAGAGGGTTTTCGAACGCAGGGTGGCAAATATGACCCGGTTTTTCTTTCATTTTCATTGATCATTTTTCGACAATGCAATGCCTCGATGGTTCCGGCTATGATTTACCTATATATGGGGCATTCCAGCACACTCTACTCAAGATCTACATTTCGATCGACATCTACACTAATTAAGATCTACACTTCAATCAAGATCTACACTTCAATCAAGATATACACCTTGATCAAGATCTATACTTTAATTACGTTCTACACTTAGATCAAGATCTACACTATAATCAAGATCTCAACTTTAATTAGCATCTACACTCTATTCAAGATCTACCCTTTAATCAAGACATACACCTTGATCAAGATCTACCCTTTAATCAAGACCTACACCTTGATCAAGGTCTATACTTTAATCAAGATTTACATTTGAATAAAGATCTTCAATATCTACAATTTAATCAAGATTCTTACTCTTATCAAGATCTACATTTTAATCAAGACCTTCACTCTAATCAAGATCTACAATTTAATCGACATCTACACTCCAATCAAAATCTACATTTCAATCAAGATCTTCACTCTAAACAAGATCTACGCTTTAACCAAGATCTACAATTTAATCGAGATCTACTATCTAATAAAAATTAACGTTTGAACCAAGATCTATCCTTTAATGAAGATCTACACTTTTCAAGATCTACAATTTAATCGAGATGTGCACTCTAATCAAGATCTACCTTTAATAAAGATCTGCATAGAAAAACTCGATCTAGAATTTAAAAAATCTCAAAACTAAAATCTAATCTGTAATTTTAGTAGTGAAACTGAAAAATTAGATTTTCTCATTCTAGTTCATTGACGTATATTTTTAAAAAATGTAAAAAAAAATTGGGAAAGTGTTTTTCGACGTATCAATTTATAGATCTTCAGAGAAAAAAAAACATCAAAACCAAGAACATATCAGGGTAAAAATCTTGATTGAAGTTTCATTAAATGCCCCATACATACACGTAGCTTATGCATTATAAATGTGGTCGTTCTGGTATTATTCTCCCACGAGAATCGTCCAGGAATTCGCGCACGGCGAGGTCCGCACTCTGGACACACTCTCACGAGTCCTCCGGGCAGAAAGAGAGAGTGAGACTGAGAGAGAGAGAAATTATGTTGCCAGAGAGATGAAAGAGAGCCGAGAAAAGGAGAGAGAGAGAGAGAGAGAGAGAGAGAGAGAGAGAGAGATTCACGGTGGCGCTAAAATAAAATGACCAGTGTGGAATTCCAAAGCTCTCATATTATATTTTTCCCTTCCTCTCTCTCTCTCTTTTCTGATCCTTGGTCAACGGGACGTTGGGATACACCGGTAGAAACAGCGAGAAGGCAAAGTTATGGCGTTCAAAGTCGAGGAGAGAGAAAAAAGAGGTTTGCAGAAACCGGAAAAGAGGGAGGGAGGGAGTGAGGGAGGGAGGGAGGGAGGGAGAGAGGGAGGGAGGGAGAGAGAGAGAGAGAGAGAGAGAGAGAGAGAGAGAGAGAGAGAGAGAGAGAGAGAGAGAGAGAGAGAGAGAGAGAGAGAGAGAGACTTGGTGTGTAGGTGGAGAAGCTTCTCTCTTTTGCCAACTCACCTCAATCCTCCCTGCCTCGTTTTTCCTCCTGAGAGAACATCTCGCCTTCTGGATCTCGAAGTTACAATGCAAGTCCTCGAGCAACATTCAACGCGACTTGCCGGACTTTGCCTCCAAGACTTGCAGCGTAACGGTGCATCAGGGTGGCAAATATGACCTGGTTTTTTGTTTTTTTTTTCATTTTCAATCGCATCCCCAAAATTTAGTTTTTATTGGGAAAGAATTTTTTTTTGGACAGGACCTTTAATTTAGGATACGGAATATTTTAGGAATCAGTTTGGCGGTTTTTCTTTCAGAAAGGGGTTAGTTTTTTATTCGTGATTTTTTTACATTTATGAATTGATAATTATTTTTATACTTTTGGTTCATTATAAACAGCGGGACATTAAAAAAAAAATAGGCTTTGAGAAACTAACCTTTTTCCTCGAATTTCAGCCCAAACTTCTTTATTTTCATATTGACACGAAAAATATTAATTAAAATCTGTCTCGAGAGGATTGTAATCCTAATTGAGTTTGGCTGGTTATAAAACTACAAAATTCCATATTTTTATGACGAGTTGAGGCTGTATGTATTAGTTTATAAATATGGGGAGAGTGTGTATATTTGGCCTCGAGAAAACACGATCGTTCAGGCACGAATGAATAATTTTATTACACTTTATGTTACGGCTGTTGAACTCGGTTTGATCCAATAATGAGTCACCTGCGAGTCATCGGGCAGCTTGATAAACGGTGACGAATTTTCTCTACTAGAACTTGTTCCTAACTCACGACTAAAACCCTAAAAAGATTCGATTCAAAAATCGAATCGAATATTCGAATAATTATTTTTTGCTCTTAAACTGATCGATTTCGATGAAGAAGTTGTGTTGTTCTATGATATATTTAACTCAATCACAATATTTTTTTTATAGCTCACTACTGAAGTAATAAAAATTTTAATAAAACATAACTTTTAAAAGAAAGTTTCATTACCGACCTTTTAATGAAATGTAAAATTAAAAATATTTTTTTTTAGATATGAAAATACATCGTCAGAAAAATTAAGAAATAAATTCAATACGCTGATTATTAGTCAAGTGTAATTGAGTTTTTCAAAAGTTATACTCTTTTTATTTATCTGCAAAATAAATCTCCCAAATTTCGAAAAAAATTTAACGACAATAAAAAAGTCAATCGTTGTCTTTTAGTTTCTCTTTCTCAGTTTTAACACTTATTGAATGGTAAATAAGAAATGATTTTTTATTGTTATGATCGATGACGGGTTTTCTTCCTCGTTCTGAAATCGGGCTTTATTCTCAACTTCTGACATTGATTTATTCAATAATTTCGGCAATGCAAATATTTATTTGGGTTTTTATCATAAACAGCCATTGCAATAACAGAGTCTCTTATTTTTATTCGAATAGTTCGAATAATTCGTAAATTCGAGTATTCGCATAGATTTTTCATACAAATTTTTCGCTCCCCTGATAAAAAATATTTATCGCAATGATTTTGGCCAAAATTTTCTTGATAGGGACTAAATTTCGTTACAAATATTCTGGCGCTCCAATATTTTGGATATTTGCGTACGAATTTTCATATTTATCGTTACAAATTTGTTTACGTTATAAATATGATGCCAATGAGCAAACATCGTCACTGTTGGGCCAAAGCCTTGGATTTATTTCTGTTTAACATGCGCCAAAAGCGTGTCGATAATCCACCCGCACCTTTCTCGTTCAAACAGAACGAATGAATGACCAGCGTGTGATGCCCCCGAGGGTATAAAACACACCAGGGTTCAAGTGAGTAATGGAATATCCTGGATTTGTGCGAGAAAAAGAGAGTGTGCGAGTGAGAGAGTGCGAGAGAGTGTGTGAGTGAGAGAGTGCGAGAGAGTGTGTGCGAGAGAGAGAGAGTGTGTGCGAGAGAGTGTGCGAGTAAGAGAGTATTGAAAAGGGAGTTGGTGAGAAAGATGGAGAATGAGAGAATGAGAGATTATGAAACTAGCAACCATAGGGGGTTCCTCGACGAATGATCGGACTATCGAATTACGCACAGCACAACGCTGCACCAATTGTCCGCTCACTCTTGATCCCTTCTCTCTTTCGTCGTCAGAATGCAATGTAAACCTCTGTGCAGAATCCAGCAATTTATTTCATTTTTTTATTCAATATTCGACCATCCATTTCCAAATGTCACTGCAAACTCCGAAATATCTATTTCAGAAGTGATTTCCCAGCATCGACTGTTTAAATCCATTGTAATTAATATTTTGGCCAATAAAAATTATCCTTGAAAATCTTAAAAAGGTTTGGGAATTGTACAGGGTTGCGAAATGTTTAATGAAAAAGTAATGCATTAATCATTACTTTTTTAATGGCTAATGGAAATTATTTCCATTAACTATTAAAATTTAATGGTTCATGGAAATTATTTCCATTAACCATTAAAATTTAAAGGCTAATGGAAATAACATTAAATAATCAATGGATATAATTTCCACTAATTAATAAATGTTAATGGTTAATGGAAGTTATTTTCAATTATCAATAAGAGTTAATGGTTAATGAAAATTATCTCCATTAACCATTACGTGTTAATGGTTAATGAAAATCATTTCCATTAACCATTAAATGTTAATGTTTAATGGAGATTTATTTATTGATTAATGGAAATAATTTGCATTAATCAATAAATGTAATAATGGTTAATGGAAGTCATTTTCAATTATCAATAAGAGTTAATGGGTTAATGAAAATCATCTCCATTAACCGTTAGAATTTAATGATTAATCGAATTAACCCCCATTAACCATTCACATTCAATGGTTAATGGAAATTATTTCAATCAATCAATGAGAGTTAATGAATATTGAAAATGTAAATGCATTAAAAAAAAGTAATGCATTATTTGCAACCCTGAAATTGTATTCAAATATTCCTGATAATTTACATTTCAAATTTTCAAAAATAGAACCGTGATATAATTGAGTTTCGTTTTGTTTTTTCTTTCAGAGACCGTGACTGCGTTGGCGCGACAATCGGAGAACAAAACGTTGACCCTGTTCGATCAGGTTTATCGTTCAATGGCGGTGTTGAGTAGACCATCGATAAGGGCACTTTATCAGGCGATGGTGGATTACGTATCGCCGAGCAACACTCCGGACACGCTTCAACAGCCGCTGACGCGTGAAATGCTTCAGGAGCGTTTCAACGAATTTTTCGTTCGTTTGTTTCCGATCGCCTATCATCACGCCGTTAATCCTCGTCAGCATGATTTCACGGATAAATTCAAGAGTTGCCTGTACGACAGCATCGAGGAGATAATGCCCTTTGGCGATATACCGAAGCAAATATCGCGAAGCGTTGGCACGAGTCTCGAAGCTACGAGGGTCTTGGTTCAGGCTTTGACGGTTGGCCGAAGAGTTTTGGACCGAACTGACAGTGTTTTGTTTTACGGCTCGAGTCCTCAACAGGCCGCTTGTTACGAGGCACTTTTGCGAATGACACATTGCCCCAAGTGCGCGGGAATTGGGTCCTCAATAAGGCCCTGCGGTGGCCTCTGCACCAATGTCGTGAGGTCGGTGATAAATCGTATGACGAAAAATCTGTACATAAAAATGTACACATAATTGCGATCGATTATGCATCGTTCGCAATTATCGATTTTATGTATCGATTTTAGAGATTGTGGGAATCGTTTGTAGCCAGATCTCATAAAAATGACCTATTCTTCAAATATATGGGAGAATAAATCATTTTTAGAAGCTTTTTAGAAGATTTTTTGTATTCAGAATTCTCTTATTTGCTGGGAACATTTTCCGTTGATTCGAATTTAGAAATCTATACATTCGGGAGAATTGAGCATTTTTAGGTACTTTTGGTACTTAAAATTTCATATTGGTTGCGCAAATTTTTAGCTATGAATTTATAAAATTTAGGAATCACAAATGTCTGAATTTTATAACAATACTCCATCATTGTTAAATCTGTACACAAATTCGGGAGAATGGAACCCTTTTAGGAAATTTTGGTATTTAGAATTCTCGTATTTGCTGCGAAAATTTGTAGCTGTATCGATTTTAGAGATGATGGGAATCGTTTGTAGCCAGTCTCATAAAAATGACCTATTCTCCAAATATATGGGAGAATAAATCATTTTTAGGAGCTTTTTAGAACATTTTTTGTATTCAGAATTCTCATATTTGCTGGGAACATTTTCAGTTGATTCGAATTGAGAAATATATATATATTCGGGAGAATGGAGCATTTTTAGATACTTTCAATCCTTAAAATTTCATTTTTTCCAAAAAATTTTAGCTACTCTGAATTTAGAAAATTTTGGAATCACAAATATCTAAATTTTATAAAAAATACTCCATCATTCTTAAATATGTACATAAATTTGTTTGTAGCCAGACTTAACATTTAGATAAAAATGACCTATTTTTCAGATATATGGGAGAATAAATCATGTTTCGAGTGTTTTTCGAAATGTTCGGTTTTTAGCATTGTCATATTTGCTGCGAACATTTTTAGTTGATTCGAATTTAGAAAAGATGGGAATTACGAATATCCAAAAATGCCTCATCATCCATAATCCGGGAGAATTGAGCATTTTTAGATAATTTTGATACTTAGAATTGCATATTTGATGCGAAAAATTTTAGTTCCTTTGATTTTAGAAAAATTGGCGATTTGCTGCGAAAAATTTTAGCTGCTTTGAATTTTGAAAAGATGAGAATCACAAACATTCTAATCGCAGGAAAATGCTTCATCATCCATAAATGGATATATCCAAATGTATGTGTATATATCTAGGAGAATAGGGCATTTTTAGAAAATTTTGATAGTCTAAATTCCCATATTTACTTCGAACATTTTCAGCTGCTTTAAATTTAGAAAAAATGGGAAACGTGAAGACCCACATCTTATAAAACATCTTTCTTGTTCTTTTTCTCGTAATTTCAGTAAATCTCAAATCCTAAAATGAAAAATTTCAAAATATCAAATATTCTCTCAATAATCAACAAATCGTAACCCTTGAACTGAGTCTCTCTAAATTATCTTAAAAAATTTAGATGTTTTACTCTAAAATATTCATTGAATCCGAACATCTGCGAATTTCAAGATTTTCTGAAATAGAGGTCAGCCATAAATTTTCAAAAAATCGTGAAAAAATAATAAATCCGAGCGCTCGAGGGAAATCCTTCTAAATTCAACACCAATTAAAGTCATAACGTCAAGAGAAATTAAAATTTAGAAAAAGCGTAAATTTTCCCCCAAAGGTATATGGAAAGTTATAAAAATTATTTTCCTCTTCGGCCTAATTTTTTCTTCCTCTTATCAGCGCTCATATTATCGCGCAATTTTCATTATCGTCGCGGTTAAGAGGCCCTCGTTAACGGACCTCTTCTTTTTTTTCCCACCATTTAATTTTATTTTTTTCCTAACAGAGGGTGCTTGACGGAACCGGCCTCGGAATTGGATCTCGCCTGGTCGGGCTACGTCGAGACGGTGGAACGTCTCGTGGTGGCCGTCGACGGTAGAACGGATCCTCTCGGTCTGAATGCCGAAAGGGCGGTCAGGCAGCTCGATACCCGCATCTCCGACGCCATTATGCACGCAATGGAAAATGGTCCGGCTCTGGAGGAGAAAGTGAGTCAAAAAAAAAAAACTGGAAAAATCCAACCCTTAAAAAACACTATCAAGAGGAAAATCATTTCCAGCAATATTTCGCGAGATCCCATTAAACGGGGAAAATCCAATAAGGGATGAAAAAATGGTCAGAATTTTTTTCATATTCTGGAGAATGGGATATTTTTAGAAAATTTTGATATCTAGAATTCTCATATTTGCTGCAAAACTTTGTAGCCACTTGAATTTAGAAAAGACATCTTAGATATCCAGATTGTATTAAAAAAGCCCATTCCCTATATATATGTGTATATATCTGGGAGAACGCGGAAATTTTGGACAATTTTGATTTTTAGAACTTCCGTATTTGTTGTGAAAGGTTTTGACTACTGTGAATTTAGAAAAGATGGGGATCCCAAATATCCAAATTGCATAAATATGCCTCATCCTCCATCTATATGTGTACATATCTGGAGAATGGGATATTTTTAGAACATTTTGATATCTAGAATTCTCATATTTGCTGCGAAAGTTTTTAGCAACTTGAATTTAGAAAAGATGGGAATTTTAGATATCCGGATGGTATAAAAAAGGCTCCATTCTCTATATTACGTGTATTAACTGGGAGAATGGAGCATGTTTAGACAATTTTGATTTTTAGAACGCCTTCTTTTGCTACGAAAATCTTTGGCTACTTGAAATTTAGAAAAGATAGGAATCCTAAATATTCAGATCGTTCTAAAATGCCCCATTCTCCATGTATATGTGTATGTATCCAGGAAAATGGAGCATTTTTAGACAATTTTTATATCTAGAATTCCCATATTTGCTCAAAAATTTTTCAGCTGTTTTGAATTTATAGAAATGAAAATCTATAATATCTAGATCTTATAAAAGCGGCCTATCCATTCATTCATCAATGGAGCATTTTTAGACAACTTTCATATCTGGAATTCACATATTTGTTGCAATAATTTTTAGCTACTTTGAATTTAGGAAATATAAGAATCTAGAAGATAGGAAAAGATGGGAAAATAGGAATTTACACAATTTCCGACGCCATTAAATTCCCATTAAACGGGGAAAAGCCAATAAGGGATGAAAAAAATTGACAGTGAGAATTTTTTTCATAGACAACCAATTATCGAAGGAAGGGTTATCGTTATTTAATTGAGGTCGACTTATTTCATAGCAGTTTTTATTAAAAAAAAAAACCTAAAAAAATTAACTTTGAATTAATTATTTACAAAATGGCGACGAATTAGGTTTTATTTTTATTTTTAAGGTCTTTATTTATTCCAGTATGTTTAAAAAGTAGCAATCATCACAATTTTCAAAATAGGCTACGTACAGACTTAGCTAATACGTTTACAAAAATTAAAGAAAAAAAATTGAATATCAGTTCATAATTTTTTGAGTATTCGACAAGGTCAAAAATAGTATATTTTGTGATTAAAGTTTTCGTTGCGCTCAGTCAATTTTCAGAATTTTAACTCAAAATTTTACATACATTTTTCTTAAAATGTAAACTTCAAAGTAATTTAAAAAAAAAAGTAATTTTTTTAATTTTTACCGTGGCTTTTCCCCAAAACAATTGACAATTCGTGATTAATATTTCTATGGAAATTCAAGCATCGTTTTAACCTCGTTAGGGTCTGAAAATGGTGCCCCTGATTGTAATGAAGAATGATCAATTACAAATTACTGGATGTAATTTTTCATTGAATTACTATACACAAAAATTACTTTCAGTAATCGTAATTGATTCGAATGAAATTACAATTATTTTGAGTAATTGTAATTGATATTAAACAAATTACAATTATTTCGAATGATGGTTATTTACGAGTAATGAAATTATAAAAGTAATTTCTGCTGCCCAACTCTGCCGTGGAGTGCTTCAAAAAAAAAACAAAAACAAAAACAAAACAAATTTTGGCGCAGCGATGTTCAAAACTAAAATCGAAATTCCGAAGAAACTAAAACAGTCTAAAATATTTTTTTTCTCTGCAGAATACATTTCTACATGCTGCAAGCTCGCCATATTCTCTCTCTTTTTTTGAGGTAATTTTTTTTTTTTACTCTTGCCGTGAGTTTTCTTTTTCTCTGCCAGGTCTCTGCCGGTGTTCGAGTTTGAACATGTTCGTTCGCAGAAACGTTTCGAGTCATTCAGTTTGATACACCATTGCAGAAGAGGAAAAAAAAGAGGAGCGAGAGAGAGAGAGAGAGAGAGAGAGAGAGGAGTGGAGAGGAGAGGAGAGGAGAGTGAACATCTCACGAAGCCGGGGGCGCGCGTGGGCCTCTTAATTAAAAGTTTCACACGGTTCGTTCGGCGTGCGAGAGAAGGCGCGAGAGAGGACCCCGGGCGACACGGCACAGACGCAAGGAGAATATAACACACACACGAGGAGCGGAAGGGCGAAGAGAGAGAGAGGGGGGGGAGGGAGAAAGCTCGTGAGGACCTGCACGAGAGATCGATGGACCCTCACAGCTAGTAAAGACTGTGGGCACCTCCATATACGAGACATTCCTGGTCAAAAGTCCAAAAATGGTCAACCTTCAATCCCTGACCCCTTCTCATTTTATCGCCAATTTTTTCATCTCACCTCAATCTCTCTCAAAAACGATCTAAAAAAATGTTCACATTCTTAAAATCCAAATTCAATATTTTTCACAAAATCAAAACATTCGCCCTGAAGAAGAAATTCCAGAAAATAATTTGCCGTCGCTCAATTTTCTGAAAGTTACCAAATTTTCCTCCATTACATGCTTCAATAATTCTCAAAACAGTCGAATATCTGACACTATTTTCCTGGATTTTGATATTTTAATCGACGGCTCAGAAATTGTTGATTCAAAAGAAAAATCATTGAGGATAAGCGCCATAAATTTGTTTGCAAAATATTTGGCTCAATTCAAATATCAGTTTGCAGATTTTGAAAATGGGCGAAATTTGAGAAGGGAAAAAAATGGCGATGAAAATGGAACGGAGGCAAAAATTGAACTGTATCGCCTGGAATGCCCCATACATGTTGTACATGTCTCATACACGTTTATTCGTGCACACACCTAGATATATTTATATACATGTGTTAGCGAGGCAAAAGGGCGTAACTAACGTCATTTTGGGACCAAGGATCAGGAATTCGTCCTTTTTCATTCTCACGAGCGAACACGCGCGTGTATTTGCAACTTGTGTGGGTGAAAGAGGGCTCTTTTTCTCATGACTCGACTCGTTTCGACACTTGAAATCGAATGGGAATCGGTGCGACGTCGGGAGCCGCCGTTTTCGTTCTCGGATTCGCGCGCTCCGGACAAAGGAAAAGAGAAGGTCCACCGAAAAAGAGAGAGAGAGAGAGAGAGAGAGAGAGAGAGAGAGAGAGAGAGAGAGAGAGAGATATGGGCACGTTTATACCCTCGCACGGTCCCGCCAGTTTTTTTCCCTGCTTTTTTTTAAATTCTCTTGGCCATTTTTTTTTTCATTCTCAAATTCTTCCTCTTATTTCGTTTTGCGGGCGCCTCTATCTCTCGATTCTCGCGGTGTCCTCCGAAAACCTGTTCGTGAGGAAATTTTCGCTCTCCATCTCTCTCTTTTTATTCGTGCGGTTTTGAGCACGCCGGGCCCAAAATGCAGTGGCATTCCTCGCGAAAGACCCGCGCGAATTATCATGATATTCGAGTGTAAAGATTCGTGATAGGATTATTTTTGTGAGAAAAAAAGGTTGAGATTTTTTGAGAAAAATTTTTGTCTCATAGAAATTTTGATTTTTGTTCAATTTTTTTTTTAACTATCGGTTGTAAATTGGTACAAAAAATGGGGATTTCAAAGAGTAGAGATGTTATTTCGAAAGATCTTTTCGAAAAAAATTATTCAAAAATATTAAATCTGATTTTCTTTGAAAATTTCTTTTTGGAGAATCGTAGCCAATTTAACTAATGTAATGTACGTAATTTAACAAGCGGCATTTTAAAGGAGAAGAATTCGGCTTCATTTCCTCATTTTTTAAATTATTTTTACAAATTGTTTTTAGATTTGGACTCTATTTTGAAAACAGCTGTTTTTCGCCCTTTTTCCCCCTCTCTTCAGGTGCACCCATTTTCCAGAGGAATTTTTTTTATACGTTTTAACGATTGGATTCATAAAGGGGAAAGTTAAAGCTTCAATTTCCTTTTTTTTTTTACTTTGAACGATTTTTTTTCCAAAGTTATTCTGTTTTTTGTGAAAACAGAGGAAATTTGAAAAATCCCGTATAACACGAAAACAACGAGGATTCATAAAAACTCAACAAAAATAAACGCAACTTTTTGCTATCTTGAAGTTTTTCATCAATCCTCTTTGTTTTCATGTTATATGAGACTTTTTTAATTTCCCCCTTTTTCACAAAAAAAGGAAATTGACGCTCAAACTTTCCTCTTTATGAATCCAATCGTAAAAATGGATTTGAAAAATTTATTTTGGAAAATGGGTGCACCTGAACAGAGGGGAAAAAAGGCGAAAAACGGCTGTTTTCAAAATAGAGTCCAAATCTAAAAACAATTTGTAAAAATAATTCAAAAATCAGGAAATAAAGACGAATTCTTCCCTTTAAAATGCCGCGTGTTAAATTAGTCTACGTTGACTTCCGGCGAAATTTATGCAGTGTATTTCTACAAAAATTGGACATTTTAAAGAGTAACGTCTAAAGAAACAGTCCATAATTTTTTCTCACAAAAAATAAATATTTATAAAAGAGTATCTTTTCGAAAAAAAATAACAAAAATATTAGCAGACGAGTATCTTCCAAAAATCGACTTTTTTCATCTTTAAAATCATTTCGTTTAATTTCATAAATGGTTTAATTTTCTAAATTATGTACTATCTTGAATTTAATGGAATTTCGAATTTTCTAATTGAATTTCACGCTTTACGATGCCAAGAATGGGGTTCAAAAAACGAACGGTGTCGAAAAGGGAGTAAAAAAGAAAATCATCAATGACTCGAAAAAATTTGGGCTTTGAGGCGTACGTAACTAAACCCCCTAAAAAGATGTCTATGAGTTTTTTTCTTCAAATCTCCCTTTCCGTTACTCGCGCCCGTTTGTCCTAACTGACGGGGGGTCCTCGAGGCTCTCACGATCCGGCGTAACGATTTCACTAATAATTCGTGGGCGTCCATCGGGCATTACCGGAGAGATCTCGTCGCCTCTTGTTTCACTTTGACTCTTTCCGCGTTTTTGCCGCGCCGTGAAAAAAAAATGAGGGGTATAGAGGGAAAAAAGGATCAGTGGTATCCAGTCAGACGTTTTTTATTTTTTTTATTCTCCTACTCTCTCTATACCTTCGCGCAACATTCTGCGTGCGTTACGTGTCTGCATTCCGCCTGGCCTTTGGCCTCTTCTGATGCGCGAAGAAGTTCGCCTCGGGGATCCTCGTGTGTGCCGCCCAGGATATAACCTCTCGCAGGATCGTTAGGAAACCTTTATCTTTCATACATTCATATATACAATATTGTGTGTGTGTGTGTATTTTTATCCGAAGGAATGAGGCATTTTGAAGCAATTCTCATTTTTAGAACTCACATATTGGCTGCGAAAAGTTTGAGCTACTGTGAATTTATAAAATATGGGGATCCCAAATATCCAAATTATATAAAAATGCCCCATTCTACATATACATGTGTATGTATTCTGGAGTATGGGCCATTTTTAGAAAATTTTGATATTCAGAATTCCCATATTTGCTCCGAACATTTTTAGCAACTTGAATTTAGAAAATATGAGAATTTTAGATATCCAGATTGTATTAAAAAGCCTCATTCTCTGTATGTATGCGTACATATTCTGGAGAATGGGCCATTTTTAGGACATTTCGATATCTAGAATTCTCGTATTTGCTGCGAACATTTTTAGTAACTTGAATTTAGAAAAGATGGGAATCTTAGATATCCAGATTGTATTAAAAAGGCCCATTCTATATATATAAGTGTACATATTGTGAGGAATGGGCCATTTTTAGGAAATTTTGATTTTTAGAATTTCCGTATTTCCTATGAAATTTTTTGACAACTGTGAATTTAGAAAAAATAGGGATCTCAAATATCTAAATTGCATAAAAATGCCTCATTCTCCATCTATATGTGTACATATTTTGGAGAATGAGCAATTTTTAGGAAATTTTGATATCTAGAATTCTCGTATTTGCTGCGAAAATTTTTAGCAATTTGAATTTAGAAAAGATGAGAATCTCAGATAGAATGGGGCATTTTTAGACCATTTTGATTTTTATAACTCTCAGATTTGCTGCGAAAATTTTTGGTTACTGTAAATTTAAAAGAGATGGGAATCTTAAATATCAAGATCGTTTTAAATGCCACATTATCTATGTATATGTGTATACATCCAGGAAAATTGTGCATTTTTGGAAAATGTTGATATCTAGAATTCTCTTGTTAGCTCCAAAAATTTTCAGCTCTCAAATTGATAAAAGCAGGAATCTTAGATATCTAGATGAATAGTAGATAAAAGTGCCCCATACATTTAATTAATTCATCAATGGGTCATTTTTAGACAACTTTGATGTCTAGAATTCCCCTATTTCCTGCAATAATTTTTAGCTACTTTGAATTTAGGAAATTAAAAATTCCAGAAGATAGGAAAAGATGGTTGAACAGGATTTTACACCATTTTTTATATTTAGAGGATTTTGGGAATATGAAATTTTCAACCTTTCTAAAAGTAAACATCTTGACATTAGTTGATTGTTTTTTTCATTTATTTTTTATTTTTTAAAAAACGTGATATTTTGAGCATTTTAATTTTCATAGCCAAAACTACTTTTGACCCGTATTGTACCCTCTGAAGATTTATCGCACAGATAAATGATGTATCCCTCGTATTATTACTCGTTTCTCTCGTTTTCACGTTTGGTTATATATATTTGCCACACTCTTTCGTCTCTCGCGCTTCGTAAGTGTGTGAATCGATCAAGAAAGCGAGGGAGAGGAAAAAAGAGAGAAAAAGAAGGAGAGAAAGAGAAAGGGATTGTGGAGGGAGGTAAAAGGGCTTGACTCTGCCCTCGTCCTTCATTCTTTCTCTCATTCTCCATTCTCCATTCCTCATTCTTCACTCTCGAGAGTTTACTCATTATTATTCGTACCGAGTTCTTTCTCTCTCGCCGTCTTCGCCCGTCGAGAAGCTCTTGGTCGCACGCCGGCCTGTTCTTTTCTCCCTTTATGTACTTTTACACATTACACCAATATATGGGGCATTCCATGCTAAGTCGACCTGAGTGTGACCCTCGACCTCGCTGATTTCGTTTGCGATTTTTTATATGATTCTTCCAACTCAAAATAGCATTCAGATTTTTTTTCAGATTTTTAAAACCAAATTTGAGTACGTTATGATTTTTTGAACATTTTTTTCGAAAACCTCGAGGGCTGTAATTTAAAAATCTAAAAAAAATCTCATAAATATGAAAATTGTTGACCCAAAATTTATGATGTCCAGGCTTTCGCTTCCACCTCGATTTTAGGTGTTTATGAAGAAAACGTAAAAAAAAATAGATGCAAAAATTAACAAACTATTTTTGGAAATTGTTGTCTAACGATAAAAATATTCAAGTCACTTTTTACGGTAGATCAATTTCTGCATCTATTTTTTTTACCTTTTTTTTCATAAAAACCTAAAATCGAGGTGAAAGGGAAATCCCTGGACATTATGAATTTTGGGTCAAAAGTTTTTATTTTTGACACCGGATTTTTGAGAATTTTTTCAGATTTTTAAATTACAGTCCTCGAGGTTTTCGACAAAAAAATGTTCAAAAACTCATAACGTACGCACATTGGGTTTCAAAAATCTGAAAAAAAATTCTGAATGCTATTTTGAGTTGGAAGAATCATATAAAAAATCGTGAACGAAATCAGCGAGGTCGAGGGTCACACTCAGGTCGACTTGGTATGGAATGCCCCATGTATATGCTTATGTATATTCGGTGTATAGCACTTGCTCTACAGAGTACTATACCGGATGCATATATGTACATATATGGGAAATTCCACGTGAAATCGACCCTCCGAATTAATTCACCATTTAAAAAAAATAAAAATACCAAAATTTCGATTTCTTTATTCACATTGGTTGCCACTCTGAAATAATTTTTTTTTCTGCATTCAGAAGGATGCCAAAAGAATGTTGTTAATGGTATGTAAATATAGTTTTTAAAATTCATTTCAAAAATAAATTTTTTATTTAAATTTGAATTAATTTCCAAAATATATTTCAACCCTTTGTCACTCTGAAAACTTCTGAGGAAGAAAGAATTTTATTAAAATATAAACAATTTCCGTTGCATCGTTGCAATGCAGTGATAATAAATTTTGCTAAATTCATTTTTAGCGACATTTATGCTTTTCTCGTGCATTGAGAATATCAAATTCTCAATAAATGCTCCAAAATACATTTCAATGATTCTTTCACATTAGAAATTTCTCAGAAAGAATTAATTTCATTAAAAAATAAACAATTTTCGTTGCATCGTTCCAATACAATAAAAATAATTTTTTTTTTATTCTTAAAAAATACTTCAAAATACATTTCAACAATTTTTAACTCTAAAAACTTCTCAGAGAAAATTAATTTAATTAAAAAATAGATAATTTCCGTTGCATCGTTGGAGTACAATTAAGATAATTTTTTTTTATTTTCAACTAATAGCCCAAAATACATTTCGACAATTTTTCACTCTAAAAACTTCTCAGAAAGAATGAATTCTATTAAAAAAAAGGAAATTTTCTTTGCATCGTTGCAATACAATTAAAATTCTTTTTTTTCTCTCAACAAATACTCCAAAATACATTTCAACGAATTTTCGTTCCAAAAACTTCTCAAAAAAATGAATTCTATTAAAAATTGGATAATTTCCGTTGCATCGTTAGAATGCAATTGAAATAAATTCAAAATTAATCTTTAGGGAGATTTGCCCATTTCTCATGCATTTAGCATCTCAAATTTTCAAAAAATACTCCAAATTACATTTCACCAATTTTTCACACTCAAAACCTCTTGGAAAAATTAAATTTTCCTTCATCTCAACCTGAAACGTTCCATATCCATATAAAATACGACACTATACTCCCAAACCTAATATACTTCTCGCTTGCACGGTATTTCTACCCTCACTCCCCCCCCCGCCCCCGTCACCCCCGCCCCCCTCCCTCCCTCTCTTCGCTCTCTCATTATTATTCTTTGCAGCTTCACTTCTGCTGCTGCCTTGGCCGACTACACTCTTCCGCGCTAACCCAGAGCAAGAGAACGCGATCCCAAGTCCTCTTTTCACTCACTCTCTCTCTCTCTCTTCCTCAAATTCTCATCTCGCTCACACGCGGGCCTCCTTTTTCGTGCTGCCGCGTTCTCCTCTCTTCGTTCGCGAAACCCTCCTCATCGCTGCGAGGAGACTTCCCTTCTTCCCTTTAATTTATCTTTTTCCTCTTCTTCTTCTTATTCTCGTCCCAACATTAGTATCTCTCTCTCTCTCTCTCTCTCTCTCTCTCTCTCTCTCTCTCTCTCTCTCTCCCTTTCTCTACCTCTTCGCTGTGGGAGAGCCGATTTCTTCCTCTTGGACTTTGGGGCCGCCCTCGTTAGCCTCGCGAAGTTCGCATAAATTCTTCTCTCCCTCTTTCTCTTCCTTTCGCCCTTCTCTTCCCTCCTGAATTCCTATCGCCCTGCAGTTCTCTCCTGTATTCCCATGTTCTCGGCCCTGTTTCCTTCTTATTTCCGCACCGCCATCTCTTTTCAACGTACTTTTGTTTGCCCCACTAATGCACTGTACAACATTTTTGTGTTGAATTTAATAAAAAAATATCAAGTTTTTATGCATACGGGGCATTCCATACCAAGTCGACCTGAGTCTGACCCTCGACCTCGCTGATTTTGCTTACGATTTTTCATATGATTCTTCCAACTCAAAATAGCATTCAGAATTTTTTTCAGATTTTTAAAACCAAATTTGAGTACGTTATGATTTTTTTAACATTTTTTTCGAAAACCTCGAGGGCCGTAATTTAAAAATCTGAAAAAATTCTCAAAAATCCGGTGTCAAAAATGAAAATTTTTGACCCAAAATTCATTATGTCCAGGATTTCCCTTCCACCTCGATTGTAGGTATTTCTGAAGAAAACGTAAAAAAAAAATAAATGCAGAAATTGATCTACCGTGAAAAGTTGCTTGAATATTTTTATCGTTAACCAACAATTTCCAAAAATAGTTGGTTAATTTCTGGATCTATTTTTTTTACGTTTTCTTCATAAAAACCTAAAATCAAGGTGGCAGCGAAAACCTGGACATAATGAATTTTGGGTAAAAAATTTTCATTTTTGACACCGAATTTTTGAAATTTTTTTCAGATTTTCAAATTACGACCTTCGAAGTTTTAGAAAAAAATGTTCAAAAAATCATAACGTACTAAAATTTGGTTTTAAAAATGTGAAAAAAATTCTGAATGCTATTTTGAGTTGGAAGAATCGTAAAAAATCGTAAACGAAAATAGCGAGTTCGAGGGTCACACTCAGGCCGACTTGGTATGGAATGCCCCAAATACGGTATATTAATTTTCATATGCATGTGTACAGTAATATTCCAATTCAAGTATACGAAAAATCGAATAACTTCTTTTAATTTTAATATACGCTCGTATATTAAAATTCCAATGCATGGTATGATTTTTAAAGGAGAATCATGAAAAAAGATATGAAAATTAATATTCTTTCGTATATTAATTTTATATTACATGTCTGAATTTTCATATTCATGTTATGAAAATTGCGTTACCGTAACTGGAATTAATTGTTGTTAAACGGGTTATAAAAAATAAATAACCCCTAAAAAATAAAAATAAAACACCTCTCTGAAAATTTCAGGATCTTTTAAGATCAGTTCAGGGTATTATATAAAAAAAATTAAAATAAAATACGGAACTTGGATTTTCACGATTTTTGAAAATTCTCCAAATTCATCATTTTTCAACATTTTTTCGGAATATTTTTTGTTTTCGTAGCCCCAAGTATATGCAATAAAACGAATTCAAAACGGTTTTCGTAACTATAATAGTTTTTAAGATATTTAAAAAATAAACTTGAAAGATTTCAAAAATGGTGAAATTTGGAACCTTGCATAACTTTCGAAAACAAAATTTTTAATTTGTTCCCTTTGGCATAACTTCCTTTTATTGAAAACGAAAACTTCTGACCAAATTTCATCGAAATTGAAAGGGGTCGATTCCAACTCTTGGTCGATTTGACATGGAATGACTCATATTAATTTCGATTTCGCATACTTCTTATTGAAATTTCATATACTTTTGTATATTAAATCTAATAACATTTTTTACAGTGTCACAAGTGAGAGAGACGGAGAGAGAGAGAGAGAGAGAGAGAGAGAGAGAGAGAGAGAGAGAGAGAGAGAGAGAGAGAGAGAGAGAGATAAAGAGAGAGTGGTGGAAATGGCGGGAGAATTCAAACCTCCAAATCTTGGCGAAACGGCTGCAGCTCAAAATGACGTCGTTTGTTGGAATCATATTCCCAAGAATATCCGGGAAAATGTCACTTCGGCTTCATTACATCACTGTAACTCGATGTAACACCGGGAAATTCGTTGTAACCTGATTATCGGTGATTTTTCGTCGTTTGACCAGCCAAAAGATGTCGATTTCGCAAAATTCTGGTTTCCCCTGACCCGTTTTACCGTCACGTAGCTCATCTTTATTCGTGAGAGACGCTACGTTCCTCGAAATGCATCGCTACCGTTTCTCGCACATAATGAAAGTCCGGCTATGAGACCCAAACCGAACAGACCGGAAGCTCGCGAGTCTAGACCGAGGTATTATTATATTATACGCCTGTTCGTGTGTCTCTGTGTGCTTTACAGTTCCCGGAAATCCTTCTGAATGCCTCTTGCTCTCTGAAATTCCTTGCTTCATCTTTTGTTCGAACGAAATTTGGCGAGTTGCGGTCTTTCCGTTGAACTCCTGAACTCTCTTGGCCCGATGCCTCCTCTCTCTCTCTCTCTCTCTCTCTCTCTCTCTCTCTCTCTCTCTCTCTCTCTCTCTCTCTCTCTTTTTCTGGCCTTTTCCCCCACTTTTTCCATTTCCCATTTGCGTCAGACACGTATTTTGCATTTTCCGCGTCGAAGTAACGCGGAAAATTCAAAATGATTTATTAGCCCCATGGAAAAAAAAGTCCAGTTATTCATGGATTAGTCCAGAATGGCATTCTAAGCTGCAGATCCAATAATTTTTCATACGGAGCTGTCGGTAAAAATTGTTGGAGTATTCCGCGAATTTTGAATGTTGCTAGAATACATTTAAAGGGGAAGAATTGGGTTCCATTTCCTGTTTTTAAAATTATTTTTACAATTCGTTTTTAGATTTGGACTCTACTTTGAAAACGGCTGTTTTTTGCCTTTTCCCCCTCTCTTCAGATGCAACCATCTTCTAGAAGAATTTTTTAAATACATTTTTACGATTGGATTCGTAAAGCGAAAAGTTTGAGCTTCAATTTCCTTTTTTTTTTTAAACTTTGAGCAATTTTTTTTTCCAAAGTTATTTTGCTTTTTGTGAAAAAGGGGGGAAATTTGAAAAATCCCGTATTACACGAAAACAAAGAGGATTCATGAAAAACTTTAGGACTGCAAAAAGTTGCATCTGTTTTTGTTGAGTTCAGAGGAATTTTTTCAGATTTTTTTTTTCCAAAATTTTGTTTTCTCATGTTTGCTGGTAAAAAAATTAGGAAAAAAAATTCCAATGTGTTGAAAATGGTAAAATAAAGTATTTTCCCCTCTTAAAATTTTATCAATAATCTCATAGTTCTTGAGTTAAGGTAATTGAATCATCTGATCGCCGACGCAGAAAATGAGAAAAAAAATGTTGGAAAAAAACTCTGAAAAAATTTCTCTGAACTCAACAAAAACAGACGCAACTTTTTCCTATCTTGAAGTTTTTCATGAATCCTCTTTGTTTTCATGTTATAAGGGATTTTTCAAATTTCCTCTTCTTTCACAAAAAACACAATAACTTTGGAAAAAAAAATCGCTTAAAGTTTTTAAAAGATGGAAATTGAAGCTCAAATTTTCCTCTTTATGAATCCAATCGTTAAAATGTATAAAAAAAATTTCTTCTAGAAGATCGGTGCACCTGAAGAGAGGGGAAAAAAAAAGGCGAAAAACAGTTGTTTTCAAAATAGAGTTCAAATCTAAAAATGAATTGTAAAAATAATTTAAAAATTAGGAAATGAAGTTTGATGTATTAATATGGGAAATTCTACGCGAAATCGATTCTCCGAATTAATTCACAATTTGTTCCCCATTTTTTTAAAAACATCAATACCAAAATTTTGATTTTTTTATTCACTCTGTCTTGCTTCTCTGGAATAATTTTTTTTTCTGCATTCACAAGGATGCAAAGAATTTTGTTAATGCAATGTAAATATAGTTTTTTTAAAATTGATTTCAAAAATATAATGCAGCAATAATAAATTTGTCTAAATTCGTTGTCTAAGTTCTCAATAAATACTCCAAAATACATTTAAACGGTTTTTTCACTATAGAAACTTCTCAGAAAGAATCAATTTCATTAAACAATAAATTATTATTTTTATTAAATTAAATTAATTGTTTTTAATTCTCAACCAATACCCCAAAATACATTTCAACAATTTTTCACCCCAAAAACTTCTCAGAAAGAATGAATTTCATTAAAAAAAATAGACCATTTCCGGTGTATCATTGCAATACAATTGAAATAGTAAAATTTTTCAAAGATAGTTGCACCTGAAGAGAAAAAGGCGAAAGACAGCTGTTTTCAAAATACAGTCCAAATCTAATAACAAATCGTAAAAATAATAAAAAAATCAGGAAACGAAGCCGAATTCTTCCCTTTTAAAATGCCGCTTGTTAAATTAGTCTACGTTGACTTCCGGCGAAATGGCATTAAAAAAACGTTCCACACCTTTTTTGAAGTTTCGTCCTGTAACTATTTTCTTCAAAGAAATGAAAAAAAATGCGATATTTCCAGTTGCTCACTTTTGAGTCTCACGCAATTTCATCGTTACATTCCCCGTTCTTTTCATCTCGTTCGTAATTTCTTTCTCGCGATATTTGAGCGGCAAAATGCATACGGAATTGCGAAACGATGCAGTCAATTCGCACGAATCTCGCCGGAGCGCACAATGGTCTTTATTATTCGTTGCAATTTTCTTCTTTCGTTTATTTTTCTTTTTAAATATTTTTTTTTCATCCTCGCGATTGTTACGCCCTCCTTCCATCTCGCTCTCGCAGCGTGATAATAAATATATATCGCTATTGGCATTGGTCGTGCCTCGAGGCAAAATATCTCTCTCTCTCGCTCTCTCTCTCTCGACAATCGACCTAATGACTCTCGTCTCCATTCCACCCTTTACTTCTCCATACCCCACATTTCCATTCATACTTCCCTCTTTCTCTCTTCATCCTCCTCTTCGTCGCTGCCATTTTTTTTTCTAACGCGCCCCCTTTTTTTCAACCCTCGCTTCTTTCGCGCCGTTTCATCGCGTGCGAACACCGGACATCGCGCAGACTTTGCGCTCATTGTCTCTCATATTTTTTCCTTCCTCGCTCGATTTTACGCGGCCATTGTCTTCTCATCTCTTTTTTTTTTATTCCCCGGCAAATTCAACCGCGAACAAGGGCGCGAGGGAATATTGAGAGGGAGAGGGTGGAAGATTTCCAACGTCTGCGTCTGGTTCCCGAGGGGATGATTTTGACGCGGAGTCGCCGTCCAAACCAATTTTTTTGGCAAAAGACACGTCGTACGTGGTAGTTTTTCCTCGGCTGCATTTGACCCCCGAGAAAAGACGGGTTAAGGGTTGGAAAATTTTTTTTGACGTCCAGCTAAATTGAATTGAACTTTCTGTCTGGGGCTTTCCAGTTTGCGGACATTTCTGACAATCCCTGAAGACGGAAAGGACTTCTTTCCCTGAAGGAAGAGGAAAAGAAGTCGTTCTTTTTATTTTCTCTGGGAAAAGCTTATTCGAATTGAATATAAATATGCACTTTAATAGGACATTTTTTTTTATTGTCGATTTATTTGTCGATTATTTTTGTGCTTTAACGCAGAAAAAAAGATTGGAATACTGAAAAGCCTGGAAAGATGCTCCTTCTTTTTATTTTGGGTTGGAAAAGTTCGTTCACATCAAAGCCAAATGTATATTTTTTTTTTAATAGGATCATCAATTTTTCTAAAAATCGTTTATATCCAAATAATCAAAAATTCAGATCAGTTGAAACAAAGCCCGATAAAAGAGAGAAGCTTCAAAAAAAATCTGGAATTCTAGAGAGTCTAAAAATACTTGATGGTTTGTTTCATTTTGTTCAGGAAAAGCTCATTCAAATCAAACCTAAATGCATTTTATCAAAAGAAATTTTGAAAAAATTGTACATGTTAAAAAGCTCGATAAAAATAAAAGCTAAAAAAAATTGGAATTCTATAAAGACTCAAAAATTGGATTTCTAAAAAGACTGAATCTTTTCTTTTTTTTGTTCAGGAAACGCTCAACCAAGTCGAATCTGAATGCATTTTATTTAAAAGAAATTATTTCATCTTATCTCTGTAAAACATTTTTGCGCATCTGAATAATCAAAAGCTCAACTCATTTAGCACGAAAAAAAAGCTCGATAAAAGATAGAAGCTACAAAAACTGAAATTCTAGAAATTTTAAAAAATCTGGAAAGGCTAGTCCTTCTCTTAATTTCGTTCAAAAAAGCCCATTCAAATTCCCTCCAAATGTATTTCATCAAAAAACAAAATGGCGTCATTTATCCATCGATGATTTATTTTCATCCTAATGATAAAAAATTCATATTTTTCCGCCTGAGCGAAAAAGCTCGATTCGAAGAGTGAAGCTCCAATCCAAAAAGAGACGTCTTGGCTGAAAGAGCTTCCGAACGAGAGAACCAAAGACTAGATAAAAATCTCGAATGAACGAGCTTAAACATTTCATCCTCGAGCTTCCAAAAGAAGGAAAAACCAGTTCACTCTTTTTCAACGATCTCTTTTTATTCTCCTTCTCGTTCCTCTTTCACAAGATTCGAGAAATTTATCCTTCCCTCCATATTCGAAGCTCAGGGAAGCTTTTCCCGAATTTCCCCTTTTTCCCTTATTTTTCATCCCCTTCTTCTCTTTCCTTGTTTCTTCACGTTCGTCGCTTCTGGACCCTGTTTACGTCGAAGAAACGAGAGAAAAAACTTTCGGAAAGCACATCTCGGCGATGGAAGAGAATTCAGAGGCACGCGCTTTTTTACGCCTGAAAAAAGTTTTTCTCTTCATGCCCTCAAAATGGGCGCGAAGGTACGGAGAAAATATCTCACGCCGAGGAAGATTGGAGAAGAAGAAAATGAGAGAAGCAAAAAGAGGAAGAGAGCAGTTTGAAACGGGAAGTAGGTGAGATGAGACGTGGATATACAATCCTAGGGTGGTAGTTTGGTCTTCCTGAGGGAAGAAAAAAAAGGGTAAACTCGGTAAAACGTTCTATTGCTCGTACCGAGCTCAAACCTCGATTCGCCTCGTCGCCTTTCTTCACTCCCACATACTCCTCTGTTTTTCCTCTTGCTTCGTACTTTATACAGAATGATTCAAAATCATTTTTTAAAAAATCATCCATGTTTTAAATTTTTGCCATTTTCTCAATTTTGGCATTTTTCTCTCTTCTCTGCCAATTAATGAAAATTGCCAATTTCATCTAAAACCGCAAAAAAATAGTTTTTTCTAAAACTTCCAAAGTTCAGTCACATTTTGCCAGAATCTTGTCAAAGCTTTTCGCAGAAGAAGCCAGTAGGAATTAAGATCGGATCTGTGATTCTCTGGAATTGCTCCAAAAATCTTAACTCGAAAAATGAGGGAACCCATTTTGGAGCAAAAGCTTTTTAGAAAGCTTATTCTGAACGAATCTGTAGAATAAACGCGATAGTGTGTATACATTTTATACGCGTGGCGTATAAAGTGCATGAGGCTTTATAAAATACAGGGAAAGGGGAAAATGGCCACTGGGGGTAAAATGGTCACCCTGCAATATTATCAAAAGAAATTAGAGATTTTAGAATCTAGAAAATCATCTAGAAATTATAAAATCTTATTTACATTTATTTACAGACTGGGGGTAGTTTATTTTTGAATAGTTTTGCACATTATAATTATATTATTATTATATACTCTTCAATACATATCTATGGTATATTTTCAATTTCATAATTTAGATAATAATGATAATAATTTTTTTATTTTAATATTTATCTTCAAGAATTTTGGAGGGTGGCCATTTTGCCCCACATCCTTCCATATTGGCATGTATATAGATAACCGTTCTCTCTCTCTCTCTTGCTCTTCTATAGCTGCGCTTTAGGCGGCTTTGCTGGCTTCTCTCCAGCCTCCTTCTCTATCTCCACCCACGCCAAGAAACTCGCGGTCGATATAATCATCCGTGCATCCACGACGTGCACTTTGAAACGGCTATAATGGTTCGAGGGCCCTTGTACTAGCGCAGAAAGCGCCCAAAGCGCGTGTTTATGCGTTACGATGCCGGAGTCTTCGCGGAGAGTCATCTTCCTCGCACGTGGGTCTTTGCTCACGATCAGCTCAGCTGGATTATGACGTTTTTCGCGAATGTACACGCGTGGGTGTGCACAAAGCCAATAAAATTATCCGCAAACCATTTAGGGAGGAGGATAAAGGTCATAAGCTCAAATTCAAACATTTTAGATTGATGGAATAAAAACAATTGCCAGCGAGATTAATTATAGTTAGGGGGGGGGGGGTTTATTATATTAATTCTAGTTAGTATATTAATTATAGTTAGCGAGGAGAGAAGGAAGAGGTTTAGGTTGATCTTGATTCCACATGGTTTTAAAGTTTGTGGTTATCCAAATTTTCTTCAGATAAATCGCTTTGGCAGGAAAAACTAATGCATAAAAGTCAAAAAGTTAATTCTTCTTTTAAGGATATTTTTGATGGCCCATCAATCTTGTAAATGTTGCCTGATAATCTTACGGTGAACGGATTTTAGTTTAACTAAGTTGGTTTTTGCGTTGACTCGCCTTGATTACTTGAAATCAGCTTTAGGGACTTGAAATGCTCTTTTTTTTTAAATTAAAACTACATTTTTCCATCCCTAGTGCGTCTATCTTTCTGCAATTGATGGGAATTTTTCTAAAAAAATGTAGTATTTGATTGCAGGATCTTTTTCAAGAGTCACCTCGAACCCTGTTCATAGCTAAACAGGCTTCACCACTGATCGGAATTGCTCCATCGATTGATGTGTTCCTCGCAGCAAAAATTCGAGAGAATCGCGAGAATACGACTGATTTTTGCGGAATCAGCGGGAAATTTCGTTAACAGAATCATGTCTGGAGGGATAAAGAAAAGATTAATAGATCCCCCTTCGACCTTTCTGCAATCGATGGGAATTTTTCTAAAAAAAAATAGTATTTGATTGGTGGATTTTTCTAAGAGTCACTTCGAACCCTGTTTTTTTCATAGATGGATCTTTTTTACCGATGAATTATTCTCCAAGAATTTCCATCTTTAAACAGGCTTCACCACTGATCGGAATTTCCCCATCGATTGATGTGTTCCTTGCAGCGAAAATTCGAGAAAACCGTGATAATACGACTGAATTTTGCCGAATCAGCAGGAAATTTCGTTAACGGAATTCTATCTGGAGGGATAAAGAAAAGATTAATAGATCCCCCTTCGACCTTTCTGCAATTGATGGGAATTTTTCTAAAAAACGTTAGTATTTGATTGGTGGATTTTTTTCAAGGACCACTTCGAACCCTGTTTTTTTCATGGATGGATCTTTTTTACCGATGAATTATTCTCCAAGAATTTCCATCCCTAAACAGGCTCACCACTGATCGGAATTGCTCCATCGATTGATGTGTTCCTCGCAGCAAAAAATCGAGAAAACCGTGAGAATACAACTGAATTTTGCCGAATCAGCGGGAAAATTCGTTAACGGAATTCTATCTGGAGGGAGAATGAAAAGATTAATCGAGATCCCACCCACACAAACATGGAAAAAAATCTTTTTGGATGAGGTTTGAAAATGTGACTCTTGGTGGCTTTTTCGTTTTGGGCTCCGTAAAATCGGGTGACGACGCGCACGAGGAAAGAAGAAGCGCACATTGGCACGTTGCCGGGGTAGAATCAATGACCCGCGATGCCGTTCCCTCTCTTCCCTCTTTTCCTCTTTCTTTTTCTCTCCTCTCTCCCTCTCTTTATCCCTCTTTCGCCGCGGGTTTGTCCGTGTGCGTGAGTTCGCGCACCGGGCGCGCTTTCTTTGGTATTTCGGTTCGCCTTTGGAATATATCGCGGAGGTACACGTCGTACTTGTATCCCTCGTTTTACCCGACGACGATGACGACGGTTTGGCCGGTTTTCAAGGCGACGATTTCGCCTACAGAGTTCAAACTCCGCGAAACAACTCCATTTTAATCGTTTTGGTCCATCAAAGTTTGAGCATAGCGATAAATTCAATTTTCGGAAAATGCCAATCGTGATGATCATCGATATGCTTTCTCCTCCAAGTGATCCAATCGATATTTAGGAATGGAAAAATTGATTTGAACTAAATTCAAAATTTTACCCTTAGTCAATTTTCCACCAAAATTCATTTTTTCGCCCTTTTATATTTTTACGACTTCGAGTCCATGTATTTTTTCTTTCTGAACGTGAATCTACTAACGATTTTCCCAAAAACGCAATTTTTTTTGGATTTTTCACGAAAAACGATGTTTGAAGTGGTTTTTTTCGATTTTGGGCAACATTTTTTTTTTTTTGTCAAAAACTCCACGTGATTTGTAATCAGCGCCAAATTTCCCATGGAAATGTGGTCTTAAGACGATGAAAAAAAAAAAAATTTTTTGTCCCATTTTGACGGACTTTTTTGAAACCTGAAAATAGTGAAATTTCAAGTGCTCATAATTTGACTTCGGTTTTACCGATTCAAAAAATTCTTTTTCGTACTTAAAGGCTGTCACTAAACTTAGATAATGGCGTTTGGTTCATTTCGATAACTCAATTTTTGTAGAAATGAGAGCACATTGAAAATCGCCGAAAAAAATGGAAAGGGGTATGCCTTAAAAAATTTGCAAAAATCCATGGTCAAACTTTAAAAATCTGCCTAAAATCGACAAACGATCGGAATCGGATGAACCAAGCGGCATTTTAAAGCTTAAACGATTCCGAATAAAATAAGCTCAAGTTCAAGTCCAAATGGCATTTAGAAAAAAAATTACAGTCATTCTAGTGAACCAATTTAATTTTGGCCAAAGTGCAAAAAAAAAAAAAAAAATTTTTATTTTTTTTTTTGCCTTATACCGATATATTTGCACCCCTGAACACAAATCTACTAATAGTTTTTTCAAAAAATCAAAATTTGCATGACTTTTCATCAAAAATAGTTTTGCTCATTTTTTGCCCCATTTTAAAAAACCTCAAAATAGCGAAATTTCGAGCTTTATTTCAGTTACAACTTTATTTCAGTTTAATCGATTCCAAAATTTCTTTTTCATACTTAAATGCTGTCACTAGAACCAGAGAATGGCGTTAGGTTCATTAAAATGAGAGCAGTTTGAAAATCGCCGAAAAAAAGCAAAAATTTGCAAAAATCTATGGTCGAATTTTAAAAATCTGCCAAAAATCGAAAAATGGTCGAAATCGGATGAACCAAGCAAGGGTTCAAAGCTTGAACGATTACGAAGAGAATAAGCTCATGCCTAAGCCTCAATTCTACCTAGAAAATAAATTACGGTCATTTTAGTAAACCGATTCAATTTTGGCCAAAATGCAAAAAAATTAAAAAATTCAATTTCTTTTTTTCAAACCTTGTATCGATGATTTTTTCCCCCTGAACAGGAATCTCCCAATGACCTTTTGAAAAACTCAAAATTTTCATGAACTTTCATCAAAAATCAGTATTAACACATTTTTTCCATGCGAAATAAAACCAAAGAAAATTTCCTATTCAAGTTAACAAGCAATGCGTTCACTCTACGTACATATATATTTCTTACTATTTCAAAAAAAAATTCAAAGAAAATTAGCATCCGAATTTTTTTTTATAAATAATTTTTTAGAAAATGCCAAAAATTCTTCAACTTTCGCCTTTCATTCTCTTCTCACAACTAATCTTGAGGGTCTCATCTCTTTATCATTTTCTCGCTATTGGGTTAATTATACAATCGATACTATAAAATAAGGAGAAAGAGAGAGCAAGAGAGAAAGAGAACGAGAGAGAGAGCGAGAGAGAGAGAGAGAGAGAGAGAGAGAGAGAGAGAGAGACCTTTTTTTATCGAAACGCACGCCTCTCCAATCCTCCCATCGTTCATTCATGCTCATATATACATATTCTTCAATCTAATTATGAGATCTATTTTTCCAGAGCCAATTAAAACATAAAAATTCGTTTCTGCGGTATAATATCGACGCCATAATCTATGGTTTCCTGTGGGCCACTCTCTCTCTCTCTCGCCGGTCAATTCTGCAGTATTGGTCAGAGAAAGAGAGAGCGAATGAGAGAAACCGATCAGTTTCGCACGAGAAAAAACCGGTAGAGATATGTACATATATAATCCTGGATATCGCGATGAGGAAAATATCCTTTGGAGAGAAAAAGAGAGGATGAGAGAGAGAGAGAGAGAGAGAGAGAGAGAGAGAAGAAAAAGGGAGAGATTCCGATGACGATTGGAGCAAGGAATTCACGAAACTTCGGGGGCGGTCCAGGGTGTATGGAGAAGGACAGAAAAGTTGAAGAATGAGAGATAAAGAGGAAGAAAGAGAAAGAGAGAGGAATCGTGCCGCGATGAGTTGTGCGCCCAGGATTCCTAATGGTCGTCTCGTCGGCACGCGAGTGCGGCAGGACCCTTGCACCAAACATATAAATATATATGGAGCGTACCACGCCGAATCGAGCACATTTGAACCTGACCGACCGCATGAATTTTTCGATTTTTTCCAAAAAACTAAAAAAAAAACGATGACGATGGGTTTCAATAATTTTTTTGTATTTTTTTTTTCAAAAAGTACATTGAAAAACGAAAATTTTGAAAAAAAAACGTCCTGATAAGTCAAATCTTGAAAAAGTTATAGCTATTTCAAAAAAAGCCATTTTTATAAAAAATTTCCAACTTTTTTTGGTTGTGTAAAAAAATTTGAAAAAATTCTTAGAAAGGTTTTTCATAGGGTAGAGAAGGATAAAAAACTTTCAGCCAAATCGAAAGGGTTCAAAAGTTGTCGATTTGACGTGGAATGCCCCATATATATTTATATGTGAAATAAGGGATGCGGAGAGAGGACCGAACGGAGGACGATGGGAGTTGGACTTATGGAAAAGGATCGAGAAGAGGGATAAAGATGGAATGAGAATTTCTCAAAAGGGAGGCCAGAGCTAACCTGTTATACCTGAACGAACTCGCACGCATCAGGTCCGAGCTTGCTTTTGCTCACTGTTCTCTTATTTCCCATACTTTTCCCCCTCTTCGACCTTTTACTCTCTCTCTCACTCATTCACTCACTCACACTCTCACTCACACTCTCTCTCTCTCGCTCACTCACTCACTCTCACTTACTCTCTTACTCACTCACTCACTCACTCACTCACTCTTTTTCTTTCGTTCTCTTTATATTTCGCGATCCTTTCGTTTCTATCTCCTCTCGGCAGATCGAAAACTTGCGAATCCTGATGCCAACACATTCACACTCACACGCGAATCGATCTCTCGAAGATACAATCCCGTATAACCGTGTTCCTATAATATGAAGCACGCGAGAGATAATCGAGGAATGGTAAAAGGACAGTCCAAGGATCGCAGGATCTGGTCCTGGAGCTTCTCACCCAAAAAACCATTTTCTTGAAATTTTCATTTAGCTTTAGGGTTTATATCTTGTTTTTTTTGTCAAGGACTGTTTTATAAAATTCGAATACGGTTTCTCAGATAGGACACATCAGGCTGATGGGAAAAAATTGAATTCAATTCAATTTTAGGTAGTAGAAAATTTATCCAAAAATTGAAGGATGCAGGAAATTCTTTGAAATGTAATTTAGAAACAAATAACGCATCTTTTTCAGCAAGGACTGTTTTATAAAATTCGAATAAGGTTTCTCAGACAGGACACATCAGGCTGATGGGAAAAAATTGAATTCAATTCAATTTTAGGTAGGAGAAAAATTATCTTACAATTGAAGGATGCAGCAAATTCTTTGAAATGTAATTTGGAAACAAATGATCCATCTTTTTTCGGCTAGGATAGTTTTTTAAAAATCAGAACAAGTTTTCTCAGAGAGGACACATCAGGCTGATGGGAAAAAATTGAATTCAATTCAATTTTAGGTAGGAGAAAAATAATCCAAAAATTGAAGGATGCAGAAAATTCTTTGAAATGCCATCTGGAAATAAATTATTTATATTTTTTGGTGAGGATCGTTTTTTTAAATTCGAAAAAGGTTTCTCAGAGAGGACAGATCAGGCTGATGGGAAAAAAATTCAATTCAATTCAATTTTCGGTAGGAGAAAAATTATCAAAAAATTAAAGGATGCAGAAAATTCTTTGAAATGTCATTTGGAAACAAATGGTGTATCTTTTTTGGCAAGGACCGTTTTTTAAATGTTCAAACAACGTGAAATTGAATTAAATTCAATTTTAGGTAGCAACAAATTTATCCAAGTATAAAGATTGCATAAAATTCATTAGAAGTCATTTGCAACCAGGCAATATATTTTTTTTGTCCCGGATCAATTTTCAAAATTCAAATCAAATTCCAGAGAGAACACATTCATCCGATGGGAAAAAATTGAATTGAATTGAATTTTCAAATTTCAAAATGCACTCAAATGTCATTTGCAAACAAATAATATTATTTTTTTATCACGGATCAATTTTAAAAATTCAATCAAAACTTCAGAAAGAGCACATCCATCTGATGGGAAAAAATTCAATTCACTTTTGGACAGCCAAAAAATATATCAAAAAACCGAAGTATGCGAAAAACCACTCCGGACAGATTTACTTTTTCCATGAGTAAAACGTTTCAATAAATAAAAAAAGGCAGATAAAACAGCACAAAAAAAAACGTGCATCGAAAGAACGAGAGAAAATTGCTGTTGCCATGTGATAAGCACTTGTTTTTTTAAATCGAGGATTTTTTTTGTCGTCGGAAACTCCGAAATCGAATACACGATTCGATGATATTCACCGATGGTAAAAAATTCTTTTTTTTTTTGCAACCCTTCATCTCGTCATCGGATACTACTTTATCCATGCAATTTTCCCTCTCTTTTTTATCTCGACCTTTCATTCGATCTCTGGCACACATTTTTCTATATAAAGGTTTCCATACATCGGAATTAGCATTGCCATGGATTGCACTTCCATCATCGGAGAGCTTTTTCCCATTTGAAAAATTTCTTTTTTCCATTTTTCAATCTCTCTTCCAAAACGAAGGGAGAATATCCCACGGAAGGTTTGTCCTGAAAATCCTCACAATGTGAAATTTCGAACTGCATAACTCATTAAACTTGCAGTCCCATTTGTCCCAGACTGGGACAATGAATAAACAATTGAAACTGCGAGGATCGTCGACTGATTTGTCACAAAAAAAAAAACAACCCTCGTCGGGACAAACAAGCGTGGGCAAAATCGATAGTAAAAATAGGTCGAAGTTGGCAGGGCGAGCAAAAGAGAGTTTCGTCGTTGGGACGACGTTGCTGCTTCTCTTGTCGTTAAGGCAATGCTTTTATATATATATGTATATATAAATCCATGTGTAACGAGACAAAGTTCTGTTTTGACTCTGGCTTATATACTTTTCACGACTTATCGCCACATCCAAACGAAAAGGGCGCACCAGAAATAACTCCTCGTGTCCCAAATCCCGTTTGACCGTCGCCATTTTGTCAACCAACATTCCGGATGTACATATCATTGACTCCATTGAGGATTTTTCTTTCTAAAACTCCTTCAGGATCCTTTCAAGTGCCCCGAAGGCACTTTAAAGCACTTTGGCGCAGTTTGATCTGAACTAGGGAATTAAAAATGCCTAATTTGTGCTTTTTTTTAAACAGGGATTATAGAACTTTTTAGAAATTTTTTAGAAATCTTTTTAGAAATCAGTTTGATCTGAACTAGGGAATGAAAAATGCCCAATTTGTGGTGATTTTTATTTATTTTTTTGTTTTTTTAAATGAAAATAGGGATTATAGACCTTTTTAGAATGTTGATATTCCAAAAGTAATATTTGGAGAATATTTGGTAATTTTTTGGTGCAAGAATAGACAATTTCAGGGCATTTGCGATTATTCGGAGATTAAAAAAGAAAAATAAGGAAATTTTTGTGCAATATTTTAGTTATGCGATTGAATATGTAGAAAATGAACTTGGGGATGAAAAAAGTCCATTTTTACGATTATTATTTTTTTCTTTTTGAAAATGGTGATTATATACTTTTTTAGAAATTTGTACTCCAAAAAGTAACATTTAGAGAATACTTGATAATTTTTTGGTGCAAAAATTATCAACTTGTATGGAGTTACAAGTAATTAAAAATTAACAAACAATAAGGAAATTTCCTTGATATGTTTGGTTATATTATTCTGCAATTGAATTTTTAGAAGATGGAGGATGTCCAAAGTAAAAACTTCTTGATTTTTTTGGCACTTTGTCATCTTTGGGGCAAATTTCAAAAAAATTGTTTTGAGAAAATTGTTTATGCATCACTTAAGCCATTTAAAAAAAACCTTAAATTCAAAATATTGATCAAATTGCATTGCGGTTATCTCGTGGGTGAATTTTTTCACGGAGACCAAAGAGTATCCCATCTTTCCACTGAATTGGCCTATATAAATTTCCGGATTAAGGGGAGGCGATACGAAGGAGGGAAAAAAGAGCGAAGGGTGACTCGGCGGAATAAATCGACCAGGATGTCTATATATATATATATATATGGGGCATTCCACGTCAAATCACGCGGTCATCAGCCTGAACTCCTCGGATTTTGATGTCCAATGAATTGTGGATTCGCTTGGTCCAAAATATGACCTCAAATTTTTAGAAATTTTTATTTCATTTTTTAGGGGTTGCCCGAGCTAAAAAATGATTAAATTGAGGAAAAACATAAAGAGGGGCCTCTTTTAAAGTAATTAAATTTTCTTCACAGAAACTAGGGCCCAAAACAGATATTTTCGTCATAGTCCGATAATGGGCAAAAAATAATTACCTTTTTTTTATTTTAATTGTTTTTTTTTAATAATTTATTTTTTTTGTTTCTTGTAGTGAGAATAACAACAAAAATATTTTTCTAGTGAAACTTGATTTTTTTTCTTGGTTGAAGAGGAAACGACGACATTTTTCGAAAATTTATAAGCCTCGAAGACCTGAAATAAAACGGATAATTAAAAAAAAATAGAAATCAGTAATTATAATTTAAAAAAAAATAGCAATTATTTTTGACCCATTATCGAACTATGACGAAAATATCTGTTTTGGGTCCTAGTTTCTTTGAAAAAAATTGCATTAATTTGACAAAGCCCCCTCTTTATGTTTTCTTTCAATTCAATGATTTTTCATCTCGGGCAACCCCAAAAAAATGAAATAAAATTTTCTAAAAATTTGAGGTCTTATTTTGGACCAAACGAAATCAACAATTAATTGGACATCAAAATCCGAGGGAGTGAGGCGATGACCGCGTGATTTGACGTGGAATGCCCCATATACATATATATGTATGTGTTTGTAGAGACGTTTCTCGACTCGTTTCCATTCTGCACATCGAAGTCGGATTTCTGTAGGATGAAAACCCAGAAATTTCCGACTCGAAAATGCGAACGAGAGGGCCGTTTGAAAGGGGTGACCGAGATGGGGATAAATTCGTTATCGAGATTCCCATTCTGTCGTACGAATTCCGAACGAGGAGATAAAAGATTCCGCGGTAGAGAGTGCTGGCGCCCATTTCTGCATTTCTGGGTTTCTCCTTTACTTTCTCGTTCCTTCTGGATTTCAAGAATTTTTCTCCACACGGAAATTAAGCGCATTCGCAGATCCTGTAACTTCCCTTGAATTTTTAATTTTTTCATTTCACGATAAACTCCATCAGAGGGTAGAATTTCCAAAAGAAATCCTTTTAATTCATTTTTTTAATTTTTGAAATTTATTTTTTCTGATGGAATTCAAGATAGAATTTTTATAAATTTTTTTAAATTGTTTAAATTTAATAAAATAATATAAAAAATAATATATTTAGAAAAATCGTATTATAAATAGAACATTTTGGGACAATTCTACTCCTTATTTTGAATTTTTTTAATTGTTTATATTGAACGAATTCTTTTTAGGCCTCAGCTTTTCAACGTCGATTATTATTCCATGAATTTTGTTTTTAAAAAATCAAGCAAAAGTTGCTTTTCAAACAATTTAAACAATTAACAAATTTCGAACAACTCAACCAATTAAAAAATTTAAAAAAAAAAAAGTTTTTCTTTGAAATCCCTTTTTTGAACAAATTCTTTTAATTTGGAATTACATGTTTTTGGTTATCCTCATATAAAAATGAATTTATTTTTACAAATCGTACATTAAATAGAAAATTTTTGAAGAATTTGATTCCTTATTTTGAATTTTTTATATTGTTTGAATTAAACATTTTTTTAGTCGTCAGTTTTTGAACGTTGATTATTATTTCGTGAATTTTTTTTTTTTAATTAAGCAAAAGTTGCTTTTTTTATTTTGTCACATGCAGGGCGTTCCAAAAATTAGAAAAATGAATAGTTTTCTTCAAAATCACTCTTTTAATTGAAACTTACATATTTTTGCTTATCATAATTTAAAAAAGAATTTATTCAAAAAAAATTGTACAATAAATATAATATTTTTGAAAAATTCTACCCTTTTTTTTTTAGATCGTTATTATTAATTATTTTTGTAATTATATATTATTTATATATTTAAAATAATTTATAATTTTTTTTTTTTTAATTCAAAATCGCTCATTCGAACAAATTCTTTTAATCGAAAGTTACATGTTTTTGGTTATCATAATACAAAAAAGAATTTATTTATTAATTTCAAAAATGTTCTACTTATTCCAAGAGAAACTTTCTCACTGTCTATTTCACGTGGGAATATCCCAGATATATATAGACATTGAATCAATCAAACGTTTCCACGAGCATCGTGTCTCTGTAATCGATTACCTTTAATTACCATTCTCTCTCTCCTCTCTTCTCTTTCTTCTCGTTTCTCTTTCTCTCTCTCTCTCTTCTCTCTCTTCTCTTTCTTTTCTCTCCTCTCTTCTCTTTCTACTCTCTCTCTCTCTCTCTCTCTCTCTCTCTCTCTCTCTCTCTCTCTCTCTCTCTCTCTCTCTCTCTCTTTCTCTCTCTTCTCTTTCTTCTCTCTCTCCTCTTTCTCTCTCTCTCTTCTCTCTTTTCTACTTAGGTTGGTTGTGCACGAAGGCATCACCCGGCAGAAACTCATCGCAGCGGCGAGTCAAAGCATGCAGGAGCAGCAAAAGGATGCGAGGAATGCGAGATATGGGCGCGCCATGGGACGGAGGAAGCCCATACAGTCGTTTTCCATCCCTCCTGTTCCTCTTCATCTCCTCTCTCTTCATTCTCCTCAGCATCTTCCTTTTTTTCCTCCTCCTCCTCCTCCTCCTCCTCCTCCTCTTCTTCTTCTTCTTCTGCTTCTCATACAAGCTCTGTCTTTCTCGCTTCGACGATCTCTTCCTTCTCCTCAACTTCTATTTTGTCCTCCTTCTACTCTTCTTTCTTTTCTCTCTCTTCGGGGCGATGCATTCGTCTTCCTTCGGTCTCAAAAGAGCTGCTCCTTGGTCTCCGTTATAACCGCCAGAGCCAAGACTCCTTACACATGTAACGCACTTACATCCGCATACGAATGTGTCTTTGTGTGTATGTATGGGGTATTCCGGGTCGATTCTCAAAATCTGACTCACATCCTCTGCCATTCTATTTATAACTCATACAACGTACTCAAAATCATATTTCTTTACACAGATTCTTGTAATTGATTCTCATTTTTTTGCTCTTTTTGGAATTAATTTTCCGTTTTGAAATTGGAGAATAAAATGCCCTGAAAATGCATTTTTTTTCTCATGTCTAGTCGAATCTCTTGTAATTTCGTCAAATTTACAAGTTACACGTTAAAATTTGCACACAACATCGTTGGGACATTGAAGTTTGTAATTGTGAAGAGAAAAATGGAGAAAAAAAATCTCTACCCTGTTTTTGGGCCCAACGAAGTCAGAGGAGATGCTGGTCGAACGTTAGTTGACTCGGAATGCCCCATACGCAGATATATTTATTTATTGCTCGTAAAGACAGTATGTTAGAATTCCAGCTATGTAACTATATACACAATACACGGGAATGTATGCATGTAAAAGTGACTACAAGCTCGTGGAAAACTTTTCTCTTCGCCCAAGACCGAGACACGAGCGTCTATATTCCCTCTGGTCCGCGCACAGATCCAAACAGACATCATCTTTTTCACTCGTACATGAGTTTTCTACCTCCCGCAGGAATTTGTCCATTTACATGTTTTTCTGGCGAAAGAATTCACCATCTCCATCACTTTCTGCGTTACATAGAATATACGTTGGGAGAAGGTGGGGTAAAATGGGTCATCCTAAATAGATGCAAATATGGGCCACCCTAAGAAGATGCTAATACGGGTCACCCCAAGAAGATACAAAATGGCCACCGTGCTCATTGCTTTGTAATGTGTTTTTTCTTACGATTATTAAGTTTAAATACAATGTGGTCTAAAAATGAGTTTTCAAAATACCATTAAAAAAACCAAAATACCATTAAAATATTTTGGGGGTGTTTTTTTAGAGGCGATCAGAATAAGAAGTTTATTTAAATCTTTCCAATTCGTTCTGGTAGTTTATTAAATTCTCCTCCTTATTTAATTTTTTTTTTTAATTGTTTGAATTTGAAAAATAGTTTAAATGTAAAAAAATAGTTTTTTTTTCAAAATTTATTTTTTGAATAAATTCTTTTACTTTGACATTACATGTTTTTGGTTATCGTAATATAAAAAAGAATTTTTTTTTTAAATCGCACAATAAATATAACATTTTTGAAGAATTCTACTCCTTTAAAAAATTTTTTTAATTGTTTAAATTAAACATTTTTTTATTCGTCAGCTTTTCAACGTTCATTATTATTTCATGAAATTATTTTTTTTTAAATCATGCAAAAGTTGTTTTCTTCAGAATCGCTCTTTTAATTTCAACTTACATTTTTTTGGTTATCATAATATAAAAAAGAATTGATTTTAAAAAATCGTACAATAAATAGAAAATTATTGAAAAATTTCACTCCTTATTTTTAATTTTTTAAATTGTTTAAATTAAACAAAAAGTTTTTTTAATTTTTTAGTCGTCAGCTTTTCAACGTCGATTATTAGTTTTTGAAGATTTTTCTTACAATCATAAAGTTTAAATACAATCTGGTTTAATAATGGGTTTCCAAAATACCATTAAAAATACCAAAACACCATTAATATATTACGAAAATACCCTCAAAATATTTTGGGGGGTTTTTTTAGAAGGGATCAGAATAACTATTTTAATTTTTCCAATTCGTTCTGGTAGTTTATTTTGGGCTATTTATTCTCATAATAATAAAAATTTAACATTTTCGTGATTTCTCCAATGTTTTTTCATAAGTTCAATTTTTTTATTTGGACGTTGAAATTTTCTTACGGTTATAAAGTTCAAATACAATGTTTGAAGCTTAAATACAGTTGTTGTTTAAACACAATCTGGTCTAAAAATGGGTTTCCAAAGTACCATTAAAAATACCAAAATACCATTAAATTATTACCAAAACACCATTAAAATTTGTTGGGGGGTGTTTTTTTTAGAGGTGATCAGAATAACAATTTTTAAAAAATCTTACTCTCATTGTAATAACGATTTCTCCATTTTCTTGATTTTTTAAATGTTTTTTCATAACTTTAATTTTTTGCTCGGGACGTTGAATTTTTTTTCCCCAAGTTATTGAAATTCTTTATTTTTGTCATTCCTCCCCCGCATGGATGATTCTTTTTTCGTACATGTCGAGGAAATGTAGCAGTTGAGCTTTGAAGGAATTTCAAAGCAATGTGAGAATGCGAAGAAGAGAGAGAGAAAGGGAGAAAAAAAAGAGAAAGAGAGAAAACTAACGGGAATGCATGCATATATTTTTGCAGGCGTCACATTGTGACCAATGCAGAGTTTATGCATCGAAGATCGGTGAACGACTTTTCTCCCTCTCTCAACCTTCCTTGACGTCAAAACTTACCCCTCTCTCTTTCGTTTTAGTTCATCGAGACCCTCGGATCGCTAAATTGGTCGAACTTTGACCCCGCGAGTAATCGAGATCGCGTCTCCACTCGTTTCTCTCTTCTAAGGAGGAGAAAGAGGGAGGAAGAGAGAGAGAGAGAGAGACGAAGAAAGCACGATCTGTCGTCTGCCTTTCATTCGCACTGAGGGCAGTCAGAGAATGTTGAATAAAAAGGAGTGAGAGATTTTATATTTATTTTTCTTTTTTTTTTGTTGTAGTCGAATCGTCGAGTGAGCCCAGTTGAACGAATATAGCGAGAAGAGAGGAGAGAGGGAAAATGGCAAGAGTCCTCTCTGTGAGTTAAGTCGTTCTCAATGCCCAGGAAGTCTCGTGGAGAAAGAGAGAAGGCTCTTTCTCCGACTCGACGATTATTCGAGGCTCCATCGCGAATCGTCGCTTCCATGCGCAGCTTCTAAGGACTCGATGTAAAAAGAGCGAGCGAGCGAGAGAGAGAGAGAGAGAGAGAGAGAGAGAGAGAGAGAGAGAGAGAGAGAGAGAGAGAGAGAGAGATTTGACTTTATACTTCAATGAAAACTTGTAGTTCAATGGAAAGTAAATGCAATGAAAGTTGAATCGCTTTGAATTATAACCAGTTTGTATTGGTGAATTTTGTTGACTGTGAAATTCGAGATTTATCAATACGTTTCTCTCTGGCTCTCTGTTGCTCGTATCTTTGGTCCCTTTCAAAGAGTTGCATTCTGTCATCAGGTCGTGGAAAAAACCATATTTTTGGGGGGATATTTTTGAAAATTGAATTTATATCCTTCTAAAGAAGTTTGTGAGGCGGTACAGGTTTTATTTTGGCAATAATGATAATAATAATAATAACAATAATAATCTCATAAGACTAACTGTGGTTAGTCTAGAGCAACAAATATGCTAAAAAACTAACCATGGTTAGTTTGGAGCGATAAATCTGCTAAAAAACTAGCCATGGTTAGTTTGGAGAGCAATACATCAGTTAAAAAGATAACCATGATTAGTCTAAAGCAATAAATCTGTCAAAAGACTAACCATGATTAGTCTGAAGCAATAAATCTGCTAAAAAACTAATCATGGTTAGTTTAGAGCAATATGGAAATCTGTTAAAAAACTAACCATGGTTAGTTCAAAGCAATAAATCTGCTAAAAGACTCACCGTAGTTAATCTGGAGCAATAAATATGCTAAAAAATTAACCATGATTAGTCTGAAGCAATAAATCTGCTAAAAAACTCACCATGGTTAGTTTAGAGCAATAAATCTACTAAAAGACTCACCATGATTGATCTGGAGCAATAAATTAGTTAAAGAAATAACTATGATTAGTGTGAAGCAATAAATCTGCTAAAAGACTAACCATGGTTAGTCTGAAGCAAAAAATCTGCCAAAAGACTAACCATGATGAGTCTGAAGCAATAAACCTGCTAAAAGACTAACCATGGTTAGTCTGAAGCAATAAATCTGCCAAAAAACTAACCATGGTTAGTCTGGAGCAATGAATCTGCTAAAATCCTAACCATGGTTAGTCTGAGCAATTAATTTGCTAAAAGCCTAACCATGATCAGTCTGGAGCAGTAAATTTGCTAAAAGACTAACCATAGTTAGTCCTCCAGCAGATCTAATGCTTCAGGGTGACCATTTTGCCCTCAGTAAATTCTTGCTTCAATTATTTTACATCTACATTGGGCGATTAAAAAATCCCTCTGAATTCACCCCAGAAAGTTATTCCTGCAAATGTCATCATCGTGGCTTTTCGCTGAATTTATATTTATATATCAGTCGTTGGGTAATATATTTTTCCTTTATCGGCGACGAAGGCGTGATGTGCAAATCGTTGATTCTCAATATCGATTTCCGTTACGAAGAGTATCTGTCGTCACTCTTGTCTCTCTCTCTCTCTCTCTCTCTCTCTCTCTCTCTCTCTCTCTCTCTCTCTCTCTCTCTCTCTCTCTCTCTCTCTCTCTCTCTCTCTCTCTTTCTCTCTCTTCTTCTGTCTTCCTCCAAATTGGCTCCTTCCAGCACACTCTGATTCATCAACTTGTCGGGGCCTCAGTCTGAGGCCTCTCCTCGATGACTCACCTTTTGCTCGTCCATATATCGCCCTCGGATAATTCAAAGGCGAGGGTGAAATATTTTATGTTGAAAGGTGTGAGAGAGAGAGAAAGAAAGATGAGGAGAAATTGACGAGAAGAGGAAGTTAGCAGTAGGACGGAAAAGGCCCGTGAGAGGGGCCTCATCGGTGAATGAAATGACGAGGAAGGACGAGAGAGGTGCGCCCATGCTGTGAGAACAACGGATAGTTTTTCTTTTTTTTTTCTTTTTTCAATTTTTTCTCTCCCTTTATAATGCTTTCCGTTATTCAGCTGGGATCGAGTTACCAGGAGAGAGAAAAAGAGATATAGAGAGAGGCTCGAGCCACAGTCGAGATTTCCCTTATCCTTCCTCGGACACCCCAACGCCCTTTTTTTTCTCGTATTACACGTTTTTTTTCTCTCCACTCTCCATCTTCTCCACCTCACGAGCTCCCACGTTGACAAGTACTCCTACACGATATACGTGACGATAATAAAGAAAAAAACAAAAAAAACGAGCCTGAATCGACATTGGCATTAATCGAGTGAGGGTGCACTTCTGTTCGCCACTTACGTGAGACGTGTTCTGCATTTGAGAGAAAAAAAACGTACCAATAGCCTGTCGCCACCCTTTTCCGATCATGATCTTCACCGGATTGAACTTGGATCCGTTTTGAGAGGGTTGAAAATTTGATTAAACGATCTGAAACAATCTATGATGATCTGTAATCTGCAATCTGTGATCTAGGATGATCTATGATCTGCAATCTGTGATCTAGGATGATCTATGATCTGCAATCTGTGATCTAGGATGATCTATGATCTGCAATCTGCGATCTATGATCTGCAATCTGATCTGTGATGATACATGATCGGTGATCTGTGATGATCTATGACCCACAATCTGTGATCTGTGATGATCTATGATATGCAATCTATAATCAACGATCTATGATCTTCATGCGGTCAAAATTAAAATTAAAATGGAAGAGAAAAAATTATAAATTTTTCTGCAGATCATTTTTGAATCAAGTGTACGTTTAATTCGTAATTTATCTGTCTTGTTAATTTTTATTTGACGACCTACAGTCGAGAGAAGCATTAAAAGAACTCTTTTTTTCGCGAAACGAAGAATTCGAGATTAAAAAAAAAATCTTTTATTCAAATTGTCGTTCGTGCATGGACTTGCTTACGAGCCAACGTCCGCTTAATATAATCGTCTGGCGATATATATATATATATATATATGATCACGGAGCCTCGTATTTTATCCGTTAATTTTCAAAACTCGTATTGAAAATAATTTTTGCATCCACGCGCTCTTGTGAGTGTTATAAAAATGAGAGAGGAGCAAAAAAAAAGAAAAATTGAATGTAGCGAAAAAAAGAAGCTGAAGACGATTTATTATTCGTCGCTTTGGTGTCTCTCTTCGTTTTCTATCCCTCACTCTTTTTCTTTCGAGATCGTAAAACCGGTCGCACTTGTGGTATGTCCCTGTGGCGGGGCGAGGGCAAGGGGTGAATCAACGCTATTTCTTACTCTTTTTTTCAGAGGGAAGAGGAAAAGGGGAGAAAAAATGTCGCGTCGCCACGACGATATATTTACTTCGCTCCCGTAGCGAAATTCGCGCTATCCCACGTTCCTTATCGACGCACACGAATATACATACAGTGTCGTTCAAAGGTTCAGGATCACTTTCTCACCTCCCAGATCACGGATCAAGAAAAATCGATTTGAAAATATTCACCCCCAAACGACTTTATGAAGTGCACAAGTTGATGGGAGGTCAAAAGTATCCAAATAAGAGGGCATTGTATTGAGTACTGAGGTCAGTTCCTATCTAGATCATGATGTCTGGTACGAAAAAAGAGAAAAAGAATTTTTGACCTCCCAGATCACGGATCAGATTGATGAAACATCTTCAAGATCAAAATTAGTCGGCGTTGTATTCGATATTGAGGCCAAATCCTTTCCAGATCATGATATCTGGTACGAAAAAAAAGAAACAACAAGTTTGACCTCCCAGATCACGAAACAAGTTGATGAGAGATCAAAAGTATCCAGATTAGAAGGCATTGTATTCAGTATTGAGGTCAGTTCCTATCTAGATCATGATGTCCGGTAGGAAAAAAGAGAAAAAAACAATTTTTGACCTCCCAGATCACGGATCAAATTGATGAATCATCTTAAAGATCAAAATTAGACGGCGTTGTATTCTGTAATAAGGCCAGATCCTTTCCAGATCATGATATCTGGTACGACAAAAGGGAAAAAGCAATTTTGACCTCCCAGATCACGGATCAAATTGATGAAACATCTTGAAGATCAAAATTAGACGGCGTTGTATTCAATATTGAGGCCAGATCCTTTCCAGATCATGTTATCTGGTACGAAAAAAGGGAAGACACAATTTTGACCTCCTAGATCACGAAACGAGTTGATGAGAGGTCAAAAGTATCCAAATTAGAAGGCATTGTATTCAGTATTGAGGTCAGTTCCTATCTAGATCATGATGTCCGGTATGAAAAAAGAGAAAAAATCAATTTTTGACCTCCCAGATCACGGATCAAATGGATGAAACATCTTAAAGATCAAAATTAGACGGCGTTGTATTCGATATTGAGGCCAGATCCTTTCCAGATCATGATATCTGGTACGAAAAAAGGGGAAAAAACAATTTTGACCTCCCAGATCACGAAACAAGTTGATGAGAGGTCAAAAGTATCCAAAATAGAGGACATTGCGGTCGGTATCAAAGTCAGATCCTATCCAGATCATGATGTTCCATACGAAAAAGGCTGGAAAAGAATTTTGACCCTCCAGATCACAGATCAACGAAAGTCGTTTTGGAAAATCGACTTCTAAACTCCAGATCACATGATCTGACTTCGCAAGGTCATTCCGAACTTTTGGACACTGCTGTATACAAACTTATACACATCTACGCAGAAATTTATGTGCTCGCTCTCGTTGGCAACGCAAAAGATAGCAAAATTGTCGACGCATCCAAGATTTCCCTTTACCATAATTTTTCACTTTTTCTGCCAACGCACGTTCACAAAGGTCGAATATTAAAAAAATCATGGCAATTTTTTTTTGCCCAATCAACAATTTTGTTACAATGGTTTTTGGTAATTTAATTTCCTCTTGCAGTATGTTTGACATTTTTTTTTTGCTTTGTTCAAGGTTCGAAAAGTTTGCGGACGACCGGAACTCCAGAGCTCACCACCGTCGAGCCCGAATCCCGACGAAACGTCGTCGGAAAATCGCGAAACATCCGGCATTTCGCGTCATCACGATTCGCCGAGTCAGCCGCACAAAGCATTGCCCACGCAATTGCACGTTCAGCTTGGCAATTTTTTGGCAAGCGTCGTGAGATCCCGCACCTTTTACGGAACCCTCGCTGACACAATATGCGAGGAATATCCTGACAAACGTTGCTGGAACGGCGAACGAGTCGGGGAGTGAGTAAAGATTCAAAAATATCTCTCTGTCTCATGCAGAGTTGCAAATAATCCATTTTTTCGAAAAATTAATAATTAGTCAAAAAATATTACTAATTTTTCTAAAAAATTAATATTTAGCGACAAAATATTTCTAATTTTTTCAAAAAATTTTGTAATTAGCGAAAAAATATTACCAAGTTTTTTTCTCAATATAGTAATTGGTAAGGAAGATATCATTAATTAATTTAAAAAAAAAACAGTAATTTGTAGAAAAGTATTGTGTCATGGTTATAAGCTCAAACAACTCTATTATAAAAATTGTTTTATTTTTTATAATAACTAGATCTTTTGAATATTTCACACAATAGTATTTATTGTATCGAATGTCATACGATGTCACTTAAGTTATTATTAATACGAATATTTAATCAGTACCTATTAAAAAATGCATTAGTAATTTTTTATCTATTTATTACTTTTTCCAAAGTTAATACAACATTTCTCCACGAATAATTGATTTTTTTGGTTATATAGCAATATCTTTCTCGCTTAATACTGATTCTTGGAAAAAATAGTAATATTTTATCATTAATTACTAATTTTTTTAAAAAATTAGTAATAGGTTACCACTAATTACTAATGTTGAAAAAAAAATTGTAATATTTTTTTGCTGATTATTAATTTTTTGAAATAATTGGATAATAAAAATAGATAGATTTTCAAAACTATAAGTTTTTCTTGAATTACAATTTTTACATTTACCACTAGGATAATAAAGTTAACAAAACTTGATACACACAAATTATTTTGATTGAAAAATTAATAGACTTACCTTTGAGTAAAATAGTACCTGCTCCAAATTGTAATAGAAACACACTAATTTGTAATGGAATATTCACCACTACAAATTACTTTTTTTTCAATTATAATTTGTAATGAAGCACTCATTCATTACACGTTATTTTTTTAATACGTAATGGCACATGCATCCACTACACATTACTTTTATTATTTGTAATGGAACATGCGTACATTACAAATTACTTTTTTATTTGTAATGGAACACGCATCCATTACACATTACTATTTTCACAACTCTGCTCTCAAGTAATAAACATATTTTTCAAATATTCGATTTTTTTAAATTTTCATGGTAGAATTCTTGTCAAGCGATTTTTAAAATGAAGAAAAAAATTATAAAAAATATTAAATTACAAAAAACAATAAATGATTAAAAAAGCATATTTCACAATATCAGGTCAGAAATTTTGCCAATCGACAGTGAGAAACAAAAATGGAAATTCAACGTGACAAAATTACAAAATGAGGTATAATTAAAAAAAAAAAATTCTCACAATTCCGCTCATTCCAATCTGAATATTTTACTGCGCGATAAAAAATTTCGAATGGCCTCTGGCTTGGTATTTTTGAATTTTTTTAAAAATGCCAATTTAAAAAAAAAACCAAACAAGTTTTGCGATTTTTTTTGCGGATGATATCTCTGCTCTCTCAATTCCGATGGACGATCACGTCACGTCTGAATCGAAATTTTTGGGGGGAAAAAAAACGAAGCTGCTAGGTGGTCTCTCGCATGGAACATAAATAGAAGCGAGAGCCATCCGAAGAATAATTTATCGCCGTCCATTGCGCGTTTACAATCTCTACCGGTCACAAATGTACCGAAATACAATTCCACCCATAAATCTCTACCAATTTGGACTCAAAAAAAATTCCAACAAATTTTTTAGGGTGGGAATGAGAGATAAAAAAGTCTGGAAGTGTTTTTCGGTACAGTTTTTCCGGTAGAGTTGTTTTTTTTTAAAGATAATTAGAGCTAATCTCTTCAATATTTCGATGAAATATTATTTCCCAACATTATAAATTAGTGGAGGAGCAATTTTCGGTACAGTTGCAATTGGGAAAGTTTTAATCGGTAGAGTTGTTGATCTGTCGCAATCCATGAACGTTTTTCTTTCTTTCCCGCAATATTCTCGAGTTTCCAAGCGAATTAATTCGTCATTACGCTTTATGATGATAAAGTTTGTGATTAATTATCACTATATATTTCACTTAGGATTGTTATCTCGATTGATAATTTGCTCGTTAATTACATTTTCGTGACCTCCCGCTTGTGCTATTAAAATTTTTTTGTTTATTTTACTTTTTTGTTCAAACTGTTTTTTTACACAAATTGGGGATTCAGAATCCAGAATGAGGGAATGAGTCGCAGAGGGAGGGGGGGGGGTGGGGGGGTGGAGTGACGGGGCTCGTTAACCCTCCAAAGCTTCATCGTTCTCTGTTAACTCGTTGAAATGCCGACTAGTTCGCCCGTTGGAGAATATACCGTCACTTCTCTCGTCCTCTTTACTCGTCACAGTCAATTTCCTTCGGTTTAAACCCAAAGTCAACTCACCGTTCAACCATCAGTGCCTATCATCCATTTTGACAATTCCAACACCAATTTGAAAATTAACTATCACGTAATTATAATTAAATTATATTAACTATAATTATATGATAATTATTAATATCGTAATTATATTATATTAATATCATTAATATGTATATGGGGCGATCCCTCCAAAAATCGGACAGTTTGAAAAACTTGTTTTTATTATTTCCTCAAAATTTTTATATTTTTTAGTACCCATCAAAAGACCTTTGCTGATAAATTTTGAGATTTTTTTATTACCCGTTCAAAAGATATTAAATGAACAAAAAAACCGCTCTTTTTTCGGTATTTTGGTCATAACTTCTTTAATAATGGTCCAATTTAAAAGTTTTTTTTTAATTTTCGTTTTTTTATGGCCTTTTCAGAATAAAATACAACAAAAATATCCGACGTTTTTAAATGAGTTTTTTTAGTTTTGAACTTCAAATCGCGTTTTTAAAAGTGAGTGTATATTTTGATTTTTTTTTAAATTTTTTGTTTTTAACCTATATCTATTCAACATCTTTTAAGACTAGTCCGATCGTGGGCCTTCCATAACTACTATTTTCTTCGATTTTTGAAAACTAAAATTTCTTTATTTAAAAAGTTTTATAAAAAAGTGTCAATATAAATTCTAAATAATGAAAAAAAATATTATACAGTAACGAAAATTGATATTCATAATAATTGATAGAAAAAAAAATTTTATTTTGAAAAATCGAAAAAAATAGTAGTTATGGAGATCCCACGATCGGACTAGTCTCAAAAGTTGTTGAATAGATAGATGTTTGAAACAAAAAATTAAAAAAAAATCAAAATATACTTTTAAGAACGCGATTTAAAGTTTAAAACTCAAAAAACTCATTTAAAAACACGTAGAATATTTTTGTTGTATTTTTTTTCTGAAAAGGCCATAAAAAACCAAACATTGAAAAAAAAAATTATAGTTTGGACCATTATTAAAGAAGTTATGACAAAATACCGAAAAAGGAACATTTTTTTGGTCTTTTGAACGAGTAATCAAAAAAAATCTCAAAATTTACCAGCAAGGGTCTTTCGATGGTCACTATAAAATATAAAGAATTTAAGAATTAAAAAAAAAAGTTTTTCAAACTGTCCGATTTGAGATGGAATGCCTCATATATAATATAATTATAATTAATCATTTTAATTACTTTATTTCCCATTTTACTGATCCCAAAAAAGGTTTTCAATTTTTATAAATTTGCATTACTTACGGCTTGTGGTTTTTTTTTTTCGAAGCTAAAATTTAGAAACAAAAATTCCTCATCATCCAAACAGGAAAAATTTGCTCCATCAGTTCTTTTTTCAAAAAATTTATAAAAATTGATAGGAAAGATTGCTCTTGAATTTTCACGATTTTTTCAAGAAAGGCCCATCAGCCTTTCAAATTTGGAATTTTACATTTTGACGATTTGTATCAATTTTTTTTGTTTACTCCGGAGAAATTTTGAGGTGCTCATGAACATCAAAATCATGGAAAAAAATCATGAAGCCGATTTTAGGGGGTGAGGATCTGAGGTGTAGATTAGTTGACATGGAACGCCGCATATATAGGTATATTGTTTGAGAGGGAGAGAGAGAGAGAGAGAAAGTTTCCGGCGTGGGCGTCGAAACTTCGCCGCTCCAAAGGCTTCTAATTAACTTCCATTTCTCTGTTCGAGCTTTTGGGGTCTCGTTCCTGCCCGGACCGTGCAAGAGGGTTTATTTTATTTTTTCAATTTTTTTTGGTTTTTTTTTTTTAATTCAAATAGTCCACCAAATTATAATCCACCATCGGGTCCACGCACGATCTTCGCCAACCCTCAAATTAACGAAAACAATGTTTGCCGAGGTCAGCGTAAAATAATATCTTCCCGAGGGTTGCAAAAGAGGAAATAATTAATGGACCAAGAACGTGAGATAAACCAAAATAACTAAAATTAAAATAATTCTTCAAAAAAAACCTCAGCTGTTTGATTTTTTTCAAAATATTTGTTCAATATTAATTAACATTAATATTAAATTTTATAATAATTGAATATTGAATCAAAATTTAGTACAATAAATTGATCCAATTAATTTAAATTAATAAATAACTCTTTCATTAATTCAAGAAATTAACGAATTTTTTTAACTAAACTGAAATTTAATATATTTTTTATTTAACAAAAAAAAAAATTCCAAGCTAGTTCAAGCTTAAATTTGTCGTTTGGGGTTTTTCACGCCTTTTCCACAAATTATTAGACTCGGTTTTTGTCGCTCGACGACCAACTAATCGCTTTCCAATTCTATTTACTATATATATAAATAAAATATGGTGTGGCACGAATCGCAGCTCTCTTTCTCGATCAACTGGTTACAGACGCAGCTACATTAACCAGTTCGTTTTCTCATCGTCGTATCACTGGTTTCTTTTTTTTCAATTATTTTCGTAACTCTCCCTTCCCCCCCCCCCCTCCCTTTTTAATCGGTGAGGATTTCGATCCGTCGATAAAACAGACGTGGATTCCATCGAAAATCAATCCGCTGACTTGTCAATCTAAAATTGTTGATTTTTCTGCAAAATCACTATTTTATAATTTTTTTCACATAATCATTATTACATCATTATTTCAAAATAATTATTTTATAATTTTTTCCTCATCAAGTAGGATCTCTCTAATCCAGATCAACAAAAATTCCCCTTACTTTCCTCTTCAAACCCGTGAAAATTTTTTTTGAATCTTAATACTCGATTCCCTTGACCGCAAGGACTTAAGTTTTGGGAGGTTCTGTAAAATCATTACTTTATCATTTTTTTCTCATCAAGTAGGATCTCTCTAATCCACATCGACAAAAATCCCACCCACTTTCTTCTTGAAATCAGTGATCGGCAAAATCGATATTTTCGTCAATTTAATTACCGCTAATTACTCTGTGTTAGAAAATTTTATAGTCGTTCCAATACATATTACTCATTATTAAGGCACTCAGTAATTAGGCAGTAAGGTATTTCTAATATTCGAAAATTCGATCATTCATGTTCGATTATTATCCAATGAACCTATAACTTGTAATTTAGATCAAATAACTACTCAATGACAGAGTAATTAAAATTTTGCTCCTATGAATTACTGATGTTTTTAAAAATTCGTTTATTGTTCCTTCTCATTATTAATTATCCAAGTAATTAAATACTTAAGTACTCTACTTACTAATTTTTCAAAAAAATAGTTTATTGTTCTTTGCAATTATTAATTATTTGATAATGATTTTTTGGTGAGCAACATTTGGATACAAGTTGATCGAAATCTACGGCCGGTAATTGAATCCAAGTTGTAGGCAAACTTGTACACAAAATATACTCCAACTTTTATACAAGTTCACTCCAATATCATCTGCAATTATCTGTAGTCAAGTTGAACTTAAATTGTGAAGGAATTTATAATTAATTAGTAATTTATATATCTAAATTATTAATTATTCAAATGATCAATAATTGACATAATTCAATTATAAATTATTCTAATAATTAGTAATTAAGATAATTCAATTACTAATTAATTTAATGATAAGTATTTTGAAGAATACGATTACTAATTTTTCTAATAATGAATTATTCAAAGAATACACATATTCAATATCCAAATAATTCGTAGTATTGGTCTTTAAATTTCTGATTATCGAAATACATAAAAAAAATAATGGATGATAATATTAATTTTGTAAACAACGTTTAATTAAAAATGTAAAAATTTTCTGCTGCTTCAAATCTGCAAAAAAAATGTTTGAATCCAGTATTCGATTCCCCTGATTGGGACTTAAGTTTAGGGAGGAAGTCCCCTTCGCGACGAAAAACTGGCTCGTTTGTTGGAGAATTCTTCATATGTGTATCACTGCTATCTCTCCTCCCTCTCTCTCTCTCTCATTCTCTTGCACATTGGTTTTGCCGACAGAAAGACGGTGTTCGGTTTCCCATACAGCCACTGGGCAGAGTCCAGTGGAACGCACACATCTTGTAACGTCTGTATGCGCGTGTAAAAGCCAAGAAGAAGGACGTCAAGGAGAGCCCAGAGGAAAAAGCGTCCTCTCTCTTTGAATAACGAAGAAACGAAAAAGAGATGGAGCGAGAGAGAGAGAGAGAGAGAGAGAGAGAGAGAGAGAGAGAGAGAGAGAGAGAGAGAGATTTATGCCATGGTAAACCTTAGGCAAATGTTAAGAACAAAATGATACAATCATGTGGATAATAATCAAAATAAAACATGCGAAAAAAACTAAAAATAGTAGTAGTAATAGTAAAATAGTAGACTATTAGTAATTACAGTAAAAATAACAATAATGATGGTGGTTACAATTTGAGTAACAAACAATAAAAATAATAACAATGGGAATAATCGAAGAAGGTGTAAGAATTATAACTTAGATAATATAAAACGAGAGAGAGAGAGAGAAGTAAAGTGTACGTCATAGAGTGTAAAAAAGAAATCAAGGACCCCGGGTTGGAGGGTCCGCGGGGTATTAAAGTAAAGTCTGCCGCGAGCTCCTCCGCGCTCTCCCTCTTTTCCTCGCGTTTCTTCGACCTCCCTTCATCCCCGCTTCATCTCGCTCTCAGGAAGAGAGCTCCGTGTGCACGACGACGAAACCCGTTCGAGTAAAAGGAATTTTTGCCGTGGACCAAGCAGACCCAGACGAGAATATGCGCTCGCGATTCTTGCCAGTAGAAAGACAACTTCTCTCTCTCCTCTCCCTCCCTCTCCCTAGCCCTCTTTCTCTGCGTTTCTGTTGCTTGAAATATTCCTCGCTCACTCCCGCAGCAATTGGAGCCGAAATTCAGCATGAAAAATAATTCATCGATTACTGTAAAAGTTTAATTCATCGCCACAATTTTCTCAATCATTTATATTTTTGGCAAAATTATATTCACAGCGCTAAAAGCCCAATTTTTAATTCCAATTCAATTAATAAATCCAATTTGGGTGAATATCTAGTTGAATAAACAAAATGCAATATTTTAAATTGCAATGGAAATTTCAAAATAATAATAATAACTATTAATTATATTTTCAATTGGAAGAAAAATAAATATATCCAGAGTTTCGAAACGCGTTTCTATTTAAAAAAAACAGAGCTCGACAAGTTCCAGCGCGTTTTTCTGTCTTAAGTCCAAGTTGACATTATTTCTGTCTCTGAAATGCTGCTTCGAGAGCGAAAGATGGAAAATTTTTGAAGCGTGGGCCGCGAGCGTGGGCGTCTCGCAAAATCGTACGCACAAATCTTTATAGCTATTCTGTAGAAACACATATTCAATATGATAAGAGTCATAAAGGCGTATCTTTGGTGCTTGGATGGGGAAAAATATGTTTGGCAGAGCGATATTGCGAGAAGAGACGCTCTCGCAGCGCCGAGAGGTAAATTGATCGAGAAAGAGGAATAACAGGGGGAGGAAGTATAGGAGAAAGATCCGAGATAGAGACGTGAGGAAAATAAAGGGAAAAAAAATTGAGAAAAAATAAATAAAAAAATAAGAGTGAACTAGACGGGTTGCACTGCGTGGAGTGCACGGGCCGACTCTCTGGCGCCCGTTTGCTCTCCTCGCCAGACTCATTGGCGGCGTGGCGTCCCACCGACTGCGCTACTCGCTTCCCCCACCACCAGCCACCTTTTTCCACTCATCCCCACTCCCGCGACAGCTCACTCCGCTTGCTCCGCTTCAACACCCCCCCCCCCCTCTTCCTCCTCTAACGCGCTCTGTCTCTCGCTCCTTTTTTCTGCCATTGCCAATTTTACTCCCACTTTTGGGCCACAGAGCATGGATAAAGATAGGCTAGTTGACAATTTTTTAATTTTTTCAAAAAACGTTTGGAGTATTTTAGTAATTAATTGTTGTATTCTAGTAATCAATTTGTCCACAAAAATGGTATTTGAACGACACTTTATGAATTAAAAAAAAAACTTTTGGAGTATTTTAGTTGTTAATTTATCCACGAAAATGCAAGATAATTGACAATATTTAAAAAAAATTTTAACGTTTGGATTATTTTAGTAATTAATTATTGTATTTCAGTAAGTCATTTTTCTACTTCAATGCGATATAAATGACAATTTTTGAAATTTATCTAAAAACGTTTGTAATATTTTAGTAATTAATTTTTCTACAAAAATGCAAGATAATTGACAATGTTCGAATTTTTTTTAAATCGATTGGAGTATTTTCATAATTAACTTTTCCATAAAAATACAATATAGTTCACAATTTTTGCATTTTTTTTTTTTAATCCTTTGGAGAATTTTAGTAATTCATTTTTCCACAAAAGTGCTATAGTTGATAATTTTTTTTTAACGTTTGGAGTATTTCAGTAATTAATTATTGTATTTCAGTAATCAATTTTTCTCCAGAAATGCTGTATAAGTGAATTTTTATTTTCCTAAATTTTATTATTCAATTAATTCTATTATTATTAATTGATAATTAGCTTCAAAATTCTACTAAAAAAGTTGCCGCAATTAACACGCAATTTTTATTAATTTATTAACAAAATTAACAGTGTAATTTTCTGAAGATCACTTTGATGTGAATGAAAATGATTTAAATTTGTAGCTTCGCCCTCCCTCGTTTTTTGAGTTCCTAAAACAAAAAAAAAGAGAGAAAAGAAGCAGAGGGAGAAGGAAAGGGAATTTTCTCATCCCCGCTTCTTCCTCTTTTTCCTCTTTCACCCCTCTTCCCCCCGCCCCACCCCCTGCCCTCTCACTCAGTCTCGATGCATTTTTTCCCATCCCCTTCTATTCTTAATCCCAAAGTGGAATGGAGAGAATTAAGGGGGGGGGGAGGTCTGAAGTACATTGTACCAGCGATCAACCCTACTTTGGTTCTCGACACAAACAGGCCGACCCAGCATCATCTACTTTCCCCTCCCCCATCTGAACTTTTCTACTTCCATATCGCCTCCCCCCTCCCTCTCCTTTCTAGTGAAAACGTCCCGTTTGTGTTCAGACCAGACGAGAAGGCGCGCCATCCCTCTCTCTCTCTCTCTTTTCGTCTCATTCGCATTTTCCACATTCCACGATTATTCTCTCTTTTGACATGAGCGCCGAATTAGGTCTGATTTCCAGCATGCACAATTTTTCCCCCGTAGGAAGAAAAATGGAGGCGAAAAGGTAGAACTGGAAAATCGTCCATTCTAGGGGTGGAAAAAAAAGTTGTTTGGAAATTCTGCCATTGGCAAACTTTTTCATCCCCTTCCCTGTCAGACTTTTTCTGCCTTTTTTCCCTTTTTTTTAGGGGTGCGAGAATTCTCGTTCCTGACGCGATACCGGTATTTCCGGTCTCGCGGGAAGCCTCTCAAATAAAAAGAGAAAGAGAAATTGGACAAGATCGAATTTTATACCCTCTGACGTGTGCGTCCGTATCAGGGGTGGAACACACCCCGTGACACATCAGCGCATTTTACCCCTGACTGAAGCTCGATTGCCTCCACCGTGATTTTTATACTTCTGGGAACTCACTTTTTACCTTCATCTTTTTTTTCCGGCCTCTAACCGATGCCCCGGAAGCCTTAAATGTTCCCCTCATATCACATCTTTAGTGGTCTTTTTAGTGGACTTTAGGGGTTGAAAAACCAAGCTTCGAACCAGGGTTGCAAAATTTTCAATGAAAAAGTAATGCATTAACCATTACTTTTTTAATGGCTAATGGAATTAATTTCCATTAACCATTAAAATTTAATGGTTAATGGAAATTATTTTCATTAAACATTAACATTTAATGGTTAATGGAAATAATTTTCAATAACCATTAAAATTTAATGGTTAATGAAAATTAATTAATGGTTAATGAAAATGCAATTGCATTAAAAAAAGTAATGCATTATTTGCAACCCTGCCCATTATAATTTAGTGTATAATAGAGAAAATTTCCATTACCCATTGCAATTTAATGTGTAATAGACAAAACTTTGATTACAATTTTGGGAATGGAAAAATATAGATGAATAAATTATTGCAGTTTTGCATGACATTTTATTGACTTAGGACTTAGATTTTTAGAACTATAATATAGATGCTTTTTAAAATTTAAAGTGAAAATCTAAGTCCTGAGTCAATAAAATGTAATGCAAAATTGCAATAATTTATTTATCTATATTTTTCCATTCCCAAAATTGCAATAAAAGTTTTGTCCATTACACATTACATTGCAATGGACAACGCAAATTTTTTCTATTACACACTACATTGTAATGGGCAGGGTTGCAAATAATGCATTACTTTTTTTGATGCAATTGCATTTTCATTAACCATTAACATTTAATGGGCAATGGAAATAATTTAAATGCTTAATGAAAATAATATTCATTAATCATTGAATTTTAATGGTTAAAGCAAATAATTTCCATTAACCATTAAATTTTAATGGTTAAGCTTAAATTTCGAAAGAAAATTGGATATATTGCCGACAGATATTTATTTTTGACATTAAGTGATTTTGATTCTACCTAAAAATAAACCACCCCTTAAGAAAAAATTAATGATTTTTCAAAATTTAAATGTCAATGCCGATGGGAAATCACTCGTTGATTACGAATATGCCAATAGAAATATTAAATTTCCACGAGAATGACGGAAAAACACTGTTTTCCCGCTTTTTGACTCCCAAGGTCGTTAGAGGTCACTCTACGGCGTTGCTTTCTATTGCGGTTCCAACAGATTTACAGAACTGATCTGGAACAAAAAAAAAACGAGAAAAAATTGTGACTTGAGATTCAAGGAGTTGTTTTGACTTGTGTGACCTTTTTGACCTTTTGGATGTTTACGAAATTGGGAATTTTTGAAATTTTTTCAATGGCTGTTTGAAAATTGGGTTATTTTAGTGTAGACACAAGAACGAGGAAAATCACCATTGCCAATATTTATACATATATTCAGACCCTCGAGGTCCACCATCCGGTCGATTAAGGCCACGCTCCCCGGATTATTGGAGCGTGTTGTTATAGTCACATTATTCACTATGCGGCGTATCTCTTGTAAGAGAGAATATCGCCTCGCCAAAACAGATGGACGCGGCAAAAGACGTCGATCCGAGAATCCCGATTTTCCATCAATTATTTCAGTTTCTAAAATATTTTGCATACTGTTTTTTTGGCATTGCCTCGTAAATAATTTTTTTTTTCGAGAAAGTTTCTGTGCAATTCGTAATCAGCGATAAATTTCCCATCAAAATAAGGTTTCGAAACGATGAAAAAAAAATTCCTTTTTGGTCTAATTTTGGACTTTTTAGAAACCTCAACCCTTTTCGTAAGGGGTTTAAATCCCCTTAAAAATCGCGATGTGTGACGCTGAAGTTGCGATTAAATCTTTCGCAAAGATTGACCAAACGAACGAATGCACGAGAGAAAGAGAGAAAAAGAGAGAGAGAGTGTAATTACGAGCGGCGCCGTCTCGATCGTCATCGATCGAAATCGCGCGTTTCGCTGATCAGCGAAACGAATCAGAGTCGATCCTTCGTCTCCGGACTGTCGTTTCGCGGGCGCGATCTATCGCCCCGAGATACGATTCGAATCGTCGATCGTTTTATACGATCTTGAATCCAGGAAGAATTCAATGTCCATCTATACATGTATATATAAATAATATAGCGATCGTTCGATCGCGAAAGAGATATTCAATTTCTTCGCCGTATGATTTTTTCAGCCACAGTTTTGATTTTTCCAAAATACCGCCTGAAATCGAGTAATTATTCAGTATCATTATTATTAAATTAATCAATTATTAATTATTATTGATCGATTAATTAATAATTAAATAATTAAATAATAATATACACTACCGGCGAAAAGTTTCCGGACAAAACTTCAAAAAAGGTCTGGAACGTTTTTTTATCCCATTTCGCTGGAAGTCAACATAAACTAATTTAACAAGCGGCATTTTAAAGGGGAAGAATTCGGCTTCGTTTCCTGATTTTTTAATTATTTTTACAATTTGTTTTTTTAGATTTGGACTCTATTTTGAAAACAGCTGTTTTTCGCCTTTTTTCTCCCTCTCTTTAGGTGCAGCCATCTTCTAAAGGAATTTTTTTAATACGTTTTTGTGATTGGATTCACAAAGAGAAAAGTTTGAGCTTCAATTTTTTTTTTTTAACTTTTAGCGATTTTTTTTCCAAAGTTATTCTGTTTTTTGTGAAAAAAGAAGAAATTTGAAAAATCGCGTATAACATGAAATCAAAGAAAATTCATGAAAAACTTCAAGATAGCAAAAAGTTGCGTCTGTTTTTGTTGAGTGCAGAGAAATTTTTTCAGATTTTTTTCCCCAACATTTTTTTTTCTCATTTTCTGGGTCGGAGCTCGGATCATTCAATTGTCATAACTCGAGAACTATGGGATTATTGATAAAATTTCAAGAGGGGAAAATACGGTATTTTAACATTTTCAACACATTCGAATTTTTTTCAAATTTTTTTTTTTCAGTTTCAACATGAGAAAACAACATTTTGGAAAAAAAATCTGAAAAAATTCCGCTGAACTCAACAAAAATAGGCACAATTTTTGCTGTCTTGAAGTTTTTCATGAACTCATTTTTTCATTTGACAGTCGACATTTGATAGTTGACAAATTTTAAAATTTTTTAAAAAACGTTTGGAGTATTTTAGTAATTAATTTTTCTACAAACATACAATAGAGTTGACAATTTTTGAATTTTTTTTTTCAAACGTTTGGAGTACTTTGATAATTAATTTTTGCACACAAATGCAATATAGTTGACAATTTCGGAAATTTTTTTTTTAAGCGTTCGAAAAAAAATTTAAAAAAGTTCCTTTGAACTCAACAAAAACAGATACAACTTTTTGCTATCTCGAAATTTTTCATGAATCCTCTTTGTTTTCGTGTTATACGGGATTTTTCAAATTTCCTCTTTTTTCACAAAAAAAAAGAATAACTTTGGAAAAAAAATCGCTCAAAGTTTTTAAAAAAAGGAGATTGAATCTCCAACTTCCCCCTTTATGAATCCAATCGTAAAAGTGTATTAAAAAAATTTCCTCTACAAGATGGTTGCACTTGAAAAGAGGGGGGAAAAGGCGAAAAACAGCTGTTTTTAAAATAGAGTCCAAATCTAAAAACAATTTGTAAAAATAATTAAAAAATCAAGAAATGAAGCCGAATTCTCCTTTCGCCGTTCCAGACCTTTTTTGAAGTATTGTCCGGAAACTTTTTGCTGGTAGTGTACATTATTATAAATAATAATAAATAATTCATTACAATGGAATTTCACTCTGTGCCTCTTCTTTCTTCAGGGTCTTCGAATGGATTCTCTAATAAGGATCATTTTACTCCTCAGAGGTGCTCCTCCTTTCTCTGTAACCTCGCCAATATTTCCCTCCTTTCGTTCCGCCATCGAACGATTGGCATTCTCATGCGGGATCTCATCGCTCAGGACGATTTCTCGACGAGGAGAGAAACGAGAGAGTGAGGCACGCCAGGAACGTCTGGCTCGAGCCCGACGACGACGACGATGACGTCGAACGCAAGGAGGAGGAAGACACTCTACGAAGGATCGAATCTCATTTAGATTCGAGCCATCAGATTAAAAGAGAACCGCAAGCGAATAGTAGAGACGTAGCAGTAAAAACTTTTACTCCCTTTCTCGTTCGATTTCAAACCCTCCAAAAGCTTCTCCACATGCTCAAAGATCACGCGACGAAAATCCAACTCGCCGCAAAAATAAAACTGCAATGAGTCGCTTGCAAAAAAAAACAAATAATGAAGACAGAAAGATGAAGAGAGGAGAATTGGAACGCCTGACACTTAAAATTGGGACTTATTTTTAGAAATCGTTTCTACACACATCGGTTTATAAATCACTGATGAATAAACATTTTTTAATGTTTTCATTTAAATGAAATAAATAAATAAATTCTAAAATAAATCAAATTTATAAAATAAATAAAAATTTGAAGAAAGTAAAAATCGATTTAAATAGTGGCCAAATCAGAGTTGCCGAAATTATAATTTTAAAATAATGCATTATTTATTTTATAATGAAAATTCTATTATAGAAACATTAAGCATTATTTTTGTAATGAAAAAATGTGAAACCTAACGATTATGCATTATATTAATAACGAATAATGCAAAAAACGTAACATTATTCATTACAACAGTAATGGATAATGTTAAACGCTGCCATTGTCCATTATTACAGTAATGGGTAATTCAAAGTAGAAACAAATTTTCATTACTATAGTAATGAATGGTACAACACCGAAGAATAATGCATTACTTTGAGTAATGTATTACATTGAGCAATGCATTACTTTGAGTAATGCATTACATTGAGCAATGCATTACTTTGAGTAATGCATTACATTGAGCAATGCATTATTTTGAGTGACACATTACATCGAGCAGTGCATTACGTCAAATAACGCATTACATCCATAAATAATGTATTACTTTGAGTAATGCTTTAAAGGAATAAAAATAATTTCTGTATGTGGAGAGCAATGTCAATGAAATCTTCCTTTTCGTATGATTTTTTATAATCATAATGCGTAAGAATGATACATCTCAGACTGTATGTGTTATTCCCCCAAATTTTTTACAGGGTAATTCGTTTGTTTAGATTTCCCTCTATGAAAATTCGTTTGTTTGGATTCCTAATTTTTTCCTTCGAAAATATAATTCGGTACTTTGTTTTATTTTTTTTATTCGTTAGATCAGTCTTAAACCTACAGCATCTTTTTCTTTTTTATCATTGACCGGAAATTGTCAAGAGAATAATAATTCCTGTTCATATACGATTGTTTACTTTTTTCTACTCTCGAATAATTCCATGTATTTTTTTATTTATTTGTGAATCAACCAAAAGAAAAAATTACCTTACACTTGTGCATTTTTTTATTTGTTAGATCAAAATGCGCAGCATATGTGTATTTTATTCTCTTTCGACTCAAATTTTCAATTCTAATTTCAAATTTCAAAATGGGGATTATTAGTTCCGTTGACATTCCGATGTTTACGTTTTTGGGTATTTTGACTTGAAAAAATTTCATCAATACATATTTTCCTGTTTCGTCAATAAAAGGAAGATTTTATCGCATTGTCCTATTGGAGTACGAATGCATAAAATATTTTTATTCCGAATAATGCATTATTCAAAATATTCAGTATCATAGTAATGAAAAATTAACGCTACTTTGCAATATCTATTACTTTAATAATGGATAATGGAACATTTTTGTATTAATCATTACTTAAGTAATGAGTAATGTAACTATTTCCACATTATCCATTATTTCAGCAACGGATAATGTAATGCTTTTCCAAGTACTCATTGATAACGTAATGCATAACGTTTCATTTTTTCATTTTTCAGTACTAATGTAATGCTTAATGGTCTGGCATTTGCATTATTAACTAAAAATACAATGCAATATTTTTTTTATCACATTATTCATTGAATAATGTATAATGGAAATTGAGTCCCATTATTAAGTGAAAAAGTAATCATTAATGAAATCGATAATGCATTATTGAAATAATGCATTTTTTGCAACTCTGGGCCAAATAGGCTATTTTATAAAATCTCTATTCAACTAAATCACAAAAATTTAATTGCAGTAAATAAATCTTTTTTTTTTTGCTGCAACGCAAATTTTCGACATTGTATCAACAATTTATTCCAAAAGCAAAGTTCACACATCTCGTCCAATTTCAGTGATTTGGTGATAACTTTTTTGTTGTCCCACGTCGAAAATGCGAGAGCCATTTTGAGGGAAACCCGTTTGTGCTCTCGGTTGCACTCGTCAAACTTTGAGGTCGATTATTTGTTACGAAAATTAGCCTGGTTGGCATGGAAATTCCCACGTGCATATATGCGAGGCATAAACTTGATGCAAGTCCGACGAAATTTTCGTGCCAGTTCGCAGTTTGGCACGCAATTCCCTTCATTCTCGTTTCCGGGACATTCCTCAGCTCTGTTCGTCTCCCACGACGTCCCGAAACTTTACTCTCTGTCTCTCTCTTTCTCCCTCTCTCCCTCATTCTATCTTTCTCTTTTAACGTGCACGCCGTCTGTTGAGGAGTTGAAAGACAGTTCCACGCTAAATTCCCTCAGTTTGATGCTTTCAAGCTGTGAAGAATTTTTGTTTACCACTTTTCCCCCAAGAATTTTGCAGTTTTTGAAGAATTTGCGCTGGAAGCACTCCTGGAATTTTTACGATTTTTTCAATCCCTATTTATATACGAATAGTGATGAATAGTAGGAAATAGTAAGCATTTTTTTTTCCGCTCGTTCTTGCAAGGATTCCACAATTTTTTAAGAATTCATGCGAGAACAGAATTAGTCAAATTTTTACGATTTTTTTAAATCCCTAGTTATATAAAAATAGTGATAAATAGTAAGAGTTTCTTTTCCCTCTTTGCTCCCAAGAATTTTGCAATTTTCAAAGAATTCGTGTGGGAAAAAGACTTCTTGAATTTTTTACGATTTTTTAAATTCCTGTTTATATAGAAATAGTTTTTCTTTTTCTATTTTTTCTGCCGAGAATTTCGCTATTTAAAAAAAATTCGCGCGGAAAAGCAGTCCTTGAATTATAAAGATTTTTTAAATCCCTATTTATAAAGAAATAGTAATGAATAATAAGAATTTTCTTTCCCCTTTTTCTCCAAAAAATTTGCTATTTTTGAAAATTCGTGCGAGAAAAGAACTCGTTGAATTTTTACGACTTTTCAAATCTCTATTTCCATAGAAACAGTGTTGAATATTAAAAAATAGTAGGAATTTTCTTTTCCCCTTTTTCTCCCAGAAATTTCGCAACTTTTGAAGGATTCGCGCGGAAAAAGAACTCGTTGAATTTTCAGGATTTTTTCAATCGCTATTTATATAAAAATAGTGATGAATAGTGAGAATTTCTTCTTTCCCCTCTTTCTTGCAAGGATTCCACAATTTTTTAAGAATTCATGCGGGAAAAGAACTCGTTGAATTTTTACGATTTTTTAAAATCCCTATTTATGTAAAAATAGTGATAAATAGTAAGAATTTCTTTTGTCCCCTTGTTCCCAAGAATATTGCAATTTTTAAAGAATTCGCTTGGGGAAAGGACTCCTTGAATTTTTACGATTTTTTAAATCCCTATTTCCCTAGAAATAGTGTTAAATAGTAAAAAATAGTAAGAATTTTCTTTTCTCCTTTTTCTCCCAAAAATGTCGCAATTTTTTAAGAATTCACGGGGAAAAAGAAATCGTTGATTTTTCACGATTTTAAAAATCCCTATTTTTATACAAATAGTGATAAATAGTGATAAATCACTAATTTTGTTTCTGGCTTCAAAGCAACGTCAAATCCTTCCTGAATGGAAAATTGTTTGAGAACTTTGCAAATTAGCCAGCGAAAAACCGGCGCGAAATGGATTTCTCCTGAAGAAATATGAGATCTAATCGTTTATTTTTTGCCCCATCTTTCTCTCTCCTCTCGTCCGCCAACTTTTATCAACCAGCGAGGCAACACTTTTATCTCGACTCTCGTAAAAGTATGCACACGAAAAAACTCTTTATCACCGTGTACGAGCTTGCACATTCCCGCTTCTGTAAATCCTGCAACATCGTTGGAATCATAGCGCACGATGAAAAAGAAGATAAAAACATTGTGCATGAAAAAAACTAAGCGAGAAATAAATTTCATAACGAGAAAGCGAGGTGGAAGGAGGGACGTTGATAAAGGCCTGATAAGTGAATCGAGTTCCCGGTAATCGCTGCAGAGGGACGTTTGCTAAAGAGTAACACAGACCTCATTTTTTTTCTCCCTCTTTTTTTTCTATTTGTTTTTTCTTCTTTCGCTTTTTTCTTATTACCGCGCGATTTCCTCGCCACTCCCTTCGCTTAAAAACCCGATAAAGTAGTTTGTGACCATCGCTCCGAGGACAAAGAGATCCTGCGGGAAAATTCCCCGCAATCTACCTGGAAAAGCTTAACTTTTTTATTTTAATCTCAGCCTCTTTTTTTCCTCTCGATGGTTGGATTTTTCAACCTCGACAGCTGAACGCTTCGGCGAAGCTCGGGAGAAAAAAATAAAATAAATAGGAAGGGAAATCGATGGAAATGGCGCAACGTTCAGCAGAGTCCCATGTTTGTCCTCCCTTGAAGGTCATTAGGGCGGTTTTGAAAAGCGCGATTTTTTTCGAAATACGCTGTTCAATGACCTTCTGCGCTGTCCCAAAAAATTACAATTGTGGTTTTTGACTACTGGCCCAAAAAAAAATCATTTATTTATACACTTATCTGAATCTGCAGGAGGATTTCCAAAATGGCACAGAAAGGGAAGTCACAGCCCAAAAACGCATTTTTACGTCCTGGACATTGGATTATTAGGCGGGACCACCAATGGGACACCATTGTTGATGGATGACCGTTGGAATTACCCGGATAAAAACAGAGGGAAGAAGGAAAATCGTCTTTGAACGAGGCGCTTCAGGAGAAAACTCGAAGAATGAGGCTCGCGGATGTTCCCCGGCGAGGAAATGAGGGACAATGAGATCCAGGGGAAAAATTTCCAGCTGGTATTCGAGTGAAAAAAAAGAGAGGGGTTCCGGGTCTGGCCACTCGATTAATAACTCTCCCAGGTCCTGAAGAGCCTTTGCAAAAGGATCTCTCTTTCTCTCTCTCGCTTTTGTACTCTCACTTTTCTTCTTTTGCCTCGCAACGTCTTCTGGTCGGCTCGTTCATTATTGTCAAGAGAGCTCTTCCATCAACTCGAGTGTCAATGGGACGCCAATTATCTCATTAAATATTAACGGTCGGCATGCTTGTAAACAGACGACTCAAGAATCCAGCGACGTTTTGGCATTGATCGTATTTTATGTGATATAAATTATGAAAAATCTCTCCACTCGCAAATAGAAAGGAAAAAATTGAATTTTTTGGTAAAGAGGAGTTTCACGAGGATTTCGCTTCGTCTCACAGAAGCTGTATTTTTCTAGTTTCAAATATTTCTCAAAATCAAAATTCCGAAATTAATCCCCGCAATAACTATAATTGGTCAATTATCAATCTATATTCAACCCCAATCCTCCCTATTATCGAGTGAATCAGCCCTAAAAATTCCTCTATTACAAAATCGAGCCAGCCGAAGACATTTCCCAAAAAATGTCCCACCAAATGGACGCTTATTTTGTCCTGATGAAAATTTCTAGCTGTAACGCTTTTCTTTTCTTTTTTAAGCATGAAGCAAAACAGAGTTGTAAATAATGCATTACGGTATTATTCATTACCCATTACACTGCATAATGTGAAATGGACAAGTCCACCATTACAAAATACAAAAGTAATGTGTAATGAATGCGTGTTCCGTTACAAATAAAAAATGTAATGTGTAATGGATGCATTTGCCATTACAAATAAAAAGAGCAATGTATAATGGATGCATGTGCCATTACAAATAAAAAGAACAATGTGTAATGGATGCATGTGCCATTACAAATAAAAAGAGTAATGTGTAATGAATTAGTGCTCCATTACAAATTACAATTGAAAAAAAAAGTAATTGGTAGTGGAGAATATTTCATTACAAATTAGTGTGTTTCTAGGACAATTTGGAGCAGGTACTATTTTGCTTAAAGGTAAGTCTATTAATTTTTCAATGAAAACAATTTGTGTGTATCAAGTTTTTGTTAACTTTACTATCGTAGTGTCAAATGTATGAACAGTGATTTTTTGAAATAATTTTTACAACAATGGAGTAAAAATTACTCCAAAAAATCACTGTTTATAGGTGTCAGTGTATATTAAGTTAATATACGCTGGCACCTAAAAGTTTTTCTTGAATTGTAATTTTTACAACAATGAAGTAAAAATTACTCCAAAAAATCACTGTTTATCGGTGTCAGTGTATATTAAGTTAATATGCACTGACACTTAAAAGTTTCTCTTAAATTGCAATTCTTACATTTACCACTACGATAGTAGATTTAACAAAAACTTGGACACACAAATTATTTTCATTGAAAAATTAATAGAATTACCTTTGTGCAAAATGGTACCTGCTCCAAATTATCGTAGAAACACACTAATTTATAATGGAATATTCTCCATTACAAATTACTTTTTTTCAGTTGTAATTTGAAATGGAGTACTTATTCATTACACGTTATTTTTTTATTTGTAATGGGACATGCATCCATTACACATTACTTTTATTATTTGTAATGGAACATGCATACATTACACATTACTTTTTTATTTGTAATTGAACACTCACCCATTACACATTACTATTGTCATTTGTAATGGAATAATTACACGTTATTTTTGTAATTGTAATGGCATTACTATTTTCACAACTCTGAAGCAGAATAATAATGGCGCTATCGCCGAGAACGTTATTATCGCGTTGAAAGTATCTTCAACCCTGCAATATTTATTTCAAGGGTTCTCGAGGGTGCTCTTTGTAATCTCGAAAGGTTCTCCAAACGGAAACCCCATCGAAAAAATATCGTTTCGATTATCCACAATCTCCTCGTATACTCCCTTATTTTCCGAGGAGCAATTCTGAAATAAACACAGACACACGGAGTAAAACAAACACAGTGAGACTCAGTTTCTGAAACAAGTTTTCTCGCTGGATCGAGAATGAGAGATGGCCAATCGCGAGGCGGCTATCTGTGCTTATGTGTAGTAAAGTTGAATGAGAGTTGGAACTCGCGAGATGAGAGAGAAATCCAAAGATAAGGACAGAGAGAAAGAGGGAAGAAGAGGCTAAAAAGGAGGAAGTACAAGGGAGAAGAAATGCTCCACCATCCGGGAACCCTCAACGCGTTTTCCGCTTGTATACAGGGTGTTGAGTAACTAGATAACCTAACTAGGTTCACCGTGTAGAGCGTGCCAAGGCGAAAAATTAGTTTTTTTTTAAAATTGTTATACGACAAAAATTGGCTTAGTTATTAATGTTTTTAGCTGACCAATGACGGCTAGAATCTAGGAGCAATACTACTGGTGAGCCGCGTGGTGGGGGTAACGGTGGGCGTGGCGTAAAAACCCCCACCAGCGACATTTCTCCTAGATTCTAGCCGTTATTGGTCAACTTTGAAAACATTGATAACTCAGCCAATTTTTATCGTACAAAATTTTTTAAAAAAGCATTTTTTTTGTCTTGATGCGCTCTACACGGCGAACCTAGTCAAGTTATCCAATTGCTTAACATCCTGTATATTACATCCCTCCAATCCTCAAATTGTGCAAAGATCGATTCCCATCGTATCCTTTTTCCCTCCTCATCTCTCCCTCCTTTTCTTCCTTTCTCTCGCCATCTTGATTTCCCCTTCTCGATTTCTATCTCTTCTGACACTTTCTCTTCTCAGTCTTTTCATGATCGAGGAAAAGACGAATCGAAGACGAGATAAGACAGACAGGGATGAAAAAAAAGAACAGTCTGGATTCCCATCAAAGGAGGATGGATTCCCATCGGAGGTGCAACAAAGTCCTTCGGCCAGTTTTTACAATGAAACAAAGTCTTCTCGTGCATTCCTCGGAAGAAGAAGAGGAGGAGGAAGAAGAGGATCGTCCACTCTTCACTGGGCAAATTACTCGTTAACGAGCTACCAGAGAGAAAGAGAGAGAAGGAAGATCGCACGTGACTCGTGAATGGCCATCATTGAGCGGCAAGATCGCAGCTTCTCCTCTATCCTTCGTCCTGAATCCCTTAATCTATCTCCCTCCTTTGGTCTCTTTGCTTCTTTCTTCTCAGGAAAGTCCAACAAGCCAGAGCTGGATATTTCCTGTTTTGAGATATTTTTATCGCCATCGTTTTATTTCCCATCAATTTCTTTGCTATACCGATGCGACATTTACAAGAAGCATTCCGTGGTTTCTTTTGACGGTGGATTGATCTCAAATTTGGATGAAAAAGATATAAAGGATTTTCATACTGATGAATTTTTGGGTTTTTAACACTGTTCAAGAGGCAAATCATAATTTTTTGAATTTAAATATATGAGGCATTCCACGTCAAGTTGGCCGCCCCATTTTTTGAAATCGCCGAAAATTGCATACAAATTAATAGAAAGTAGTTCTAACTGTCAAGAAAATTCGTGATTTTTTTTCAGATATTTAAATTACATATTTTAGTCCGAAAAAAAATACAAAAAATTTGTTTGTCCCATTTTGTAACTCGAAAGTTATTCATCGTATGAAAAAAAAAGTAGAACATAAAATTTAGGATTTTCAACGTACTTTTCACTGATTTTTTTTACAAAATCCACCGAAAGCTCTATATTCCATTTTTAGAGCCAATTTTGTTTTGATATTTTTTTTCTCCGACTTAACATCTTCGATTCGTCTGCAGTTTTAACAGTTTCTGAAATAATGGATTCTCCACTACGCCAATTTTTTTATAGTCTGTAAATATATCAAGTAAAAAACTGTTAAAACTACAGACGAATCGAAGATGTTGATTCTGAGAAAAAAAATTATCAAAACAAAATTTGCTCCAAAAATGGCATACAGAGCTTTCGGAGGAGTTTGTAAAAAATTTCAGTGAAAAGTACGTTGAAATCGTAAATTTTATGTTCTACTTTTTTTTCGTACGATGAATAACTTTCGAGTTACAAAATGGGACAAAAAAAATTGTTGTATTTTTTTTCGTCTAAAATATGTAATTTAAAAATCTGAAAGAAATCACGAATTTTTTTGATAGTAATCGCTTCTTGATAGTAATTTTCTTGATAGTTTTCTTTTTCTTGAAAGTAGTTAGAACTACTTTCTAAAAATTTGTATGCAATTTTTGGCGGTGTCAAAAAATGGGCCAACTTGACGTGCAATGCCTCATATATCAAAAAATCTTTAATTTATGATTATTTGACATATAACAATAATAATTTTAATAATATGTTGATAGAACCATAAATTATTATTATTATTATTATTATTATTATTATTATTATTATTATTGGGGGTAGGAGTTGACCTTAATTCGCTTCAATTCGGAATCTGAATTCAGATTCCGTTGATTCTATAGCGAAAAGCTCTGAATTTATTCTCATTTATATAGGACAACTTTTACGCTTAATTTTCCTCAAACGATAAATAGGCACTTTATTTTCTGAAACTTGAACGAGAACAAAGTTTTTATGAATATAAACTGAGAGAGAGAACATTTTAACTATACAGCAGCATTTAATACACAACCGAGGCAAAACGATATCGTATCTAATTTCTCTGTTTACGAAGGAATATATATATGCATATATCTATGTGTATCGCACTTTGTAATATGTATATTATGTATCTCGTGGGAGTGCAAGAACCGCGAATGGCAAACGCGAAGCGCAAGCGGGTTAACGCCCTCGGGCATTAATAACGATTAATAATCGTAATTCGCAGAACGGGAGAGAGAGAGAGAGAGAGAGAGAGAGAGAGAGAGAGAGAGAGAGAGAGAGAGAGACTCTTTATCCGTATCTAGGAACATTGGGTATTATATGTATGAATACGAGAGAGTTGCCCGAGAATATATATAATAAGAGAGAAAACGGCCCACCCTTCGAAACGATTAGAGAAACATAATTGAATTTTGATCGAAAATCGAGAGACTCTAATCACAGACCGTGAAACCACGAAATTAAGGCTCAATGAGAGTTATTTTAAATGAACTTGTGCCCTCGGATATTAAACCATAATAATATGAATGAATTTCCCACAATGTCTGTTGATTTATTAAAAAAAAAAAAAAAAATCGGATGTAAAGCAGCATTTTGAAGCTTCAACAACCATAAAGACAATAAGCCATTAGCAAAGTCAAAATTCTATCTAGAAAATAAATTAAAGTCATTTGAGTGAATAAATTCAATTTTGCCCAAAATGCAAAAAAAAAAAAGTTTAAAAATTTTTTTTTCAAACCCCATTTCGATTTATTTATTTCCCCTCATCAGTGATCGGCAACAAAAAATTTTAGATTTTTTGAATCGTTATTTATAAAATTAATATTATCATCCATTATTTTTTTTAGGTATTTCGATAATCAGTAATTTAAAGACCATTACTACGAATTATTTGGATATTGAATATGTGTATTCTTTGAATTATTCATTATTAGAAAAAATAGTAATCGTATTCTTTAGAATACTTATCATTAAATTAATTAGTAATTGAATTATTTTAATTACCAATTATTAGAATAATTTATAATTGACTATGTCAGTTATTGATTATTTGAATAATTAGTAATGTATATATCTAAATTACTAATTATCCAAGTAATTAGTAATTGAACTATTTCAATTACCAATTATTTGAATAATTAATAATTTTGTTTTATAAATTACTAATTAATTATAAATGCCTTCACAATTCAAGTACAACTTGACTACAAATAATTGTAGGTGTTATTGGAGTGAACTTGTACAAAAGTTGGAGTATATTTTGTGTACAAGTTTGCCTACAACTTGTATTCAATTACCGGCCGTAGATTTCGATCAACTTGTATCCAAATGTTGCTCACCAAAAATTTACCGTGAACTTGGGGTCAAATTGATTCCAAGCTACGGATGACCAAGTTTTTATAGTACAACACTGGCTACGAGGTTTCCTGCTTAACTTCACTAAACAAATTTGCAAGCATAAATATGCATTATCAAATAACTAATAATTGCAAAGAATAATGAACTAATTTTTTGAAAAATTAATAATTAGAAGAATCAATTATCTAATTATTCGAATAATTAATAATTGGACAGCATAATTAACTAATTTCATGAAAAATTAGTAAGTAGAGTACTTAAGCATTTAATTACTTGGATAATTAATAATTAGAAGGTACAATTACCTAATTTAAAAAAAATCAGTAATTCATAAGATCAAAATTTCAATTACTCGGTCATTGAGTAATTGTTTGATCTAAATTACGTCATAGGTTTATGGGATAGTAATCGATCATGAATTATCGAATTTTCGAATATTAGAAATACCTAATTACTGAGTGCCTTAATAATGAGTAATATTTAATGGAACAATTATAAAATTTTCTCACACAGAGTGATTAGCGGTAATTAAATTGACGCAATTTTGCCTATCACTGCCCCCAATGCCAACTTACCAATAATTTTGCCAAAAACTCAAAATTTTTATTAATTTTCCTGAAAAACATTTTTTGGGTGGCCATTTTGCCCCGCTCTCTCTTACACATGTAACAAAGTACACAAATGCAGGAGCGAGCGAGAAAATGGAAATGAATGGTATACGGAATTGGCGAAACAAGGAAATCCTCTCATCTAGCTGATATGGAAATTCCAAAGCTCGATTTTGTCGCACGAGTTTTAAAAAAACACTTTATTTACCCTTGTCATTGTATATTGCAAAAATTTCGATGGCTGTTTCACCGTTTAATGTTGATACTAATTTTTGTTTTGTTTCAGATACACAAAGACCGTCGTTGACTCGAGTCTGACAGCGCAGAGATACAATCCTGAATTCACGATGCCGGTTACAGCGGCGACAACGACGTCATACGGGAACGCCAACACGAACGAACTCATCGACCAATTGAGGCACATCAATCAGGTCCGTTTTATTCGGACGAGGGTCCGAGAGGACAGAGACTCTTGGAAGCCCGATTATTTCGCATAGAGACGTTACATCGCCTAGATTCGTACTCCGAGTCATAAAAATTATCGCGTCGCATTTTATTCCGGGTTAATTGTTTCGATAAGGAACTTGATTCGTTCTCAATGTTTCCAAATAACTGTATTTTTAAATTTGCCAATGGCAATAACTTATATTCTAACGATTATGCGATTAGCAAAAAAAGACATTGTCACGATGAGGGAATTTTGGCTAATTTTTTTTAATTTCAAATTTTCTTTTTGGATTCTTGCTCCATTTTGCAAAAATTTATTTGGGTTTATTTTGCAAAAATTTATTCTTGTAATCTCCGTGAGAATTGTAAGTTTATCAATAAAAGTTGAATATCATTTTAAAAATTTATTGTAACAGCAAAAGCAAAATTTTTATTTTTTGTTAGAGGAAATTGTTAATTTCGATTTTATTTAAATGTGAATTCGGGATAGATGCTAAATACTTTTTAATTATCTTCGTGAAATTGTCAAATGTCAGAAATCATAGGAAGATAGAATTTTGTTTTAATTTTTTGCGACCAAAATCAACAATTATCATATTTCATTTTTCGTTTAACGAAACGAAATTTCTATTTTTCTACTCGTGAAGAAAATGATAAGAGTATCGTTCTCCGAGAGTGACAACTTTTCGATAACGCGTTCAAAAACGTGCTGCAATTGTTCATGCATAAATATACCTACCAATTGTTTCGATAAGCGATTTGATTCGTGGCAGATTTAATAATTTGATATTTAGAATTTTTCCTAAAACCGTTTTAATTTCCTATTTCGATTTATAAATTAAATTTTATTGAATTTCAATTCTCATTAAATGTCGATTCTCGTTAGATTCAAAAATTATTCTAATTATTCTCGCGGAAATTTCAATTTTATCAAAAATAGCTCAATATCATTTTTTTCAATTTTTCGCGACCTTAAAAACAAAAAATCAACGAATTTTAGTTTTTCCTCCAGTGAATCAATGTTCAATTCAATTAATTTCAAATTCATATTAAACATACAGGGGAAAGTTCGAGCTGCATTTTCCTTTTTTTTCAACTTTGAGCGATTTTTTTTCCAAAATTATTCTTTTTTTTTGTTGTGAAAAAGAGGAAATTTGAAAAATCCCGTATAACACGAAAACAAAGGGGATTCATGAAAAACTTCAAGATAGCAAAAAGGTGCGTCTGTTTTCGTTGAGTTCAGAGGAATTTTTCAAGATTTTTTTTCCAACATTTTTTTTCGCATGTTGAGGCTGGAAACAAAATTTGAAAAAAAATTTCGGAAACAAAATCTGAAAAAATTCCTCTGAACTCAGCGAAAACAGACACAACTTTCACAAAAACCAAAATAACTTTGGAAAAAAAAATCGCTCAAAGTTTAAAAAAAAAGGGAATTGAAGCTCAAACTTTTCCCTTTATGAGTCCAATCGTAGCAATGTATTTAAAAAAATCCTTTAGAAGATGCACCTGAAGAAAGAGAAAAACGACGAAAAACCGTTCTTTTCAAAATAGAGTCCAAATCTAAAAACAAATTGTAAAAATAATTTAAATAACGGGAAATGAAGCCGAATTCTTCCCCTTTAAAATGCCGTATGTTAAATTAGTCTACGTTGACTTCCGGCGAAATGGCATAAAAAACGTTTCAAACTTTTTTTTGAAATTTTGTCCGGAAACTTTTCGCCGGCATTCTTCTTGGATACAGTATAATTAATTAATTATTAATTATCAGTCTCTCGCGAAATAGTCTCAAAATCTCATAAATCACATTGAACCAGAATATCGTCACAATTTTTGCGACTGAAATCAATAAATTTCACGATTTTTCATTTATGAATAAAATAAGCATTTCGAATGCGCGATTAGAAACGTGCTGCGAGTTTCGAGTCAGGAATATACATGCACTTGCAATCTACGATTGCGATAATGCGAGCGAGAGATTTAATGAGAGCCTTCGAGACTGTTGGGCGCGTCTGTACGGCCTTGTCGGTGGGGAATCTAGCTAGGTCAAGGAATAGAAATTTGCTGCAGTCCCTCGAGCGAGAGAGAGAGAGAGAGCGAGAGAGATAGACAAATAGGCAGATAGATAGATAGATAGACGGATAGACTAAAAATTCTCGTCGTCGCGTCTCGTAGGTGTCATTGACGGTGAAACGGGAAGTTGCATGTACCAACGAGACGGTTATTACATTGCAAAACTCAAAGTTTCCAAAGCCCCCCTCGTGTGGGACGTAAAAGTCGACCTCGATGCGTAAATCACTTGGCCGTCGACGCAAGTTGCCCATTATAGAGTCAAAGACACATTTGCCTAACAATCTAAAAAATTTCCACCTATCTCGACCAGGGTTGCAAATAATGCATTACTTTTTTTAATACATTTAGATTTTCAATAACCATTAACTCTTATTGATTAATTGAAATAACTTCCATTAACCATTACATGTTAATGGTTAATGTTGATGGTTAATGTTGATGGTTAATGTTGATGGTTAATGTTGATGGTTAATGTCGATGGTTAATGTTGATGGTTAATGTTGATGGTTAATGTTGATGGTTAATGTTGATGGTTAATGTTGATGGTTAATGTTGATGGTTAATGTTGATTGTTAATGTTGATGGTTAATGTTGATGGTTAATGTTGATGGTTAATGTTGATGGTTAATGTTGATGGTTAATGTTGATTGTTAATGTTGATGGTTAATGTTGATGGTTAATGTTGATGGTTAGTTTTTATGGTTAATGATGATCAATTTTGATGGTTAATGTTGATGGGTAATGTTAATCGTTAATGTTAATCGTTAATGTTAATCGTCAATGTTAATCGTCAATGTTAATCGTCAATGTTAATCGTTAATATTAATGGTTAATGAGAGTTATTTCGATTAACCATTTAATGTTTTTGGTTAATGAACATTATTAGAATTAACCATAATACTAATGGTGAACGGAAATTATTGCCATTAACCATTGACATTGAATTTAATTATAATGGCAGTAATCCATGAATCATTACATGTGATTGGTTGGTGGAAATTATTCTCATTAACCATTAACATTTAATGGTTAATGGAAATCATTTCCATTGACCATTAAATGTTAATACTTAATGGTTAATTGAAATTATTTCCGTTAGCCATTAAAAAAGTAATGATTAATGCATTACTTTTTTCATTAAAAATTTCGCAACCCTGATCTCGACCCATTTTCTTCTTTCTCTCTGATTTTTATTTCTAATCTTTTAAATTTTTTACAGGTCGTGCAATCGCAATTGGCATCTGCACCTGACAGCGGGGTTTTGCTTTCCGACGAGGCGCTCGACGGTTCCGGAAGTGGCTCGAGACCAATTGGTGGAAAAAAGAACAATGGCGTTTACATGAACGGCGGTAGAAATGGAAATTGTCCGGATTGCGAGGACGAGGATGGCTCGGTCGACGATCGCGACGACGAGGAAGCCTCGGGCTCGGGAGAGGGACCCTCCACGATAAGTAAGACTTTTTTCTGCATCATTAATCGTTGGAAATGTAAACGAAAATTAATTTGTACAGAAAAAAAAGAAAAGAAAGAACAACTTTTGAAAAAAGTGTTTTAACACGTTCAGAATACTCATAATTGCATACTTGCCAATTAATTTCTGCATTAAAATGCGGTAGCATTGAATAAAAATAATTTTATTACCTTTCTTCGAATTTTCCAAATTTTATTTCAATGTGAATTTCTATTTGAATTAGTGGCGTTTCAATTATTCGAGTCCCAGATAAAAAACTCTTAATTTTAATTGAATAAAATTAACTTTTTTTGAATCCATTATATTTTATTCTTAGATTTGTCAACATTCTTATTGAGATATTTAAAAGAGGATTGACGAAATCCGAGCGTTAATTTTATTTCGTATTTATTGATCCCAAAATTTCTATACATCGCCAGAGAAGAAAAACAAAAAACAAATTTCGCCGTTACAATGATTTATTTGATTTTACAGGCACGTCCGAGGGAACTTACACGGATCCAAGCACCACGGCCACAGCGACGAGGAATTCGCTAACGTCAATGACTATTCTCGTTTTCGTGAGCTTATCCGTTTGCGCTTAAGAGGATTTTTGCGATTGGGACCGGAAGTAACGTTGCGTTGACGGTTAAATGGACGAGTATGAACAAAAAAAACATATAAATGTTGCGTCTGCTCGATGATCGATTACAGAGAGAAAGAGAGAGAGGGAGAGAAGGAGAGGATAAGGAGACGGATGACACCGGAAGTAGAGCGGCAAAGAGAGCGCAAGCGGCCGGAAGGGAAAGAAGAGGATGAAAAAGTGGAGCAGGAAGGGGAAGAAAAGGGCGCAAGGAAGACTTATATGCTTTTCGCCTCGTTAACGATACCAAGAGAGAGAGAGAGAGAGAAAACGGAAGTGGGTGAGAATCGCCGTTAGAACCGCGCCTTATGCTTCGCGCCGCGAATTTATTTATCTCCATCGTAACACCTCTCTCTCTCTCTCTTTCTCTCTTTATTCGAGTTTTACGAAGTGAGGAAACCCTCGCTCCCTCCAAGTGCCTGGGCAAAGCGTGCGCGCGAGGTCGTTTCGTCTCTAAATATGTATTTATCGTTTGTAGGAATGAGAGCAGAGAGGCGAAGATGAAGATCCTCGGAAGGGATGGAGAAAAAAAATGGCGGAAGAGAGAAACGCGTTTTTCTTCGTTCATCGTAAATTTATGTGTCCCGACAGCGCGTTTATGTGGGACGAAAGAAGAGGGACGATGTGTAAAGCGAAAGAGAGAGAGAGAGAGACGGAAATCGACCGAAAAACATGGATAAATCGAGTACCAACGAGATGCCGGGCAATCTTCAACGGTCTTCAATTTCCTTCGATCGATCTGAACCGGAAGTCGCGAGAAGATATTTCTCGACAAGCGTTGCGCTTTTTTTTCTTCCCGAACGAGAGAGCATTTCCGGTTACTCATCTTGGTCGAGAAAAAATAATCATGATACATGGCGCACCCCATTATTCAATATCGACTGCCGAAATGTCAAAGGGGGAAAAAAATTAAGGTAGACGTTTGAGATGCGCAAGATCGTGATATCGCACAAGTTAGTATTTTTGTTCGCATGGCTTGCGGCCAAAAATCGCCCATCGAGTTTTTAGAAGTCCAAAATCTATGATTTTTCTAGATCATCGATCAATTCCCACGCAAACATATGACGTACACATATGAAGCCGTTTCCAATGATCCAAATACTATTTTCCAATTATTTTGAGCTTTTGAAAAGAAAAAAAAATCACTAGTAGCTTATAAAGTGGCGTTCTAAAATTAAATTCTCAGTTTTTTCGAAAATATATTTTTCAACATATTTATTTAGCGGCGTTGGCCCATCATTATTTTAAAGTGTTGAATTCATGAAGGTAGATTAAGTTTGAAATGAAAAAAGCAAGTTATAAAAATTCGGAGCAACCCTTAAATATTTGGCAGGAAACAGTGATCGGCAGTATCGATTTTTTCGTCAACGATATTGATTTTATTCATCATTTTTTCGAAAAATTAATAATTACTCAAAAAATTAGTGTTTAGCGACAAAATCTTTCTAATTTTTCCAAAAAAATTAGTAATTAGCGAAAAAATATTACAAAGTTTTTTTCTAAACATAGTAATTGGTAAGGAAGATATTACTAATTAATAAAAAAAAAAACAATCATTTGTAGAGAAGTATTGTGTATATTTACGTACTTGTGTGTACGGATTGAGTCATGGTTATAAGCTTAAACAACTCTATTACAAAAGTTATTTTATTCTTATAATAACTAGATCTTTTGAACATTTCACACATTCGTATTTATTGTATCGAATATCATACGATATCACATAAGTTATTATTAATACGAATATTTAATCAGTACCTATTAAAAAATGCAATAGTAATTTTTTTTTATTTATTACTTTTTCCAAAATTAATAAAACACATATTGCTGATTTTTTTTGTTACTTTGCCATATCTTTCTCGCGAATTACTAATTCTTGGAAAAAATTAGTAATACTTTATCGTTAATTACTATTTTTTTTAAATCTTGAAATCTCAAAAATTATAGTTTGCCCCTAAAATAATCCAACATAAGTCGTAGTTACTTTTTCCTCAATTTTTGCTGAATTACTAGAACTTTATAAAAAGTTGCCATGCCTAATGAAAGTTTGTAATACAGATAAAATTCTTAATACCATAAATTTGGATAAATTCGTGGAAAAATAGTTTTTTTTTTAATCGATGGAGAATGCTTCATATACGTTAAAATGCTGGTATGTTTGCGTGCGACGACTTGTCCGACTCGTCTCCTCAATTTATTATTCTCAATGATCTTGTTTCTTTTTCTCTCTCGCATACTGCAATTGTCTTCATCTTTTTTTGTACATTCGACGATTCGGTCTTTCAGAGAGCGTTTTTTTTTTCGTTCAAAAAACGTTGTGCCTTGAAAGAGAGAGAGAGAGAGAGAGAGAGAAAAAGAGACAAGAGAAATATGATCGACGTTTGAGATCATGAGAAGCGACGAATGGATACGAATTAAGGGGGGAAGTCAATGGTTGCAAAAGTTCGCGTGTCTTGAGAGTCCAATTGAACGATTAGTCCTATTTAATTCCCGCCAAACATGCAGTAATCAACGCCAATAAACCATATTGGAAAATACATTGAAATGGGAAATTATTATTTTCTAAAGTAACGAATACGTTTGGCAACGTTTAACAAGTTTTTTTTTTTTTGAGTAACCGGTTTTTGTGAACTCGTTTTGGAAGAATGAGAGGGTGGGAAAATCTTGAGGCATGTGGGCAGAATGACAGAGGCTAATGTCTCAATTCGGCATGAACACACGCGTGTACTTTCAATTGCGCGTGATCGTTTGAAATTTCAAGTTTTTAATCGACCGCCCAATTGCCAAGCGAAATTGTCTCGTTGTACTTGTACAAAGCTCGAAGCTTCTCTTTGTCGGGATGAGGATATTAGGCGTGTAATAGCCCACGGAATCGCTCTCTCTCTCTCTCCTCTTTTTTTTTAACTCTTTCTCTTCCTCTTCTTCTCTCGGTGTCGCATTGTCGGTCTCGCGAGACGCGTGGGACGCTCGTTTTACAAATGGAACAGATCCGGATGCCGAAATTCGGGTACGTGACCTCTCTCGAGCCGTGTTTTTTTTTCTTACATCTTCGAGTCTCCGTTCCATGCCTCCAAATTGCAATATGTATGTTATACATCAGGGTGGTTGAATTAAGACGTCTGTTTTGAAGAAGATTGTAACTGGCTCCAGAATCATTTAGGAATTTATAAATTCCTAAAAACTGGCTCCAGAATAATTTAGGAATTTATAAATTCCCAAAAACTGGCTCCAGAATCTTCTTAGGAATTTATAAATTTCTAAAAACTGACTCCAGAATCATTTAGGAATTAATAAATTCCTAAAAACTAGCTCCAGAATCATTTAGAAATTTATAAATTCCTAAAAACTGGCTCCAGGATCATTTAGGAATTTATAAATTTCTAAAATTGGCTCCAGAATCATTTAGGAATTTATAAATTCCTAAAAACTAGCTCCAGAATCATTTAGGAATTTATACATTCCTAAAAATTGGCTCCAGAATCATTTAGGAACTTGTAAATTCCTAAAAACTGGCTCCAGAATCATTTAGGAATTTATAAACTCCTAAAAACTGGCTCCAGAATCATTTAGGAATTTATAAATTCCTAAAAACTGGCTCCAGAATCATTTAGGAATTTATAAATTCCTAAAAACTGGCTCCTGATTCATTTAAGAATTTATAAATTAATAAAAACTGGCCCCAGAATCATTTTAGGAATATATAAATTTCTAAAAACTGGCTCCAGAATCTTTTTAGGAATTTATAAATTCCTAAAAACTAGCTCCAGAATCTTTTTAGGAATTTATAAATTCCTAAAAACTAGCTCCAGAATCTTTTTAGGAATTTATAAATTCCTAAAAACTAGCTCCAGAATCTTTTTAGGAATTTTAACTCGTGGCAATAGTGAAAAAAATCCTACAACCCTTCGTTTGTGTGAAGCCAATTTTTTCAAAAAGCTTTAGAAACTTTGAAAAAGTGGGCCAATGAAGTTTTTTTTTTCAAAACCACCCTTATATATATATGAGTCATTCCATGTCAATTCGACGACGTTTCGTCGGGGAGCCCCTTCGATTTTTTATATTTTTTAATGTGTTTATTGTACATGCAAAAAGAAGTATCCGTGTAAATTTTTAGCTCTCTATCCCGAAGTTATTGATTTTTGAAAAAATATTCTTAAAATAATCATAACTTCTACAATAACCAAGATATTCTAACTTGCTAACGTAAGAGGTCATTTTTTTTCAATGTACTTTTTGGAAAAAATATCAAAAATTAAGAACTAAAATTTTTTAATGTCTTTTTCACTGTTTTAAGCTGAAAAATGTGATTTTCTTTCAAGGAAACCCATCGATTAAAAAAAAAAATTATAAAATTCTACATGAAAAAAAAACGAAATTTTTTAGATTTTACTGAAGATAGGATTCGCATAACTTCTTATTAAAAACAAAAAAATTCAATTTTTCTCTCAATTTTGATCTTTCTTCCTTCTATGACTACAATAGTTGATTTCAATTATGTTCAAGTAAATAATTTAACTTCTCTCACATATTTCCTTTGTAAATTATAATAATTAACATTAAGAATTACAATCTTTATGCAAAAAACGTACTTGAATTGTGATTCTTAATGTTAATTATTATAATTTACAAAGGAAATATGTGAGAGAAGTTAAATTATTTATTTTAAAATCTTTGAAATCAACTCTTGTAATCATGGAAGGAAAAAAGATCAAAATTACGAAAAAAAAAAATTTAATAAGAAGTTATTGGAATCCCATTTTCGGTAAAATCTCAAATATTTTGTTTTTTTACGTAAAACTTTATAATTTTTTTTATAAAAAATCGAAGGGGTCCCATTGAAAGAAAAACAAATTTTGTAGCTTAAAACAGCTAAACAACATTATCAATTTTTTTTCTTAATTTTCAATATTTTTTTCAAAAAGTACACTGAAAAACAAACAAAAATGACTTCCTAACGAATTAGAATATCTTGGTTATAAAAGTTATGATTATTTTAAGAATATTTTTTGAAAAATCAATAACTTCGGTATGGTTTAAAGAGAGCTAAAAAATTTACATGGATGCTTCTTTTTGCATGTACATGTTAAAAAATATAAAAAATCGAAGGGGTCACCGACAAAAAGTCGTTGAATCGATAGGGAATGACACATATGTATATAAATATTGTAGCTATATTTTTTACTCTCTCATCCTGAAGTATCGGAGGAAGGAAAGGACGAAGGACCTCGCGTACCGTAATCATAATTATCTCGCCGCAGCGTCCAAACCAAGTCGTGAAAAAAAAATGAAAAAGGAAAAAAAAAGAGATCTTCGATCGCACACGGGAATGATGCTGAAATCCCCAGACAGAGAGAAGGAGAGAGAGAGAGAGAGAGAGGAAGAAAAAAGATTGTACATAGGGGATGCGTGCTGTATTTATATATTATACATTATTATTATTATTATTATTATTATTATTATTATTATTATTATTATATTGACCTAAACGAACGTAGTGATAAGAGAAAGAGAAGCAGAGAAATGATTACGATTGAGAAACAGTGTTCGACAGTTTGAGATTAATCAACGCGACGTGTTGATTTTTTTTTGTTTTTTATTGTAAAAAAAAAACGTGTATTTTAAACACAAACAAGGCCATATAAGGCGCAATTCTTGTACGAGGTGTGACCGTTCGTACGTGCTTGCGTCTCGAGAAGTTTCGTCGTCGAGACTCGATACCGATGACAAAACGAGTTCAACGAACGCAACGAGATCGACCGTCTTCCTCCTTCGTTCGCCAAATCATTCTCGTCGAGCTCTGAACGAAAATACGGGCAATGGAATTTTACCCAAGATCCAATTGCATTTGAGATTGATTTTTTTTTTCATTTGAGTATCAGTGATTTTTTTCGTCAACTCTCCCGGTGAATATTTTTGCTAATTTGCGAGATATTGATTTGCAAATTGATAATTGAAATATTAATTTGCAAATATTTAATAATTATTGATGACGAATGACATTGAGGAAGACGGACGATTCTGATTTTTATTTTGTCTCTAAACGATCTTTATGTGACCTTTTTCGTGAGCGAAAAAAGAACGAGAGAAAGGAAGAAAGAGAGAGAGAGCAATAAATTAATTAAATTCGCTGGACGAGTGGCACTCGATAAACGCGAATGATTTGGCGACTGGACGAGAAAGTGATATTGTAAAAGAAGAAATATAATTGTATATTCTCATTTTCGTCTTCCATTTGTTCGAGAAGTGAGAAGTAAAAAAATATATTGCATATACGATATATATATTTAGAAAGGGAGAAACTCTTTCGCTCGCGCAAATGTGCGCAGATTTTGCTCTACTACCAATTTTTTTTTTCTTTTTTCAAAAATCTCTGTCTCTCGTTTTTTAACTTTCGTTTCTCTTTAGATTTTAAGCCCGCGTAGCTTTTACGTGTAACGTTAGTTTTCAAGCCTACTACGTTTGGCGGACGTCTGTGATTATAAACGAAACAAAACAAAAAAAAATTGAAAAAAAAACGTAACAAGGTAAACGCATGAGGATGATGAAGAAATGAAGTAGGCGAAGAGAGGTGAGAGAGACGTGATTTGCGAGGGTGAAAATTAATTTAAACGGTAAATAAAAAATTGTAGGATAACGTCGAGCGAATTTTGTGATCCCGACGCGTTAAAAGTTATTGAAAATTATCGGAAAAATTATATTGTATTAGCGAATATATATGTATACACATATATACGGGGCTTTCCCCCAAATCGGACAGTTTGAAAAACTTTTTTTTTAATTTCCTCAATTTTTTAATATTTTTTAGTACCCATCAAAAGCCCCATCCTGTTAAATTTTTAGATTTTTTTTATTATCCGTTCAAAAGATATTGAATTAACAAAAAAACCGCTCTTTTTTTGGTATTTTGGTCATAACTTCTTTGATGATGATCCTAATGAAAAGTTTTTTAAGATCTTTTGAACGGGTGATCAAAAAAATATAAAAATTTAACAGGAAGGGTCTTTTGATAGGTACTAAAAAATATAAAAACTTTGAGGAAATAAAAAAAAAAGTTTTTCGAACTGTCCGATTTGGGATGGAACGCCCCATACATACTATATATATGGTATATTCGAATGGTTCAGGGAAAAACATTTTTTTCGATTGCGCTTCTTATCTAGATTTTATCTCTTCCCTAAAAAGTTTATCTTACTATAACCGGAAGTCAAGCCAATTTTTTTTAAGCACATCAACGTTGAAATTTGGTGAGAACGTCGTTTTTTGAGAATTTCAACTTTGATGCAGAAGTAGAAAAAAAAATTTTTTAGGGAAAAGTTGCAAAAATCTCGGCGGAGCCAAATTGAAAAAAAAACCTTTTTCTTTTTTAAACCGCCCGGATATGTTATATCGCGTTACAGCTGCCATAAGGGCGTATCACCTCTTTTACGCCCTTATGGCATCCGGGAGCCATAAGGGCGTATCGAAATTTTTTTTTGAGGAATCGACGTAATTATGACCGAAACGTATAGAACCGATGAAAAAAAAATTTTCCCAATTTTTTTTTTTTTTATACGCCCTTATGGCTTTCCGAGTGGGTGTCGAAAGCCATAAGGGCGTATCGAATTTTTTTTTTTCAGCAATCGACGTAATTATGACCGAAAAGTATAGAACCGATGAAAAAAAAATTTTCCCAATTTCCCAAACGGGATTTTGAAGCGTGAACGATTACGAAGAGAATAAGCTCTTGCTCAAGCCGCAATTTTATCTAGAAAATATTTTTGTTTTTCGGGCCTCATATCAATGTATTTTTGCCCCCTAAACACGAATCTATCAATAGTTTTTTCAAAAAATCAAAATTTTCATGAATTTCGATAAAAAACTGTTTTGCTCAATTTTGGGCCTATTTTCAAAAACCTGAAAATAGCGAAATTTCAAGTGCTCATAACTTCACTTTGGTTCAACCGATTTCAAAATTTGTTTTTCGTACGCAAAGCTTGTGATCAAACTTAGAGAATGCCGTTAAGTTCATCTCGATAACTAATTTTTTGTAGAAATGAGAGCAGTTTGAAAATCGCCGAAAAAAATGGAAAGGGGTATACCTTAAAAAATTTACAAAAATCTATTGTTGAACTTTAAAAATCTGCCAAAAATCGAAAAACGATCGTAATGGGATGAACCAAACGGGATTTTGAAGCGTGAACGATTACGAAGAGAATGAGCTCATGCTCAAGCCGCAATTCTATCTAGAAAATAAATTGCAGCCATTTTAGTGAACCGATTGAATTTTGGCCAAAATGCAAAAAAAAAAAATTATTTTTGTTTTTCGGGCCTCATATCGATGTATTTTTGCCCCCTAAACACGAATCTATCAATAGTTTTTTCAAAAAATCAAAATTTTCATGAATTTCGATAAAAAACTGTTTTGCTCAATTTTGGGCCTATTTTCAAAAACCTGAAAATAGCGAAATTTCAAGTGCTCATAACTTCACTTTGGTTCAACCGATTTCAAAATTTGTTTTTCGTACGCAAAGCTTGTGACCAAACTTAGAGAATGCCGTTAAGTTCATCCCGATAACTAATTTTTTGTAGAAATGAGAGCAGTTTGAAAATCGCCGAAAAAAATGGAAAGGGGTATACCTTAAAAAATTTACAAAAATCTATTGTTGAACTTTAAAAATCTGCAAAAAATCGAAAAATGATCGTAATGGGATGAACCAAACGGGATTTTGAAGCGTGAACGATTACGAAGAGAATGAGCTCATGCTCAAGCCGCAATTATATCTAGAAAATAAATTGCAGCCATTTTAGTGAACCGATTGAATTTTGGCCAAAATGCAAAAAAAAAAAAAAAAATTATTTTTGTTTTTCGGGCCTCATATCGATGTATTTTTGCCCCCTAAACACGAATCTATCAATAGTTTTTTCAAAAAATCAAAATTTTCATGAATTTCGATAAAAAACTGTTTTGATGAAAAAAAAATTTTCCCAATTTTTTTTTCATCGGTTCTACACTCTTCGGTCATAATTACGTAGATTCCTGAAAAAAAAAATCGATATGCCCTTATGGCTACCGAGACCCACTCGGAAAGCCATAAGGGCGTATAAAAAATTTAAAAAAATTGGGACATTTTTCTTTCCATAGGTTCTATACTTTTCGGTCATAATTACGTCGATTCCTGAAAAAAAAAAATTTCGATACGCCCTTATGGCTTTCCAGCCCTACCTTTGGCTAGCATACGCCCTTATGGCAGCTGTAACGCGATATATGTATATATATATGTATATATATCGTCAGTGGAATATCGATCAACCCGGTGACAGAAAATGGAGACGTTGAGATTGTGGATTGAGAGATTTGAGGAAGTTTTTGTCCGCGATATCGGCAGCTGTAATATATAGCGTAAAATTTAACTCTGCAGCTCGCGCGGTTTAGTATTTTTTTTTATAAAAAAAGAATATGATAATGATCGTGTGATCAAATGATTAAAAAAAGAAAAAAAAACTTTTGTCTCATCGATTGAAAAAGCTTTAGTATGCAGTAGTGTAGAATTTTGACCTCTATTTTTCAATTTTGCGTCTCAATCGTGAAACATATTTCTCTTGAAGCATTAGATTCTCTCGCATTTTTTCGAAAATACATTTTCTCAATTGGTCACAGTTGGCCCATCTTTTTTTTTTCAAATTCACAAAAGAATTTGGAAAAATGAAAATTTTTAAGATCCAGGCAACTTTTCAGGATTTTTGCTCTCATTGAATCTCCCACAATGATTTTTTCCTCATTTTGAGAAATATATTTCAACTTTGGGAAGGGAATTGGAAAAAACAGATTCAAATATTGTCATCCTGATGCGCAGACACAATTGATGAGAGTAATTAATCGTTGCAAATTGTAAAATCGATTTTTCACCGACTTCGACGACGTTTAATTTGGTTCGGCTGAATCATGACAAAAAATTATCTCAAAAATATTCTATCGTTGGAAAGAGGAGAACAGGAAAAAAGTGTAATTAATTTAATTATTCGCACGAGGTGTGAACGAGATTACAGAAATATGTACATTGACACCGAGTTGAGAGTGATTGGAGAAAACGATGTGCCACACATGAAAAAAAAATGAAGAGGGTGGAAAAGATGGAGAAAATATGCATGCGAGTCGAGAACAAAAAAAAAAGTACTGGACGATCGTACGCAATCGATATATTACTTATAAATGTTACGAAACGAAAAAAAAAACAAATTTAAGAAAATTATTGATTATTGTCAGTTGAATGCGATCGCGCGAACACGAAAAGCATCTTCTTCGTTGATCGCGCGAAACAATGTATAAAAAAAACGAAAAAAAACTGTTTAACGAGTGAATGGCGAATAAAATATGTATTATGCAAATAACGCGAATTTACGAGTTAAAAAATCGAGTGAGAAATCTTGAAAATTTAAAATTCGCACCACATTTTCCATTATTTTTGGAAAATATCAAAATCCCACAGAGCCTGAAATCATTAAATGACCCTTTTCAATATTAATATCAATAATTGGCTTTACTTGGCCCATTTGTTAAAAAAGAAGTAAAAAATTCTAACTTCAAATAACAGAATGAATGGAAAGATTCTGACTCAGAATCTTTCCATTCATTCAATTTTTTTGTCATTTTCAAACTTTTTTGCAAGTAGAATAGGAAATTATTTTGAAAAATTTAATTATTTTTTATCAACCGAATCCTCTTGAATACAAAAAATAATTTGAAAACATAATTTTCCGAAATCTCAACATGTTTTTAAAATATTGGCATAGTCTGAGAAAAATTTAACGCGAAAGAATCTTTTTCGTGAGAAAGCAAGAAAAATTGATTTCCTCGATGAATCTGTTATAATAAATACATTTTATTGCGTTGATCGATTTAAGTGTGCGAATACAACGAGGCGATTTATACGATAAGTAAAATCACAGTTTCCGGTATCATGGTAAAAATCTCTCCAGCGTTTTAATGAGATTTTCGATACCAACGAGATAATTAACATCCGGTTTGTCGTCGTCGGCCAAGAAAACGTGAGTGAAATCGATCATTTTGACCCTCACCCAATCATCGGGTTTCCTCCTATTTCCGGTTAATTTCTCTAACAACGTGGCGTAATCTTCCTTCATTTCCTTTATGTCGTGATCATAATTATTCGTTAACGAATGAGTGCGACACAAACCCTTGAAATTGAGGTCGAGGCCACGTCCGTAAGATCCACTACGTTCGACCTTGGTTTCGACAAACGGCGGCGAATTTTTCGCCCCAAAATCGCATCCGGTCAGACTCGAGCTTCGTTTTAATCGATTATTCAATCGTTCGAACGCTTTTATCCGATTACTCTTTGCGCAGGGCGGCGAAGCAGGTGCACTCGAAGTCCCGAATTTCGGCAAAATAATTTTGCCCCTCTTTTCAATTTTCTTACTCTCAATATTATCGCTGAGTCCAGTTTCGCACGATGAAAAGGTTCTTCCGCGCTTGTTCAATCCTCGCAAAAATTCCACCTCTCGCACGCTCGTTCTTATGTAACTTCGCAAACGACAGGCGTCGTAAACGATTAACAGTGAACTCGCGTAAAAACGAAGTTTCGTCTGTTTGCGAAAAAACGCATGAATCTCTCGTAATTGAGACAATATGTGAGATACGAGCTCACTGTAGGGTTGAAAGCCTGGTTTATCGGCGTTTAAAAACATTCTCAGAGCTGTGAACAGAGATAAAAAATCGAATTTCGCATTATTAAAGGTTTTTATCCAAAAAAAATCCTATGGGAATTGATTTTTTTTTATAAAAAAAAAAATATGGGAAGTGCATTTGATGAGAAAACAGAAAATATTATTCTCTCAATTGTAATAAAACTTGAAATTATTTTATCACAAAGTTTTCTTTACAAAAAAAGTAATATGAAATATTGAATGATAAAGAGAATTCTTCATATTTAAATATATTCCAAAAATGCATATAAATATATTCAAAAAATATATGAGAAGAGTACTTTATGAGATAACAGAAAATATTACTTTCTTAGTTACAAAAAATTCGAAATTTTGTTACCACAAAGTTTTCTCTGTAAAGAAGTAATATGATATATTGAATGATGAAAAGAATTCTTCATATATAAATATATTTAAAAAATATATGAGAAGTTTACTTTATGAGACAACAAACAATATTACTTCCTTAGTGCAATAAAACTTAAAATTTTTTTCCAGAAAGTCTTCTTTATAAAAAAGTAATATCGAATGATGAAAAGAATTCTTCATATATCAATATAATCAAAAAATATATGAGAAGTTTACTTTATGAGACAACAGAAAATATTACTTTCTTAGTTACAAAAAAACTCCAAATTTTTTTATCACAAAGTTTTCTTTAGAAGAAAGTAATATGAAATATTGAATGATTTGAATGATGAAAAGAATTCTTCGTTCACCATTAATTACACCCACAGCGTCCAGCATCTTTCCATAATCTTTGTTGAATTTTCTCAGCTCGCCGCTCGTCAGACTGTAAAATTGAAATCCGGGTATGCAAAAACCGTACGCCTTCTTCGAAGCAGCGTACTTCCGGTCGTCCGAGCGGCGTTTATCCTCATCCGCGAGCGGATCCCACGTACGTTTGCCAATCTTGATATCCATAACGCACGGTTCCGTCATTCCTTCCGTCACGTCCTTCATTACGATAAATTTTATCGCTGACAATCGTAAAGCAAACATTAATACAATTTTTCCCCATCGATAGATGTTCGCTGTACGAACGTAAAAAGCGAAATTGCCCACGTTTGTTTTTGTAACTAAATTCCATAGTCCCGTAATACTTTGGCACAAAGCCCGATAATTCTTTGTAAATCGGATCATCGGAATCGATTGATTCGTAAAACGATATTTCTCTATCTCGAAGCTGAGGCTTTTCGCACGATTTCAAAACTCTTCCGTCTACACCGCGCAGCATCCCTAAAAAAAAACATCTCTGAAAATTTTGGAGAATTAATATTCCATTTCACTGTATCGCAATATTACCTAATTTATTTTTTTTCGGGTTGCACAAATGTCCAGCAACTTGACGATCAAATCGCATCGTTCCAACCGGATATTCTTCTTCGTCGATTGCGCACGCGTTCGAATCCTCAACCGGAAGTCTCGATCGTTTTCCATTATAATTATCATTAGTTTCCATGGCGACGGTGGAACCGGAAGTCGACGAGAATTCGAATTCTGGAATTGCAAGTATGTATAAAATTTCTCAATGGTTTAATAATTGTTAAATTTCTTTCCGTTTGATTTTCCATAAAATTATACCTCGCACTACAATCAGAAAACAGAATAATACGTTTATCGCCTTTTTAGTTGTTATATTTACTTCAGACTGGTAAAAATTAAAATTTGTTCACTTTGAGGTTAGCTTTACCTTTTCGCTACGCCTCGCGAGTGACGACTGTTAATTACAAAAGCATATTGCACGGATTATAGATTTTGCGGCTATTATAAGCTGCTTTGTCTCATCATCGCGGATGAACATATCTCGATGACTACACCCTCAATAATGCTGCTCGCCGACTGTGTCTGCGTATTTGTTTTTGTATGAAAACGTACAGATATAGCGCAAAAAAATAAACTCTCGACTCGCAGTGTCAGCTGTCACCGCTGCAAGGGCGCCACCGATGCGCGCGCACTTCCGGCCGAGTTCAAAAACATTTTCGCGCCAAAAAGTATAACCAAAAAATCTAACTGCGCACAGACGCGCTTGAGGAAAGTTTCGACGTATTTGACGTTCCTCGTGGATTTGCAATTCAATTGTATCGCACAAACAATCCTTGTAACGCTTTATTCGACCGCATCGACGAAATTTTCATAGTGAGGATAGAAAAATTTGAATCAACGTGAATAATCGCGCTTCCACAGCGCAATGTTTACAACTCTCTGACATTCAACAGGTGAGTTTTTAGCACAACACACTAACAGAGCTTAAAACGCGTTTTATATTTTGATGAAGATTCCAAATTTGGCGTTTAAAAAAATGCAAAAAAGCAATTAAAATCGTACGAGCCTTAAATTCATCAATTGATTACAATAAAAATTTTATTTTCGTCACCTGAGATCGTTGATATCCGAAGTTAATCGATCTTCCTTCGTTACTGATACTAAAGATGATACTAACAATTTTTTGGGGACAGCAGACTGATATTTATTTCCTGATAATTCTCGCTCAACTTTACAGATATCCGAAAAACTGATAACGGAGACGAGTCTTGATACTATCCGCTCCTGATAAGAATCACTGTAAAATCTCTTATCTGGTAATTTATTACCTGAATCTCGTATACTTGAAGAACAATGAGTTTGAAAACGGGATAAGATTCTTATCTGCTAGTATTTTATTTTCAATAGATCCAAAAATATGTACTCAAATGACTCGAGTCGCGAATGAGATTCTAGATTATGTAACATTTCAGGAATAATAGATTTGGGGAGAATTTTTCAAGCAGTCCATTTTAGGCATCTTGTATCTTGATGCGTACCCAAACATCTTGTGGAACAGTATCTTGCTCCGCACGCGATACACGTGTAATTGCTCGGGAAGCCGCAAACCGCGCAAAAATGTCGTTCTGGAAATTTAGACGGTGGTGCTTGAGCGCTCGAATAATTCGGTGGATTCGGATTGGTATTGAGATCTTCCTCTACGAGTTGTGCGAATGTTTTGCGAAATCGTTGCTTGTAGTATTCAGCAGAGCGAGCCTTCTTCTTTCTAGCGGCTCCTCTTCCTTCCAAGGATTCCTGAAACTTTGGAGCCTTTTTGCTCATAACTGGAAAGAATTTTTTTTTTATTAAAGAACAAATGGGAATGTTTTTTTTTCCGAATAACAATTTTCTTACCCAAATCCGCGTGCGGGTCATCATGAAAATTGTCTTGTTCCAAAGCCTCAAGAGCTTTTTTCTGTCTTCTTCTTCGCGCTGCATCGTCCAAAACTCGTTTTTGATTCGCATCTTTGATTCTCCCTGATTCTCTCGCTGCCATTTTTTTTCTCCTCCAGTTGTATTACATTCCCAGTTGACGATTATTGTTTATGGGACTATTTATATACCCTTGTCGGCCAATGGAAATGCTATTTGATCCATTAAGTCGTCGACCTTCGCTTGCAAGGTTTCCAGGATATCGCTCGATATAAACAGATGCTTGTCGTCAAGATCTTGAATTATGAATTTTTTACCCAATCCCTCGGTCTCGTCCAGATGCAGAAGGAACTGTTTCATAGCGGCATCGCTGTTGATGGGATAAATTATAC